>LR738709.1:183452506-183653555 GCA_902687465.1 Secale cereale
GGTCCTCATGTGGCCGTACAAACTCCTGGTGGGCCGTGAAGATTATTATAGAAGATCATCTATTGTATCCGGATAGGACTCCTGGATTCTTGTAATGGGAAGTTTTTGGCTCGGTTGTAGATTTTTCTTCCTCTGCAAGATGATATGTACAAACCCTAGGCCTCTCCGGTGTGTATATAAACCGAAGGGTTTAGTCCATAGAGGATAGAGAAGAATCATTATATCCTCACAGGCTGGACCTAAGGTTTAGCCATTACGATCTCGAGGTAGATCAACTCTTGTACACATAATCTTTCATATTAATATAGCAGGAAGTAGGGTTTTACCTCGATCGAGAGGGCCTGAACCTGGGTAAACATCGAGTCCCCTGCCTCCGGTTACCATCGATCCTCAGACGCATAGTTCGGGACCCCCTACCGGAGTTCCGCCGGTTTTGACACCGACAATAGCCCTTCCAAGTATCTCATATTATAGGGACTTTAGAAGATCATGTGAAACACTATAGATTTCAGATATGTAGAAAAAATGGATTATGTAGTGATTGGTAGAAGACAATGGGCTGTTGGAATTGATTCATAGGAAGGAAACAAGATCTTGGTGTGGCTTACGATGTGTTTCCTCGGGATAGGGATGCATTATCTTCAACTTTGGAAGAATAGGCAGAGAACTTGGATTGTCGTGTTGAATTCAAGCTTAGCAGCTTGTATGCTCTACCCATGGATTCTTAGGGGTAGCCATACATATGATTTTGGGGATCGTAGACATGTATGATTTCGTTAGACCTCCTATCGGGCGTCATGTGGATATGAATATCATGAGTGATGATTGGAGCTAACCTCCACGAAATGATGCTTTCGGTGGTATAAGGTTATTTCTTTAAATGACTAGGTAGAACTATTGGCATCTCAGAAACTGTGCTGAAGTATAAGATAATAAATGTTCACTTGCACACTATAATCCTTGAAACCATTAAGCCCCACCAAGCCACAATGTGGTTGGATCATTACCACGGGCTTTGGATCTAGGTCGAGAAGACCTTTTCCAATACCCAACCTCGACCACCACTAATACCCAAACCCACCTTATGAACCCTGTGGACAAACTGCCATGAAGTACTTGGATAAGTTGGGTAACATCATTATTTGATGACCTACTTGTCTACCAGAAGAAAAAAGAAGAGCCAGTCAGCTAGATAGAAGACATTTGAAGACCGCCATGTCAAGTAGGAAGAACTACACAAACCACAGTCATCAAGAAGTAAACTTCTTCATCGAAGAGGTGTATCTGCAAACCACTCCTCCCGAAGGAACCAAGCATTTCCATGTCGAAGGAAGCTCATACAAAGACCTATCCACCCCGTCTAAGACCACTTCAAAGCGAAGAGTAGACGATTATCAACTAGAGTTATCACCTGAGCTACCCACTATCCACAACATTTTCCACGAGTCACAACTTTGGAAGTGCTTCCAACTTCCTAACCAACCCGATCCCTACAAGGACATCAATCTCCGAGCCATTGACATCTAGCCCAACCTGACCTATACAAGAGACCCCGCATCAACCTGCATAAAAGAGGACAACATAAGCGAAGTAACACCTTCAAGTACTTCAAGGTTCAAGGAGCACCACTCGAAAGAAGAAGCAACATGAAGAACTGAAGACTACCCCTGATCCAAGTTTTCGTATTCCCTTCCACACCTAGTTTGGGAATCTCGGGGACGAGATTCTTGTAAGGGGTGTAGGTCTGTCACACCCTGATTTTCATGCCGTAACACTTAAGCTAATAATCATGCTAAAATATGGTTTGACAAAAAACTTTTGAGTGTTTTGGTCTTTGCTTAATTGCTTTGTGTTTTGCTGTTTGCAAGTGCTCTAAAAATCAAATAAATCCTCCAACTCTTATACTCCTTCTCCTCGGTCCAAAACTTTGCCCCATGATCATGCCATGTGTATAGGACATAAAAGTATGTTCATAAAAAATGTTTTGGCCAAAAAATGTTTTCCGAAAACCCCTGAATCAAGCCTTGATCTACAAGTACTTAACAAAGGATGTGAAAAGTGTTTCAAAAAGTATATTTGAATCCTATTAGATATAGGACTCCTATAAACCACAAAAATAAAATTTTAAAAGTTATTCTCCTATTTTATTTAAAGGCTTTTTATTTAGGCCAGAAATGGTCTTTAATAGGTTAAAATTATTTAACTGTTTAAAAATATTTGAAAAACTTTAGGGAAGCTCATAGGACATATATTGTCCATATATAAGAGTTTCAACACATGGGCATGTTCAAAATATTGGTCAAATCCCTCGAAAACCCTTTCTGAATATTTCAAGCTTTTGAAATATTTACAAAGGGAATTTTCTTCATTAATTCCAAGAAAATTATAGCATGTCATATATGACATATCTGATGATCTTGCAAAGCCTAATACCTTGAAGATCAAGAAAACATCATGAAACCCCCTCGAAACCAATTTTGTCCATTTTGAAGTTTGAGCAACTTTACATTGTCAAACTTGTCCAAATGCTCTCAAACTTGGTGCACATAGTAAAATGGTCTAATTAGGCATCTAGACCAAATAGCACAAGTTGTAGAGAAGGATAACTTGATCAAAGGTCCCAAAAACCCTTATTGACCAGATCCAAATTTCAACAACTCTAAATTACCAACTTGTTACTTCTGACCTCAAATTTTGTGGACATGCTCACAACCCCAAATAATGACACTACACCAGGTGATGCATCAAGGGGGATGAATTGCATGACTAAATATTGGAAAAGTCAGTTCTGTTGATTTCTACGGTTTACCAAAGTTACATTGGCAACTTTCTCAAATTGAGCTCAAAATTGGTGGAGAGCCTGAATTCTACCTGCCACCTGACCCTGTTAATTTTCATTTCAATTCGACTTCATTTACTTGCACAAACATACAACAAACACCTTCTGCTATTTTACCAAAACCACTATTTTGACCCCTTTTACTATTCACCTTTCCTTCAACTTTTTACCATAGATCATGATAACCTTCTTCTACGTCCAGTAAGACTTGCATGACCATGGCTCAATGATTGGTGGGTGAAAACCCCCATTTAAAACCCCACGAAGTTATGTTTACCCCTCAAGATTAGGAACCCATCCCCAGACCCTTCGAGACTTCACAAGATACCCCAGATCGAATCCTTAACCATGCGCTTAACCCATAGAATTGCAAGAGAACCAGTAAAGCCTTCGTAACCTTGCACAACACATGGTTCATTATGGGACTAGCGGACATAGTGAACGAACTCATTATAATCTTAAGATAGCACCAGAACTGACGATGCCATAGGGAAGGAGACCAATTTGAGAATACAGGAATAAAGGACAAATGACTTGATGAGTTTATATAAGTAACCTCGAGGAATTATCAGAGACTGGTGGATTATGAGACTTTCACGTTGGTAGATGAACTTTGTGGGATCATGATTATAGAGTAGGGTAACTTTCATTACCCCTAGATAAATTGGATTTTTGTAGGACAAATATGAGCGCAAGATGAAGTTCTTGGAAGTATAAGGATTTGATTTTGCCAGGAGATATTGATAGGAGATAGTTGACATTACGAGAATGACTTGGGGGAAACATGCAGGAATTCTCCTTGGACATGAGATTTGGATTTAAGTAGGTGGTTCTGGTTGAGTATAGATGCTAAGTATGTCTACATGGTTCGGAGAAAATTGGGTTTAGACTGTTAATCTAGATCATTATACCATGTTTCTCGGTGAACCATAAACTAGGAGATTGGATTAATTGTCCGAGTTGATTTAGGGATCTATATAAGAGTGACCTTGGAGTTACTTGACCATGATGGCGGGAATTTGGTGGACTTACTATAGTAATGGATAGCCCTTCCAAGTATCTCGGGATTATAGGGACTTTAGAAGATCATGTGGAACACCATATATTTCGGATATGTAGGAAAAATGGATTATGTAGTGATTGATGGAAGACAATGGGCTGTTGGAATTGATTCATAGGATGGAAATAAGGTCTTGGAGTGGCTTACGGCGTGTTTCCTTAGGATAGAGATGCATTATCTTAAACCTTGGAAGAACAGGCAAAGCACTTGGATTGTCGTGTTTAATTCAAGCATAGCATCTTGTATGCTCTACCCATGGATTCTTAGGGGTAGCCATACATATGATTTTGTGGATCGTAGACATGTATGATTTTGTTAGACCTCCTCTCAGGAGTCATGTGGATATGCATAGCATGAGTGATGATTGGAGCTAACCTACACAAAATGATGCTTTCGGTGGTACAAGGTCATTTGTTTAAAGGACTAGGTAGAACTATTGGCATCTCAGAAACTGTGCTCAAGGATAAAATAATAAATGTTCACTTGCACACTAGGATCCTTAAAACCATTAAGCCCCACCAAGACACAACATGGTTGGATCATTACTACGGGCTTTGGCTCCAGGTCGAGAAGACCTTTGCCAATACCCAACCGCGACCACTACTAATACCACAACCCACCTTATGAACCCTGTGGACAAACTTCCACGAAGTACTTGGACAAGTTGGGTAACATCATTATTTGCTGACCTCTGTGTCTACACGAAGACAAAAGAAGATCCATTCAGCTGGATAGAAGACATTTGAAGATCGCCATGTTAAGAAGGAAGAACTACACCAACCACAGTCATCAAGAAGTAAACTTCTTCGTCGAAGACCAGGCGTATCTGCAAACCAGTGCTTCCAACTTCCTAACCAACCCGATCCCTACAAGGACATCGATCACTGAGCCATTGACATCTAGCCCAACCTGATGTATGCAAGAGATCCCTCAGCAACCTGCATCAAAAAGGACAATATACGCTGTCAGGGATATTACTACCAGGTATAAACCGGCCAGGAGGGTCCGGTTTACGTTATCAAGACTATATTATCAAAGGCCCATCGGAGTATGAAGCAGAAGATTGTAGCCCAAGAGGTTTAGAGCCCATGTGTTAGGGCCCATGATTTGTAAACCGTCATGCTATGTAACTTGGGATGTAAGATAGAAAAAACAGAGACCGAGGCGGACACGTTTATGAGCCGGCCTCGGGTCTCTGTAAACGGGACTGGGCATCACCTCTTATATAAAGGGACGACCCGGCGACGGTTCAAGGACAAACAACAATAGCTCGAGACACAGGCAAAGCGGATTCGCTCCCTGGTCATCGAAGCCCTAGCAATACCACACCAAACTAGACGTAGGCTTTTACCTTCATCGAAGGGGCCGAACAGTATAAAATCCCTGCGTCGTTCGTCCGCTTTAACCCCTTTAAGAGAACCCGTAGCGATGGCCTCACGACTAAGTCCTTTTGCTAGGACATTTGTCGTGCTAAATCCACGACGGTTGGCGCCCACCATGGGGCTATCGCACGATGTTTTCGAGTTCTTGAAGGGAAGCTTTGAAGGACTCAAGGGCTATGTAGTGGGCCGGATGACTAAGAGTCGTCGCAGCCGGATCTACATCGACGATGCAGGCTGGGGCCCCGAGGCCGATTTAATCGAGTACGGGTATCGGGTCCCCTTCAGCGGCAACCATGTCTTCATCGGCAAGATCGGTGAACGGGGCCCTGAGCCGGACATCTTCCCCAACATCGTCGAGTCGGCTCAGCGTGCGAGACCTGCCCGGATTCAGCCTGCCGTGAAGCACATTTTCGTTGGAGCAGTGCATGGAGTACAAGACGAGGACGGATCGGACTCTGGCGGCGAGACTGTTGTTTATTCCGGCGATGAGTCTTCTTCTGGAGAGACAGAATCTTTGTATCTGCTGCAGGATGGCCGGTCTGAGGGCTATTCCGATGGTGACAGTATTCCGGACCCCCTCAATCCGCCAAACAGGGTTGCTTTCTTCATGGCCGGATCACAACCCGTGCAACAGTCCTCAACAACAGGGGCTTTGACATCAGAGGCAATGGGAGCTAGAGCTGGAGATCCTCCCCCGTCGCCGTCTGACACTTTATCCATCTTGGTTGATACTTTGACAGCGTTAGTAACAGCAGAGGTAACCCAGGCCAACAAGGACCAACATGAAGCAGAGGTCGCTCAGGTGAAAAGCCAGATTGAAGAAGCCAAGTTGGAACTGGCTGCTGAGAAAGCTAGGATGGCTACAAAGCAGGCGGAGCTAGACACTCAGGCCTATCGACTCATGTTGGATCAGACCGCTTCACAAGACGTAATGATGAGAAGGCAACGATCTCGCCTGCCGCCGGTTTATGAGGCAAGAAATCTCTTTAGCACGCCAGGAGCAGGAACCAGTAACCAGCCAGAGGTAAACCAGGGAGGAGCACCAGGAATAGGCGCATCAGTTCAGCTGCCGGCTGCAGAGCCAAACCGCCAGGTTGTGCCAACCCAACATGTGCCCACCCCTCTTGGTCATTATTCTAATCCGTTGGACAACATAGTTGCTGCCGCTTCACGACTGGCTGCCCTTCCTATTGAAGGAACATCCCCCATAGCAGTAGAGGCACGACGGGCCAAGGAGTTGTTGGACACGGCGCTAAATCAACACAAGCTTATTCCTATAGATGGGAGAGGATTCTTTCGAACCCTATACGAGCCGGAGTTATACGAGGCGCCGGATGAACCAGCCGTATCAAGCAGCGCACGGAGGCGTCATCAGCAGAGACGGGATAATCTGGCAGCAGAAGAGCACACGCTCAAGACGTGGTGGATTAGGCTAGGCAGCGCCAGGAGGCCGAGGCAATGACACAGGACTAGGCCCGTCAGGCGACGCCGGTTCGTCCCACCATCACGGTTGAACCGGGGGTCATGTCTAGTTCCCTGGGCGTACCATGTCTCATCCCCGCTTTACGGAACGTCACACTACCCAAGGATTTCACAGGACCACGCAAGGTGCCCAACTACATGGCTGATCTTGCTCCAGAGGCATGGGTTGAGAGTTATGAGATGGCAATGGAGATGCTCGATGTGGATGAGGCAGCATGCACTAAATATTTACAATGATGCTCGAGGGCACGGAACGAACATGGCTGAAGGGTTTACCACCTAATTCCATCTGATCGTGGGCTGAGCTACGGAGCCGGTTTATCAAAAATTTCAAGGACACGTGCAAGCAGCCAATGTCTGTCGTCGACTTAGCTGCCTACAAGAAGTCTACAAGAAGTTGGGTGCGCCGAGTGTCAGAAATCTTGCACTCCGCAAATATCATCAACCCAAGCACAGCAGTGGTAAGCTTGGAAGGTAATTACCGGTTTGAGCCTTTGAGGCAGAAGTTGGGACGGCTTAAGCGTGATTGTAATGACATGGGGACGCTCATGGGCGCTTTAGTGAAGTATGGAGACTCTGATAACACCAAGCATCTAGATGCAGATGGAGACAAGTCAGGGAAGGCAGGCAAGAATGGTAAACCGCCGCAGGCCAATCCGGCGAACCAAGGATACAATGGTAAGCGTAAAGCGGATGGTAGCTCAGATTTTGTGGCCAACACCAATGCTCAGGAGGATGGGCAACGCCGCAAGGGTAGACCGCCCCCACGTAATGGGAGGCCGCCTTTTAATCTAGAGCGCCAGTTGAACGTGCCTTGCCCAAAGCACGGTACACCAGAAAAACAAGCTACGCATCTTTGGAAGGATTGTTTCATCATGCAGGAGTTCATGAACCGGAATAGGTATGACCATGGGCCCCCCGGCGGATCAGGCCCTTGTTTCCAAGGTCCGGGTTACCAAGGTGGTGGGTCCGGTTCAAGATATCAAGGTAATAACAGTAACCATAATGGGCACAATCAGCATAACCAGTAGCATGGCCAGGGCGGATACAATAACCAAGGGAATCAACAGCCTCAACAGCAGCAGCAATCCGGATATCAGAATAATCCGAAGGAGCTGAGCAGTGGGCAGTATCACGTCTTCACCACGAGCTTAGGCAAAAGGGACCAGAAAGTTCTGAAGAGGGCGGTGCATTCTGTTGAACCGGCGATACCACATTTTTTGCGTTGGTCTAAGCAACCCATTGTGTGGAGCAGAGAGGATCATCCACCCCGGGTTGATAATCTGGGTCAGTTGGCTCTGGTGGTGGCACCATGGGTGGGTTGTTACAAGTTCACCAAAGTGCTTATGGATGGAGGTAGCAACATCAACATCCTGTATTATGAGACTTTTCGGCGTATGGGGCTGACAGATAAGAAGCTTCGACAATCCAACACAGTGTTCCATGGGGTGGTACCCGGTAAATCGGCCTATCCAGTTGGCAAGATCGATCTGGAGGTCACCTTTGGAGACGAGCATGACTCTAGGTCAGAGACTGTGACCTTTGAGGTGGTAAAGATCAAAAGCCCATACCATGCTTTGTTTGGCCGCCGGTTTATGCCAAGTTCATGGCTACACCGTGTTATGTATATCTACAGCTCAAGATCTCAGGCCACAAGGGAACTATTATGGTCCATGGGAGCCGCAAAATCACATTGGAGTGCGAGGAAGGAGATGCAGCCTATGCTGAAGCGGTTTGCGCAACCGAGGAGCTAAAGTTCTATAAGGACAATGTTGATCCAGAATATATGTCTCCGCTGAAGAAACCAACCACAAAGCATGATCCGGCGTTGAAGTTCAAATCAGCTGAAGAGACCAAGCAGGTGGACTTTGTTCCTAGCAATTCATCCAAGCAGTTCACTATCAGCGCTAACCTAGATCCGAAATAGGAAAGCGCGCTTATCGAGTTCATCGGTGAGAACCGGGATATCTTTGCATGGAAGCCTTCTGACATGCCAGGTATACCGAGGGAACTCGCTGAGCACAATCTTAATATCGATCCTAAGTTTAAACCGGTCAAGGAGTATCTGCGCCGCTTCAATGAGGAGAGGTGCAAGGCTATTGGAGAAGAAGTGGCTAGGCTCTTGGCCGCATGTTTTATAATTGAGGTGTTTCATCCGGAGTGGTTGGCTAATCCGATGCTACTACTTAAGAAAAACGACACTTGGAGAATGTGTGTTGATTACACAGATCTGAACAAGGCTTGCCCGACCAATCCTTTTGCTCACCCCCGTATTGATCAAATTATTGATGCTGCGGCAGGATGTGAGCGGTTAAGTTTTTTGGATGCATACTCAGGTTATCATCATATCAAGATGGTTGTTAAGGACCAGGAGAAGACAGCCTTTATAACTCCTTTTGGAGCCTTCTGTTATGTATCTATGCCATTTGGGCTCAAGAGTGCCCAGGCGACCTAACAGGTTGTGTGTAGAACTGCCTTCAAGGGCAGATTGGACGGCATGTTCATGCATATGTCGATGACATTGTGGTGAAATCCAGGAAGGGGGAGACACTGATAGATGATTTGAAGGAAACTTTTGACAATCTCCGAGTTTACAAAATGATGCTTAATCTGGAGAAATGCGTTTTTGGTGTTCCGGCGGGCAAGCTCCTGGGGTTCTTGGTGTCAAACAGAGGAATTGAAGCTAATCCTGAGAAGATCAAGGAAATTACGTCCCTGGCTAAACCAGCACGGATCAACGATGTCCAACGCGTGGCGGGCCGTATTGCGGCACTCAGCCGGTTTATCAGCCGTTTGGGGGAGAAGGCAATCCCGCTTCATCTGGAGTGATGCTGCTAATGCTGCGTTTGAGGATCTGAAGAGGCAATTGGCAGAGCTGCCGGTCCTTGCTGCCCCAGTTGACAATGAGCCGCTGTTGTTGTACGTGGCTGCCAATGCCCGTGCGGTAAGCGTTGCCATTGTGGTAGAGCGCAAGGAGGCAAACAAGGAATATCTGGTTCAACGACTGGTTTACTACATAAGTGAGGTGCTCATCGAGTCAAAGCAAAGATATCCGCATTGGCAGAAGCTGGTGTATGGAGTTTTCATGCCAAACCGGAAGCTAAAGCACTATTTTCAGGGCAACCCAATCACCGTTGTCAGTTCAGCTCCGTTAGGGGATATAATCCAGAACAGAGAGGCTACTGGTCGGGTTGCAAAGTGGGCCATTGAGCTTAGCCCACATGGATTAAAGTATGTGCCCCGTACTGCGATGAAGTCCCAAGCATTGGTGGATTTCATCAACGATTGGAGAGAGTTGCAATCGCCTGAGGAGAAGCTGGATCATACATACTGGACTATTCACTTTGACGGTTCAAGGCAATTGGAGGGCTCGGGGGCTGGAGTCGTGTTATATTCCCCACGAGGTGATACGTTCTACTATGTCCTCCGTTTAATGTTCCCTTGTACTAATAATGCTGCTGAGTATGAAGCTCTCCTCCATGGTCTGCACATGGCTAAGGAGATGAACTTGAGTCGGGTTAAGTGCTTTGGCGATTCCGATCTGGTGGCACAGCAAGTATCTGGCAAGTGGGACTCCAAGGATCAGCTCATGGTAGCATATCGACAAGAGGTAGACGCTGTCGCAGGACACTTCAAAGGATATCAGGTGGATCATATAGCCGATGCATTAAGCCGGCTGGGTTCCCAGCGTAAACCGGTTCCACCGAATACCTTCTTGGATGAGTTGCATAATCCGTCAGTGCAGTTACCTTCAGAGGAGGACTTGGCTGTTCCTGATATGGAAGCACAATTGGTCGCATCACTTCATGTCATTCCGGATTGGACGCTCCCTTACGTGGCATACATGAACCGAGGTGAGTTACCAGAGGACGAAATGGAGGCCCGGCAGATAATCCGACGGTCTAAATCTATGACTATTGTCACTGGAGAACTTCATCATCATAGCATTTCTGGAGCTTTTCAGCGGTGTGCGTCACCAGAAGAAGGCTGTGATATCCTTAGAGAGATCCATGAAGGGGATTGCGGTCATCACGCCGGTTCAAAATCTTTGGTGGCTAAAGCTTTTCGTCATGGGTTCTACTGGTTGACGGCTCACGCCGACGCAGAGGACTTGGTCAGGAAATGTGATGCTTGCCAGAAATTCTCACGGCGTGCTCATATACCGGCGCAGGAGCTGAGGATGATCCCAATTACTTGGCCGTTTGCGACTTGGGGGTTTTATATGGTTGGACCCTTCAAGAGATCCCAAGACAAGAAAACCCACCTTATAGTGGCAGTGGACAAGTTTACGAAGTGGGTTGAAGCGGAGCCTGTCAGTAAGTGTGATGCAGCAACAACGGTTCAGTTCATCAAAAAGGTGATTTTCCGGTTTGGCTTTCCACATAGGATTATTACTCATAATGGCACCAATCTATCCAAGAGGGCTATGGATGAGTTCTGTCAACGAGAGCACATCCGTCTCGATGTATCATTAGTAGCTCACCCTCAGTCTAATGGCCAAGCTGAGAGAGCCAATCAAGAGATCTTGAGAGGCATCAAACCCCGGCTTATGGTTCCTTTGGAGAGAACACCGGGTTGTTGGGTGGAGGAGTTGACTTCTGTTGGTGTACTA
Organism: Secale cereale; assembly: GCA_902687465.1. Lineage (NCBI taxonomy): Eukaryota > Viridiplantae > Streptophyta > Magnoliopsida > Poales > Poaceae > Secale > Secale cereale. Next base: position 183,463,882 of record LR738709.1, read on the forward strand.
AAGTAGGGGTACCTTAGTATCCCGAACTTGTGCACGGGCAGTTGCAGCGTCCCGTGGCAGGGCTTGCCGCGCGCCCACCAAGGCCCACTGTGGTTCCTTTGGTGCCATTCAAGAACAAAGTATTCAAGTTAAAGAAACAAGGCCCGGCAAGAGGAGCTTGCCGGGAATGCCATTCAAGGCTCAAGACCACCTCTTTGGTACAAGACCCTGGCAAGAGGAGCTTGCCGGGAAGGCCAAACACGGCATTTCATGAAACTCGCCGCGCGTCCCGGCAAGGCCCGGAGAGCGACAAGCTCCTAGGCACGACAAGATGGCGGCCGCGGCAAGGCGCTTGCCGCGGCAAACTCCCACTAAGTACCCGCGCTCCAGCTCATCCGCCCACGCGTCGCCCCTGTGGCCCTTCCAGGCGCACGTGGCGGAAGGCTGTGCAGCCTGGGGTACACGGTGGCGAGCTGCAATGACGAGGCCACCATCGTGGCGGACGGAGGCGCCCTGACGGACGCTTTTTGCACTGTTTGGGGCGACGGCAACGGGCATTTAATGCCCTTGTCCCCTGCCGTCAGGGTTAGGTATAGAGCACTATGCAAACACTGTTCCAACTACCATCATTTTTACGTTTTTACCCTCGACTGCGTTGCCACCTGTCAGTGACCCCTTTGACCTATAAAAGGAGGCCCATGCGCAACATAGAGGGGGTTCGGATCTTTGATCACTCTCACGCTCGGTGCTGCTAGCGATCAACATTGTAGTTCTTCTCGCTCCCGAGCTCAGAACGCAATACAAACCAAAGCAGGAGTAGGGTTTTTACGCCTCCGTGCGGCCCGAACCTGGGTAAACTGCTCGCGTGCTCGCCTCGATCCGCTCTTTGTGCATCCTCCGCCCCCTTGCCATACCGAAAAGGGGCTCCGGTCCCATAGGTGTTCGTGGGCGATCAGTTTCCCCGACATCTTTGGCGCGCCAGGTAGGGGGAGCGTCGAGGTTGCGTGAATCCGATCCGGTGTTCACGCGAGCGAAATCTCCACCAACCTCATCAACCTCATCAACTTCATCGACTTCATCAACATGCCGTCAAAGAAGAAGGCTTCGGAGGCAGCAGGCCCGTCCGCGTTGATCCCACCGCCGCCGGAGCCAACGGCCGGTGGGGGAGACGTCGGTGGAAGGACGGTCGCCGGCGAGGAAACTCACGGCGCCGCGAAGTCCAAGGATAAGACGGATGACTGAGCGCACTCCAAGACCTCAGCGTTCGTGCATGCACCGCGCCCGTCTCAGGAGGCGCCGGACCGGCAGCGACATGGTACACAAGGTACCATCCGCTTGCTGGGCCAAGGTCAAGCTGGCGGTTCGCGGGACGCTCAAGGCCAACGTGCTGGCACAAGCAAGGCGCGGTCGCCGGGACGAGACGCTGCTCCTTCTAACACTGTTAGAAGTCCGAGCATATCTCACTCCTCGCACCGTTCGCCACCGCTCCCCGCCACTCCAGCAGAAGCTCTAGCTCGAGCCCAGCTACTCCTCGACTTCCCTCCAGCGGCGGACAAGGCCGACGACTGGAGGGCCACCATCCAAAGCCTCATCGCCTTCGCCAATAACGACACTCCGCAGCAGCCGACGACGTCGCGGCCGCGGCAAGTTAGCCAGGCGCGGGCTGATGGCGACAAGACCTTCGGGGGTGCAACTACCGTGCACTCCTCGCCCTGAAGGCCGAAATCGCCGACTCGCCGGATCAACATCGACAACGACTCCACGGCGTCATCGGATCCACGAGCTCGCCGCGATCAACGCCAAGTCCTTGACGACAGACGACCAGAAGACGCTCGAACTCGCATCGAGCGTCGAAGAGAAGCGCGGCGACAATCCGACCAGCGCGCTGGGCCCGCTGTCGACATGCACGCGCCCGGAGAACCAGGCGAATTGCCGTACGCGGCGGGTTGTCCTGCGTTCACCCGTGAGCTGCCGCAAGTCCAGTGGCCCAGCATGAAGAACTTCAAGCCCGACATACCCGAGAAGTACGACGGCAAGACACATCCGTCAGAGTTTCTCAGCATCTACACCATTGAAGTGCAGGCTGCCGGGGGACGAGACGAGAAAATACTCGCAAACTACTTCCCGCTCGTGCTCAAGCCGAACGTCAGATCTTGGCTCATGCACTTGCCGGAGAACTCTATCTCGTCTTGGGCCGACCTATGCCATCAGTTTGTCGGCGCCTTCACGGGCGGCCACAAACCCCATGGCCAGGAGAGTGACCTTCATATACTCGCCCAGAAGGAAGGAGAGTCCCTGCGAAAGTACATCCAAAGATTCAGCCGCGTCCGACACAACATCCCAGACGTCCACCCTGCCACGGTTATTAGCGCGTTCCACCAGAACGTGCGTAACCACAGGATGAGGGAGGAAATGGCGATGTGCAAGATCCGAGACGTCAGTGAGCTTTACGGACTGGCCGACAAGTGCGCACACGCTGAGGAGGGGAGGAGACTCCCCGGAGAGGATACTGGAGCAGGGGGAACAGATAGTGAGGATGCCGCCCCGGCAAAGAAGAACCGGCGGCGGAACAACAAGAAGAAGAAGAACAAGGAAGTGCTAGTCGTCGAGCAGTCCGGCAAGGAGGCTGGCGCCAAGAAAGCCCAGACCGGTGGCTCCGGCAGGGAGGCTGCCACTGTAGCAGTCGCCGACAAGCAGGACGGCTCCGACAAGCAGTACTGCAAGATCCACTGCACCAAGGGCCACGACCTCCAGAACTGTAAAAGGGTCGAGTACCTCGTCGAGCAGCAGAAAGCTGAGTACGAGCGACGCGACAAGGAGAAGGCCCAGGGAGGTGGAGGAGAGTCCGGCAAGAAGCGGCCATTCAATGGCCGGGGAGGACGCCGCGGCAAGGCCAAGCAGCGGCAAGGAGATAGACCTCCCCGCGGCCGCGACAAGGACGAAGACGAAGACAACGACGAAGACATGGAGGACGGAGATAACAGCGAGCATGAGTTCCAGAAGGCAACAGAGGTTTTGTGCGTAGACGGTGGTGCTTCTCTGCATAATTCCCACCGCCAACTCAAACAATGGGTGCGGGAAGTCAATGCGGCAGAACCACCCATCGAGTCACGCAAACTTCTGAAGTGGTCTAGCACGCCCATAATCTTTGACATTGAGGACCACCCTGATCGCACAACTACGGTCGGGTGCATGCCGATGTTGGTTTCGCCAACTATCCGCAACCTCAAGGTCACCAAGATGTTGGTTGACCGCGGGGCCGGCCTGAACCTGATCTCCTCTGCTGTGGTCCGGAAACTCCAGATCCCCGACAACGAGCTCGAGGAGACCGGCACATTCCAAGGGATCAACCCGGGAAGGAGCAATCAAAGGGGAAGATCACACTGCTAGTGACTTTTGGCGGAGAACTGAACTTCAGGACTCAGAGGATCACCTTTGACGTTGCCGATATCCCATTGCCTTACAATGGGATACTTGGCCGTCCAGCGCTCGCCAAGTTCATGGCAGCCTCTCATTATGCCTACAACATGCTCAAGATGCCAGGCCCGATAAGCGTCATCTCTGTCCCCGGCGACAAGAAGGACGCCCTTATCTGTGCCGACAAGATTTACTGGGACGTTGCAGCCGCAACAGATAGTAAAACACTTGCCGCTGAAGCTCCCGGGGGGAAGAACGAGACCAAGCCCGGCAAGAGTTCTGGGGCCCACTCCGGCAAACACACCTCTTCGGAGTGCTGCGCTGCCGTCGAGGACGCACCATCGAGCTCCACCGGCAAGTGCAAGAAGGCGATGGCAGATCCACCCGCAACCAAGAAGGTGTCCGCCAAGGAGGACGGCACTGGTGGTACTTTCACCATAAGTGCCACGCTCGACCCCAAGTAGGAAAGCACGCTCGTTGCTTTCCTGCGGGCGAATGTCGACGTGTTTGCATGGCAACTGTCTGACATCCCCGGTGTTCCCAGGAAAGTAATTGAGCACAAGCTTGCCGTTTGTCCTCACGCGCGGCCCGTCAAGCAGAAGGTTAGAAAGCAAGCGGTGGAGCGCCAAGAGTTTATTGCAGAAGAAATCAAGAAGCTGGAAGCGGCAGGCCTTGTCAGAGGCGTACTTCATCACACGTGGCTGGCCAACCCTGTTGTCGTGCGCAAAGCAAATGGGAAGTGGAGGCTTTGTATAGACTTCACCGATGTGAATAAAGCTTGTCCCAAAGATCCATTTCCCTTGCCGCCCATTGACCAGATTGTTGACTCCATGGCTGGATGTGAGTTGCTTTCGTTTCTTGCTGAAGAAGATGAAGAGAAGACCGCATTCATTACTCCATGTGGCACTTACTGCTTCATACGCATGCCCTTTGGATTGAAGAATACCGGTTCAACGTTTGCGAGGGTAGTCCAGACTGCTTTTGAGCCACAGATACACATGAATGTAGAAGCTTACATGGATGATATAGTGGTCAAGAGCAAGGATAGGGCTACCCTGATTCAAGATCTAGATGAAACCTTTGCGAATCTGCGCAAGATACAACTCAAGCTTAACCCCGAGAAGTGCGTGTTCGGAGTCCCCTCCGGCAAGCTTCTCGGGTTCTTTGTGTGCCAGAGGGGGATTGAAGCCAATCCTGACAAGATTAAAGCCATCGAGCAGATCGAAGCTCCGGAGCGCGTCAAGGATGTACGAAGGCTTGCCGGCTGTGTGGCTGCTCTCAGCAGGTTCATTTCTAAGTCTGCAGAACGCGCCCTGCCATTTTTCAAAATCTTGAAAAAGGCACGTCCAATGAGATGGACTCCGGAAGCGGAGGCAGCGCTACATGACTTGAAGAGGTACCTGTCCTCCACTCCAATACGTGTCGCACCTAAGCCACAAGAGAAGTTGCTGCTGTACTTAGCAGCAACCAATCAAGTGGTTAGTGTTGCGTTGGTAGCGGAAAGGGAGGAAGATGAAGAGCCAACAGCCCCGGCAAGCACATCCAGCGACAAGCGGGGGGCTTCCCCGACAAGCTCTGGTCCCGACAAGGATGGGTCTGCGCAGATGCAAGAAGAGGTGCGGAAGAAGATGGTGCAGCGCCCAGATTATTTTGTCAGTTCCCTCTTGCAGGGGGCTAGGTCAAGATACTCTGGGGTGCAGAAGCTGCTTTTCGACCTCCTCATGGCCTCGAGAAAGTTGCGCCATTACTTCCAAGCACATGAGATAACAGTGGTCACTCGCTTTCCGCTGAAGAGGATACTGCAAAATCCAGAAGCGACAGGAAGGATTGTCGATTGGGCACTGGAGCTATCAAGCTTTGGCCTCAAGTTTGAAAGTACTTCAACTATTCAGAGCAGAGCATTGGCAGAGTTCATAGCAGAATGGACGCCAACGCCAGACGAAGAGATTCCGGAGACAAGCATCCCCGTCAAGGAAGCAAGCAAAGAATGGATCATGTACTTTGATGGTGCTTTCTCGCTGCAAGGCGCCGGTGCCGGCGTGTTGCTAGTCGCGCCCACCAGAGAACACCTCAAGTACGTCGTCCAAATGCACTTTCCCAAGGAGCAAGCAACGAACAATACTGCGGAGTATGAAGGTTTGCTTGCCGGCCTAAGAATCGCAGCGGAACTTGGGATCAAGAAGCTGATTGTGCGAGGTGATTCACAGTTGGTCATTCACCAAGTGAACAAGAGCTACCAGAGTCCGTTGATGGAAGCATACGTCGACGAAGTGAGAAAGCTTGAAGAGCACTTTGAAGGCCTGCAGATGGAGCACGTTCCGAGATCTCAGAATGACATCGCAGACGGCCTGTCTAAGTGTGCTGCACTAAAGTTACCTGTGGAACCAGGGATCTTTGTGCTCAAGCTGACTCAGCCATCCGTAACACCATCGACCGGACAAAGTAAGAAGAGAAAGTTGGTTTTTGGTGACTACTTGCCGGCAGAACTTCCTGAAGCCGCCGCCAACAAGGTCCCCAAGATCAATGACAAAGTTGGTGAGGAACAGTCTGCTCCTGCAAACCCTAGGGTTTGTACAGTTGAAGCAGGTGTTCCCGACAAGCTTTGCCCCGGCATGCTTGCCGGGGAACGTCAAGCTCCGGCCTAACCGCAAGTTCTTTCCGCAGAAGCTGACGTTCCCGCAGCAGCACATATGCCTTTAGTCCTTGTCGTCGAGCCGCAGGCTCCGGCATGGGTGCAGCAGATTGTCCAGTTCCTTCAAACAGGAGAACTTCCCGAAGAGTCAGAAGAAGCAGAAAGAGTAACCCGGCAGTCAAGTATGTATCAGTTTGTCGGCAATGAACTGTACAGAAGAAGACTCAACGGTGTGAAATTGAAATGCATTTCCCGGGAAGATGGACAAAAGCTGTTGGCAGAGATACACGGAGGCATATGTGGCCACCACATTGGCGCCAGGGCACTTGCCGGAAAAGCATTCCGGCAAGGTTTCTTTTGGCCAGAAGCCCTCCAGGATGCAACTGCGCAAGTAACCAAGTGTGAAGCATGCCAGTTCCATTCCAAGCAGATACATCAACCAACTCAAGCTCTCCATACGATCCCTCTATCCTGGCCATTTTCGGTCTGGGGGCTCGACATCCTCAGCCCCTTTCCCCGCGCAACCGGGGTCTTTGAGTACTTGTACGTCGCAGTCGACAAGTTCACAAAGTGGCCGGAAGTGGAACCAGTGAGAAAGGTGACCGCACAGACAGCAGTCAAGTTCTTCAGGTCGATTGTTTGCCGATTCGGAATCCCTAACAGGGTCATCACCGACAACGGCACGCAATTCACAAGTCGCACCTTCATGCAGTACGTCCAAGACCTTGGTGCCAAGGTCTGCTTCGCTTCTGTTGCTCACCCGAGGAGCAACGGTCAAGCGGAGAGGGCAAACGCTGAAGTGCTGCGCGGACTCAAGACGAGAACTTTCGACAGGCTGCACAAGTGCGGGAGAAACTGGATCGAGGAGTTGCCAGCGGCTCTTTGGTCGATCAGGACGACGCCAAATCGAGCCACTGGACAGACACCCTTTGCTCTTGTCTATGGAGTAGAGGCAGTTCTCCCCACAGAACTCGTATACGGGTCGCCTCGAGTGCTCGCTTACGATGAGCTCGAGCAAGAGCAGCTGCGACAAGATGACGCACTGCTCCTTGAGGAGGACCGTCTTCAGGCTGCTGTACGAGCTGCTCGATACCAGCAAGCCTTGCGCCGCTACCATAACCGCAAGGTTAAAGCCAGAAGTCTCGAGGAAGGCGTCCTTGTCCTTCGGCGCGTTCAGTCCGCCAAGAATTCCAATAAGTTGACGCCGAAGTGGGAAGGCCCTTATCGGGAGAAACAAGTCACAAGGCCCGGCGCTGTCCGCCTTGAGACCGAAGAAGGCTTACCGATGAGCAACTCCTGGAACATTGAGCATCTTCGCAAGTTTTACCCGTAAGGCGCGGTTGCCGTGATCCGTTCCGGCAACCACCTTTTGTACAGGTCTTGCCGCTATTGCATGTAAACCTTTGTACAAAGCCGAGCGCAGACCCCGTGCATCAGTAAAGCTTGTGTGCATCGCAAAACTTGTCAATCCATGCCCTTTTTTACTTCCTTGCATATACTATTTGACACTTTGTGCAGCACCTATCCCCGGTAAGCAATAACGAGCCGCGAGGCTCCATATCTCTGTTTTCTCCTTTTCTTTTCTCTCGAGCAGAAGAAGATTTCCTCGCGCACAAGTTTGCCGGGGGGGAAGGAGATAGTGGGTATGGACCGAGTGCCGTTCAAGAAAGCCTTGCCTCGCCGGGAAGCAAACGACACAAAAGCTAAGTTGCCAAAGTTTGAGCAATCAAATTTTTAAATTTTTTTGAGTTATCTTCCATGAACGACCGCACTTTGTATGGAAAACCTGTGCACGGAGGAACTAGCTCGTGGCTAGCCGCGCCCTTACTTTGTTTCGAGCACGCTCAACGGCTTAAGTGTGCTGCGACAAGTGTCGCGCCCTTACTTCGTTTTCGAGTTCGCTCAACAACTTAAGTGTGCTGCGACTAGCTGCGGCAAGGTTTCTTGCCGGCAACGGCATTGCCAGCAGGCTGCTGAAGTTCCGCACTCAGCGATCACGGCAAGGGTCCCCACGTCGGCAAGTTCCCTAAAAGCGTAGGGTGAAAACATACAAAGCGAGGGAGTCAAGTAAAGGAAATAACACTGCATTGACTACCCAAAATAAAGTTATTTTACAAAGCAATTTGTCGCAATGCTAATAAACTTTTGTTCATAACGTGATTGGCAGCGACAAGAAAAGAAGAAAGTAAACAAGACTAATCCGCGCGGTCGCCCTCGACCCTCTTGATGCAGCCCACCTTGTTCACGATAGGCGCGACAAGGGCCTTGAGCGCGTCCTGGTCAACGTCCGGCGGCAGGGTCTTGAGGATGTTGGTGAGGTTGAGGCCCGGGTTGCGGTGCACTATCTTCATCAACACCTTCTCGAGGGCCCCCGCGTAGAGCCTGCGCGACTCGTCCGCCAGCTGCTTTGGGATCTTTTCCCGGAGCCGCTGGAGGGCCGGCGCCACCCCTCTGAAGAACAAGCTCAACTTGGCGCTGTGAGGGAGATTCTCGTCGGTGGAGTACCCGAGGTGCTCCGCCCCCAGCTCCGCCCGCTCCTTGTCGACGTCGGCAGCGGCGGCGACAAGGCCCTCGGTCCAGTGCTCCACCGTCAGCCTGAAGTTGTTTTGGGAGATGGCGGCGCTCTCCAACCGTGCCTTCTCGGCCCTGAGATCCTCCTTCAGGTCCGCCTCCCGCTTTCTGGAGCCGTCGAGCGTTGTGGTGAGGGTGGACAACTTCAGCTCCAGATCGGCGATGGAGTCCTTGGCGACGGCGAGCTCTTTACCCTTGTCGGAGAGACGGACCTGCAACTCGGAGTGACTGTGCGCGTCCTTCACCCTCTCAAGCACAAGGGCGGCAACCTTCTCTTCGCTCATCTTCAAGTTGACCTCCAGTTGCGCCACCCTCGCCTCCAAGTCCTTCTTGGCGGTCTCAGCAGCTGCATCGGCGTCCTTCGCTTCCTGCAAAGCTCCGCCAAGAGACTATTCGCGCGCGGCAAGCTCGTCCTCGTGGCTGTCGAGGTCGACCTTCCGCTGCGTCAGTTCACCTTCTCGCCGGGACAACTCCTCGGCGGTGAGCCGTTGCTGCTCCTCTGCTTCGGCCTTCTCCAGGATGAAGGCCTAATGCGCCTCGGCAAGCTGCTCTCGCTCCTCCGCCAAGGATCAGAGAGCCGCTAGGTTGTTGACTCGGAGATCTTCGGCACGTTTCTCCAAGTTGACGCTCGCCTTGGTGGCCAGAGCCTCTCGGGACTCCAGCTTGGCCTGCCGGGCACGGTACAAGGACACAAGCCTCCGCAGAAGCCCCTCCTCCTCGGGCTCGCTACTGCTGCTGGGTGCGTCGACGAACTTCAGCCCGGCGGAGGCGAGGACCTCCCCGTCGAAGACCTCTCCCTCCGCAGGCGCCCTTGACAGGGACGCCCACGGGAGCTGGATGAAGACCCCGTTGCCGGCCTCCAGATAGGCGCCTGGCTCGGCTATGGCAGCGGAGGGGTCGGCAGCCGGCGCAGCGCTTGACACTCCTGCAGCCTCGGGGCCGTCAGTGCGACTGCCGGTCCCCTCCTCAGCTGCCGCGCCATCGGCCTTGGCTGCCTCTTCGGCGGCGGGCTCGTCAGCACCGGCCGCCTCCTCATTGGCGGCGGCGTCACCAGCGTTGCCGTGCACGTCCTCCTCGACGGCGACCTCCGTCTCCATGGGCTCGGCTGCGGACGGGTCTGAAGACAAGAAAAGAAGAAGAAAGAAGAAAATAACAGTCAAGCAAATATCCAAAAAGAGAAATTCAGGAAAAGAAAAGTTCAAGAGTTTACCTGCACGGGCCTCCTCTTCGACGGGGTTCCTTGCCGGGGAGTTCCCCCTCGGCGGCATGGTGGAAACTCCCGCCGGCGGAGGACCAGTAGCGCCATCCATTGGCGGAGTGCTCGCCCTTGGTGGGGTGCTCGCCCTTGGCGGAGTACTCGCCCTTGGCGGAGTGCCCTCCCTCCCCGGGGAGGTCCTTCTTAGCGGAGAGGTCGACAGATGTAGCTCGTCGGGAGCAATCTCCTGGCGCTCCTGAGGCTGCTGCTCTGCTTCTGCACAAGTCAACAAACAAACAGAACGTCAACGAGGATAGGAAGCCCACGCGCGCCCGACAAGCGGAGAATGGATGGAAGACTTACGTTGGGGGCTACGCTCTGGGGGCTGCGCTGGGGGCTGCTCTGGAGAGCAGCTGCCTGGTTCGGCAAGCTTGACGCAGGCGCACCCCCTGCTGCGGTGGCGGGCTCGTCCTCAATGACGATTACCGGGACTTTGGCCCTCTTTGCCGCCCTCTGGGCCAGGGTCCTGGAAGAAAGACAAGATCAGAATCAGGCAAAGGTAGTACAAGACAAGAATCAACAGGAAACCAAAGAAAAACAAGAATCGCGAAGGCTTACTCTTCCTCCTCTTCGTCGTCGGAGCTCAGAGCCGAGAAGTCGAAGTCCGGCTCGCACGTCCCGGAGCGAGGAGCTGGAGGAGTGGGCTCCCTTGGCCGCTTGGCGGGAGCGGGGGCGGTGGTTTGAGAAGACCCCTCTCTGGTTGCCGCCGAAGCGCGAGGGGCGGAAGGAGCAGTAGAGCCGGCGCGGGAAGACCCCCTCTCTAGTTGCCGTTGAAGCGCGAGGCACTCCATTGGCGGCCTTGCTCGCCGCGGTGGCGCGTGTCGGTCGGCGCTGAGGCTGCTGGCCCGCCGGCCGACCCGCCACGTCTGCGGCCTTGCGGAGGCGCCTCCTTGTCTGAGCCGGAGGACTTGCTGGTGGTGGTGAACTGCCCGAGGACGAAGAAGAGGAGTCGAGATTCAACGAACCACCTGAGTCTTCGGCGGGATCGCTTGACCCGACGCCCTGCTCAACGGGCCCGCTCGACTCTGCGCCTTGCTCGGCGGCCTCGCTTGTCCCAGCAGGTTGCCCGGCAAGCTTTCCAGCTTTGAGGAGCCCTTCCTCCTCGGCAAGACTTACCGCCTCCGCTGCGTCCGCCTCCTCCAAAGTATATCCGAACTCGCCCGCGGCCTTGGCTGCAGCTGCCTCCTCCAACCTGGTGGCAATATACGCCATCTCCTGGTAGGTAGTGTCACGGGTGAGTCCCCTCTTCTCGTCGGGTTTGATTGGCAGCTCCACCAGGTTGTCGAAGAAAGTCTGCACGACTTCGTCAGAAGGTTCCCGCCAAGTGGGGTAGATCCTGTGGGAATCACACCACGGCATCGCCGCGCGGATGGCGCTGAGCGACGAGTTGTTGCACAACGGAACTACGCCCGGCGGCAGCGCAAACCACTCTGGATGGGCGGAGTCGTACTTGAACAGCGCTTGAAGCATTGCATTGAGCTCTATGACAGTGAATTTGTAATTAAGGCCCGGGCGCAGCCTCATGATGTCTGCCGCGTTATCAAACTCCCAAGCAGCCCTTTTCCTCTCCTGCAAGGGAGCGATGCGGCGGCGAAGAAAGTCTGCCCCGACAGCACCTAAAGTGAGCTTGGCTTGCCGGAGGCGAAGAATCCTAGTGGTGGCTATCTTCAGCTTGTCGTCCTCAGGGTCCAGGTCACTCCAGTCATTGCCGCGCACTACTGCAACTTGGCGCCGGGAAGTGAACTGTTGTGGGTCATCCTCTATGATCCAACACCAGTTGGCCCTCCACTCATCCCACTTGCCTCGGAGATCCCCCGTCAAGGAAGAGTCTTTCTTATGGAGCCTAAAGATCCAAGAAATTCCGTCGGACAGAGGAGACCCAGACTCGACTCGAGGAATAAAATAATGGCAGAAGAGAGCTACATTGGGGTAAACTCCGATGAAATTTTCGCACAGATGTATGAAAATGGCCATGGTCAAGATGGCGTTTGGGGTGAAATCAAGGAGATGAAACCCGTAGGTGTTCATGATATCACAGAAGAACTCCGAGAAGGGCGGGCAGAGCCCGCAGTAGAAGAACAGAGCGAAAAAGGCATAGCCGCCTGGGAACATATCGCAGGCCTCGGCGGGGAGTACCTTTGTGCGCGGTTGCGCCTTTGTCTCCCTCGACCAGAAGAGGTAGAAGGTATCCTTCAGCTCCTTCACACTGAGACTCGGCGGGAATACCGCCATCTTCTTCCGCATTGCTACTAGCTTCAGCGCCTTGGCAGACTTCGCGGCCTTCGCCTTGTTGCCCTTCGGGGCCATGGCGGGGACAGCGAGGGAAGTCGACGGCGCTGGAGATGCTGGCGGCGGCGGAAGGGGGGGGGGCGGAGCGCTGCTCTCTTTCGACCTTCGGGGAGAAGGGGAGCGGCGGGGGTTTCTGGAGGATGAAGAAGCAGCGAGCGAATGGAAGGAACTGCCCCTGTTTCCCCTGCTTTTAAGGGGGGAGAGGGGGGCGTTCCGCATTTCCCCATTAAAGAAAGATGCCACGATCTCTCCCACGACGCCGCAATCGACGTGTGCCGTTAGGGAGGAGCGCGGTGGATACGGAGTGGGATACGGCGCGCCGCGGGCCGCGTGTGCCCGTGCACTGTTTTGGGCCTGGCCCAAAAGCGCTCGACACCGTGTATGGCCCAGGCCTGGGGGCTCCTGTCGGTGTACTAAAGTAGGGTTTCCTTAGTATCCCGAACTTGTGCACGGGCAGTTGCAGCGTCCCGTGGCAGGGCTTGCCGCGCGCCCACCAAGGCCCAATGTGGTTCCTTTGGAGCCATTCAAGAACAAAGTATTCAAGTTAAAGAAACAAGGCCCCGGCAAGAGGAGCTTGCCGGGAAGGCCATTCAAGGCTCAAGACCACCTCTTTGGTACAAGACCCTGGCAAGAGGAGCTTGCCGGGAAGGCCAAACACGGCATTTCATGAAACTCGCCGCGACGCGCCGCGCATCCCGGCAAGGCCCGGAGAGCGACAAGCTCCCAGGCGCGACAAGATGGCGGCCGCGGCAAACTCCCACTAAGTACCCGCGCTCCAGCTCATCCGCCCACACGTCGCCCTGGGGCCCTTCCAGGCGCACGTGGCGGAAGGCTGTGCAGCCTGGGGTACACGGTGGCGAGCTGCGATGACGAGGCCACCATCATGGCGGACGGAGGCGCCCTGGCGGATGCTTTTTGCACTGTTTGGGGCGACAGCGACGGGCATTTAATGCCCTTGTCCCCTGCTGTCAGGGTTAGGTATAGAGCACTATGCAAACACTATTCCAACTACCATCATTTTTACGTTTTTACCCTCGACTGCGTTGCCACCTGTCGGTGACCCCTTTGACCTATAAAAGGAGGCCCATGCGCAACGTAGAGGGGGTTCGGATCTTCGATCACTCTCACGCTCGGTGCTGCTAGCGATCAACACTGTAGTTCTTCTCGCTCCCGAGCTCAGAACGCAATACAAACCAAAGCAGGAGTAGGGTTTTTACGCCTCCGTGCGGCCCGAACCTGGGTAAACTGCTCGCGTGCTCGCCTCGATCCGCTCTTTGTGCATACTCCGCCCCCTTGCCGTACCGAAAAGGGGCTCCGGTCCCATAGGTGTTCGTGGGCGATCACTTTCCCTGACACCTTCTGTGCTATAGAGCATCAACACTACACCTAACAGATCTATATGGTACAAGCCTTTCTTCATGGTATATGGAGCTGAACCGGTCCTCCCTAGTGATATCCGTCATGACTCGCCGTGGGTGGCGGCCTATGCTGAAGCAGATAATGAACAAGCAAGGCAAGACTCTTTGGACAGGCTGGACGAGGAACGGGACACGACAGCAGCTCGGTCGGCGATTTATCAGCAAGACCTGCGCCGGTACCATAGTCGCCGGGTTAGGACCAGGATGTTTCAAGAAGGAGACCTGGTGCTCCGGCTCATCCAAGACCAGACGGACATGCACAAGCTATCCCCACCTTGGGAAGGACCCTTTGTGGTCAGCAAGAACCTGCACAACGGATCATACTACCTCGTCGACGTTCGAGAACATAAGGACTCATGCACGGCGGAGGAGGAGACCAAGAGGCCGTGGAACATCGCTCTTATTCGACCTTACTATACTTGAGCCATCGGCTCCGCTTTATGTACAATGTATATATTATGATTCATATAATAAACCGGCGCCAAGGGTAAACCGGGGTATCAGCCATCTTTTTCATAAGAGTATCACATGGGGGCTTCCGTGGGCAAGGGAGTTTTTTATGGCCTCTTAAACCGGCGCCCTTGATAAATCAAGGTATCAGCCGTCTTTTCTGTACATAAATAGAATCACATGGGGGCTTCCGCGGGCAAGGAAGTTTCCTATGGCCTCTTAAACCGATGGCCACATCAAGACCATCATAAGAGCACAGCTCTGGTTGCTTCGGCAATTTCCACATGATGATGAGGGGCAGAAGAGAGTTTGATGCCTAGCACAACTCAAACATAGGCCCCAACAAGCAATGCTCAAATACTACTTGGGGGCTCCTGATGCAAGATCATCAGCGAGTTGAAAACTCTTGTAGTGCACACGGCTTGGAAGCTTGGTGTATACACCTAAAACCCCGGATTAACCTGCCTGCATCAAGTAAATCACGCCCTCCAGGTAAACCTGGTATGACCCGTCGAATGTACACACAAGTCAATCCTTCGGGACCCTGAACTTGGTAACATTCAATTGACGATCATCAAGTGATTACACAAGTCAAATCTTTATAAGATTTTGAACATTGGTAGCATTTGACATTGATGATTTGATTAAGGATTGCAGATCATCTTAACAGGCTTTGCTAAAATGGTTAATGATAGTAGCCTGGCAACTCATAAAAAGCCTTGGAGCCTGGCAGCTCGTAAAAAGCCTCGACTACATGGTCTTATTTGCCCAAAAACTTTATTTTTCGTTTTTTATGTTTTCTCAAATCTTTATCTTCAAGGTCATTGGTTTTTCAACCAAGTCCATTGATTCAAGACTGGATAACTACAAGGTTGTCATTACATCTATATTTACAGAGTTATAGTCTGGGTTATAAACACCAGTACTAGTATACAGTTAAACCGTCGTTCATTGTAACCCGGATCGGCCTTCATGATGAGCCGACAATGAGCTAAGCAGGCCATCAACACTGATGCTTTGGATTGTTCCTACCGGGTTAAGGTTTACAGATACACTTAATCACAGGTATGGTACATGTTTCTATTTTTTACACAGTTCAAGCTATTTACTTAGATCATGTGTTTGGGCAATATGACCCGTCCGGCGATAAACCGCTACCACACTTTGAGCATTGTTTATGCAGAAACAGGTAATATAAACTGTCAAAGCATTGCAGGCATGATATATTTTAGAAGTTGCCAAACAAAGTAATGCCCTGAAAGATAGTATGGGACAAAGGCAGTATCTCAGATATTCTATTACAAGGCACTGGCGGGCCTAAAAGAATATCAGTTTTCTCATAAAGTGTTCAACACATAAAGGTAAACCGGAGCCGCTTTAGGATTCTGCTTAAGCTTGCCGTGAAGACTGAGGGTCAGCCTGTTCCGGGTCTTCGACGACTTCTGGCAGCTGTTGGAAATCAGGGGTGCTCCCGTCAATCTTGGCAAGCGCGCGGAAATATACTTCATCATTTATAAGTTCTGACGGTTCAATGTCAGGAGCGAAGGTATGCTTACGAACGTGTGGAATAAGATTTTCAATGTCATAGGACGGACGCTCCTCCCGCACGTTCTCCAGATCATAACCCGGATGATACCTTGACAAGTCCGCTTCGTCAGCAAGCTTAATGGCAAGAGGCCGCATATCTTTGGTTAAGGCGCGAAGATCCTGAGCGGAGAAAGCTGATCTGTCCTCTTTCAGACTTGGATAACCATTCCTGGCCTATGCCGGATCAAAGTCAGGAACCCATGCCTTGGCCCGGGTAAAAGCCATTAGAGAGCCAGCTCTAGCGGAGGACTTCTTCACTTCAAAAATGCGAGCAGGCAAGATTGATAGTTTCTCCAGAGTACCTTGGATGGTGGTTTGGGCCGGTTTATTATGGCAGATAGCACTGATGGCCCTTTGTGCACCGGAATATAACTGCTCCACTAAAGTGTATGCAGCCTTCAGTTTTTTTCGCATATCATCCCCAAGATGAGTAACGTGCCTCCCTGTGTACAAATGATTAGTTAAACCGGAGCAGTGCGAGATAGCAAGGAACAGCTTATGTCAACAAATACTTACCAAAGTTAGAAGACGTCATACCATTTATATGCTGCCTTAACCTGGACAGCTCCTCCGTCACCAAGTTAAGAGCTGCCTCAGCATCACTGGATCTTTATTCCAAGGCAGCCTTTTCCACCTCCCAAGTGGACCGTTCTGCTTCAAAATCTTTCTTCAGCTTTTCCATACTGGCTAAAGCAAGGGTAAGTTCCTCCTTGGCTTTAGTCGAAGCAGTCTCTTGGAAGGCCAGGCTATTCCGGAGCTTAGTTATCTCAGAAGCCCTCCAGTTCAAGTTAGTCTGCAGAGGATAACTGATATCAGATATTCATAAAGACAATTCAATCAAAACTCCCAAGCACATAACAAGTTACGCACTTGACACTTGGGGGCTAATGTACATTTGCAGAGAAAGAAGGCAATTTTTCAGACAAGTCCCAAGCACATAACAAGTTATGCACTTGACACTTGGGGGCTAATGTGATATCATTCTCAAACATCGGAGAAGTCCCGGTCCACCCGCAGTGGAGTAAACCGGCCCTTGGGGGCTACACGTGCAGATCAAAATATTCCAGTTGATCTATCAAAGTCCGGGTTCACCCTAAAGGCTAAACCGACACTTGGGGGCTACAATGGACTAAAGGTACAACTTCAAGACACAAGCAGAAATGAAAGGCAAAGGAAAAGAAGTTACCTCATATTGTTCTTTCATTAAATTCACCAAGCCGGCCTCGTAGTCACGACTGGTGTATAGCCGGTTTAAAAACCCGGAGTGGAATTCCTGAGCGTTAAGCTGTGCACAGCTGGACAGATCGGTGTTCCATTTGCCCTTATCTTTATTGAGAAACTCCTCCTTGGCAGTGTGCTTGGCCAAAGCGACAGGTTCTCCTGGGTTGGTAAAGCCAGTCCCGGTTATCTCAACATCGTCCATTAAAGTAGCGGTGGGCCTGGAAGGATCAGCAACAGCGGGATTGGCGTGTACCGGACTAACATGAGCCGGACTAGATTGGGAAGGGCTAACCCGGGCAGGGCTGGCCGGTTTAGCAGTATATTCTATGGGGTTATCTTCCAGAGCGGCAAGATCTTCTCGATCCGTAGGAGAAGGATCATCGTGTGGGACTTCCATATTCTCCTCCAAGGGGTTGGCAATTTTAGGATCGTCTGCCGGTCCGGGAGCGGTATTTTCAACTGCCGGATTATTCAATTTTGTCTTTTTGCTAGGCTTGGGCATACTGTAGAGATTAGAAGAACAATGAAAATCACAAGTCAAAATGGAAAGATAAACCGAATAGACTGAAAGACGGCTTACCCGTGAACAGTCTTGAGCACGGGGACTTGGGTGGCGGTTGACTCGCCAGAGGATGATAGAGGAGTTTCCTGATAATTTGGATCAGAAGGTTTAAGAGGTTTACGAAAAAGACCCGCTTTAGGATGAAGAATAGTTGGAGTAAGTAAAACCTCTGAACAACGTCTTCGAGCCAAAGTGTGGGTCAGTCCGGTCGACTCGACCACATGACCACTGTGGCCTGTGGTGCGGCGAGCCTCATGTTGCTGTTTCTTCAAAAGAAAATCGGGATCCAGTTGAGCATAAGGATGAGAAAATGGATATTTTCGGGCTACCCGACGAACTTTGGGTGGTAATGGTTCTGAATCAGAGGAAAGAGAGATTACCTCAACTTCATCCGCTTTACTACCTTCAGCCGGATCCTGGAAATAATCATTGTTAATAGAGATACAGACAAAGGAAAGGTTAAAAGTCATAAGAAACAAGCGGTACCTCAGAGGCCGGATCATCTTCTTGCGTTTGAACCGGACGCAGCGGCAGGCTTCTTCTTATGTTTCTTTACAGCCAGGCTCTTCTTGCGAGATGGCTTCGCTGGTTTGTCCTGGGCTTTCCTTTTCTAGAAAGGGTCGTTAGCCTGTTTAAAAGAATAAAAGCATATTAATGCCAAGCAATATGGACAGATTAAAACAAAGAGAAGGGACAGAAGGATCTCTTAACAACGGCGGTTTGTTATTCACGCAGAAGGGTGCTAATCCGGTCTGACTGCACTCCTCCAGAGGTATATTCAGCATCTTTTTGGCAGATTCGGTAACTTCATTATCTGGAAGCACCATCTCTGTATGACGCAGAGAGTCCTTGGGGTTGCCAGTATACTCGCACATTAAACCAGAGCGCCGGCTTAATGGGAGAATGCTCCAAGAGAGCCAGCAGCGGACAAAATCAACTCCAGTTAAACCGTTGGCTACAAAGGCCCTGAGCTTTGAAAGCTGGGGAGCATATCGAGCTCGGTCTTGGGCGCTCAAACGTTGTGGGAAAGGATGACCCACTGTCAGGCGGTGGGAGCGATAACCCAGCATGGGATTTTCCCCTTCTGGTGAAGTATCAACACAATAGAACCAAGTTTGGTTCCAATCTTTGGGATGGCTATGGAGGGTAGCATGAGGAAACCTGACATCCTTCTTCTTCTGGATACTTATTCTGCAAAGTTGAGTATTTGGCCCATCATGAAATTCAGTCCGGCGATTCAGATGGAAGAAGTCCTAGAATAACTCTACGGATGGTTCCTCTTATAGATAGGCTTCTGAGAAGACTTGGAAGTTGCAGATATTTGATACGGAGTTGGGGCCTATGTCTTGGGGATGGAGCTAAAAATATGCCAATACGTCGCGGAAGAACTTTGACCCTGGAGGTCAAAACCCCGGGCCAGGTGATCAAAGAAGACAATAATTTCTCCCTCCTTAGGCTTGGGAGGACACTCTTTTCCAGGAGCTCTCCAGTGAATAACCTCCTTCGGACCTAAAGCGCCGATCGAGACCGCCTTTTCTAAATCGTCCTCAGTAATCCGGGATGGGACCCAGTTGCAAGCAACGAATTGTTTGGCCACAGAAGTCATCCTTGTTCAAGGGGGAAGGCTGAAAAATACAATAAACGATCCAGTTTACGATCTACATAGGCTTAAACCAGCACGTTCTATGAAAGCATTGATTTAATTGGCGGTTTAAGCAAGGGAATAATGGTATCTACTGATCCGGAACAACTATGGATGTGACAGCTACCGGATTATGATGTTTGGAAGGAAAAAGTTAAACCGCCAAACACAGGCAGGTGTGGTACAAATCTAAAGTTAAACCGTCGACACAGGCATGTGAGGCACAGATTTAAAGTTGAACCGTCGGCATAGGCAAATGAGATACAGACCTAAAGTGTGGGAAACAACTTTAACACGAGCAGCAGTAAAATATAGATCTACATCATATGGAAAATTCAAGATAAATCAAGTTATATTCAATGGAAGCAGCAAAGGTTTTCGCAGATTCAGTTTAAGACATCAATGTTGGGGGAAATCAGATTATGAAGACAGAGCGGAATCATGCGTACGGGGGTCGACCTAAAAAGTTTAACATCTACGGCTAGGAACTACCTATGGTGACGAACTGCGAAGAACATGGGTTCATATGCGAGCTCCCGTGAAACCCTAGAACTGAGATCTACGGGGAAGAATGAGTAACGTACCTGAGGCAACAGAAGCGGAAGGACCGCGGCGAATATCTGGACACGCTCAGGTTGATGCAGCGGCCGGGCTTGATGAAGACGACGAGTTTGACGGACGGCGGCGGAGCTTGAGCGCTGGAGATCAGAGGAAGAAGAAAGCGAGGGGGAAAGAAGAGATGGCCCTTGGCCCTATTTATAAGCCGAAGGGATAAAACGACAAGCGCGGGAATCGAGGAGACCAAAAATCGGATATGGATGGTGCTGTCGCCTCGATCTTTGGAGCTTTAATAAGTAAAGGTAAAAAACAGGTACATGTATTAAATGTGTGGATGGCGTCACAACGGTTCAAAGTGACCAGAGGAGATGACGTCAGGCCGGTTTATAGAGCACACTGGAGCTGCAGAAAGGAAAAATCTGTACAAGACTTTGAGGATTGACATGAACAGGTTCAAACCAATCTAGGGCCTAATGTCAGGGATATTACTACCAGATATTACAAAAATGTTTTGGCCAAAAAGTATTTCCTAAATTAGGTTTTCCAAAAACCCCTGAATCAGGACTTGAACTACAAGTACTTAATTAAAGGTGTGAAAAATCTTTTAAAAAGTATATTTGAATCCTATTAGATATAGGACTCCCATAAACCACAAAAATATAATTTTAAAAGTTATTCTCCTATTATATTTAAAGGCTTTTTCTTTAGGCCAGAAATGTTCTTTAATAGGTTAAAATTATTTAACTATTTCAAAAATATTTTACAAAATTTAGGGAAGCTCATAGGACATATATTGTCCATATATACGAGTTTCAACACATGGTCATGTTCAAAATATTGCTCAAATTCCTCAAAAACCCATTCTGAATAATTCAAGCTTTTGGAATATTTACAAAGGAAATTTTCTTCGATAATTCCAAGAAAATTCTAGCATGTCATATATGACATACCTGATGATCTTGCAAAGCCTAATGCCTTGAATATCAAGAAAACATCATCAAACCCCCTCAAAACTATTTTTGTCCATTTTGAACTTTGAGCAACTTTACATTGTCAAACTTGTCCAAATGTTCTCAAACTTGGTGCACATACTAAAATGGTCTCATTAAGCATCTAGACCACATAGCACAAGTTGTAGAGAATGATAACTTGATCAAAGTGCCCCAAAACCCTTTCTGACCAGATCCAAATTTCAACAACTCTACACTACCAACTTTTTACTTGTGACCTCAAATTTTGTGGACATGCTCACAACCACAAATGATGACATTACACCAAGTGGTGCATCAAGGGGGGATGCATTGCATGACTAAATCTTGGAAAAGTCATTTCTTTTGATTTATAGGGTTTACCAAAGTTACATTGGCAACATTCTCCAAATGAGCTCAAAATTGGTGGACAACCTCAATTCTACTTGCCACCTGACCCTGTTAATTTTCATTTCAATTGGACTTCATTTACTTTCCCAAACCTACAACATCACCTTATGCTATTTTTACCAAAACCCCTGTTTTGACCCATTTTACTATTCACCTTTGCTTCAACTTTTTACCACATATCATAATAACCTTCTTCTACCTCCAGTAAGACTTTCAGCACTATGGCTCAATCATTGGTGGGTGAAAACCCCCATATACCTCTCTGGACCGCACTATTCCCTCTCTCTCTCACCCCTCTTCTCTCACCAGAGCTCACCCAGAGTATCCAATGCCTCATTCCTATAGGTTACTACCCCTAGAGCTGTTGGAAATGGTAGGATATAGCCAGGGCGCAAGGGACATGGACATGCCGGCCAAAGTCGAACTCTGGAGCGCACTACAGTGCGCCAGGGCACTGTAGCTCGACCCTCCCGAGGCACCCAGGCAGCATTGGGGCTGAGTGAGCGTGTCCGTCGAGGTCGCCTCGACGTCCACCACACGCTAGCTAGTCAGCCCCCTCCTATTCCTCTCTCCCCTTGCCCTGTAAAGCTCAGCCGAGTGCCGCCCAGCTCGGCCTGTGGGAGCACGAGCTCAGGGCCCTCCTGGAGCATGCACCACTCCCCGTTCACTCCCCCTAGGCCTAAGCCACGCCTATGAACGCCCTGGACAAGGCCTTGGGTGCCAGTTTGGCCCCTGGCACTTCATTGGCCGCGGCAGTGGACGTCGTCCATGGTGCGCCATGGCCTCACCATATAGGGCCTCCCCGGACCTCTCCCTCACCTTCGGTCGCTCTCACTTCCTCCCCTTGTCCTCCTGTACTATCCTTCTCTTTCTACCGCATCCCCTATCCACCACCATGACTAGAACACCGCCGCTGGACGTTGTCAAAATTCGGGCGCCTCGGCCCCTATCTTCCCTCCATGACCACTCCAATGCCCTCATACCACCACACGGAAGAAGAAGGGCGAATAAAATAGCAAGGGTGAAGTGGGGGAGAGGAAAACGAGAGGCAAATAATGTAGTGCGAGGGATAAGGGTTTGTGATAGGTACTTGGTATATGACTTTTGCGTAGATCTCCCCGGCAACGGTGCCAGAAATTCTTCTTGCTACTTCTCGAGCTTGCGTTGTATTCCCTCGAAGAGGAAAGGGTGATGCAACACAGTAGCGTAAGTATTTCCCTTGGTTTTTGAGAACCAAGGTATCAATCCAGTAGGAGACCACGCGTGAGTCCCTCGCACCTGCACAAACAAATAAGAACCTCGCAGGCAACGCGATAAGGGGTCGTCAATCCCTTCACGGTCACTTACGAGAGTGAGATTTGATAAACAAGATAGGATAATATTTTTGGTATTTTTGGAATAAGATAGAAAGTAAATAAATCAAAGTAAGTAGATGGAAGATTAATATGATGAGAACAGACCCGGGGGCCATAGGTTTCACTAGTGGCTTCTCTCAAGATAGCAGAAATCTATGGTGGGTGAAGAAATTACTGTCGAGCAATTGATAGAAAAGCGCATAGTTATGAGAATATCTAGGCATGATCATTGGATATAGGCATCAAGTCCGTGACAAGTAGACCGAAATGATTCTGCATCTACTACTATTACTCCACACATCGACCGCTATCCAGCATGCATCTAGAGTATTAAGTTCATAAGAACAGAGTAACGCCTTAAGCAAGATGTCATGATGTAGACAGATTAACTCAAGCAATATGATATAGAACCCCATCTTTTTATCCTCCATGGCAACAATACTATGCGTGCCTTGCTGCCCCTACTGTCACTGGGAAAGGACACCACAAGATTGAACCCAAAACCAAACCAATAATTCGAAGAGACTTGCAAGGAAATTATAATCATACATAAAAGATTTTAGAAAAGAATCCAATATTCTTCATAGATAATCTTGATCATAAACCCATAATTCATCGGATCTCGACAAACACACCGCAAAAAGATTACATCAAATAGATCTCCTCGAAGATCAAGGAGAACTTTGTATTGAGATCCAAAGAGAGAGAAGAAGCCATCTAGCTAATAACTATGGACCCGAAGGTCTTTGGTAATCTTCACACAACTCATCGGAGAGGCTATGGTGTTGATGTAGAAGCCCATCGTGATCGATGCCCCCTCCGGCGGAGCTCCGGAACAGGCCCCAAGATGGGATCTCATGGTAACAGAAGGTTACGGCGGTGGAATTAGGGTTTCTTCATGCTCTCCGATGTTTTCAAAGTATATGGGTATATATATGAGGAAAAAGTACGTCGGTGGAGCAACGTGGGGCCCATGAGGGTGGGGGCGCGCCTACCCCCTGGGCGCACCCTACCCCCTCGTGGGCTCCTCGTTTCTTCTCTGACTTGTACTCCAAGTCTCTCGTGAAGATATTGTTCCAAAAATAACTCTCCCGAAGGTTTCATTCCGTTTGGACTCCATTTGATATTCCTTTTCGGCGAAACACTGAAATAGGCAAAAAAAAAACAGCAATTTGCACTGGGCCTTGGGTTAGTAGGTTAGTCCCAATAATAATATCAAAGTGTATAATAAAGCTCATTAAACATCCAAAATAGAATATATAATAGCATGGAACAATCAAAAATTATAGATACGTTGGAGACGTATCATGCATCCCCAAGCGTCCTTGAGTAGGAACTGATAAAACTAGAATTTTTGATATGGAATGCTAACCAACATAATTCTTAATGTAATTCTCTTTATTGTGGCATGCATGTTCACATCCGAAAGATTCAAGACAAACGTCTATATTGACATAAGAATAATAAAAGTTCAAGCATACTAACAAAGCAATCGTGTCTTCTCAAAATAACATGGCCAAAGAGAGCTGTCCCTACAAAATCATATAGTCTGGCTATGCTCTATCTTGATCACACACAAAATTTAAATCATGCACAACCCCAGTTTCAGCCAAGAAATTGTTTCACACTTTAATTCTTTCAAACCTTTCAACTTTCATGCAATACATGAGAGTGAGCCATGGATATAGCACTATGTGGTAAAGAGTGGTGGTTCTGGAGAAGAAAAAAGAAGAAGATAGTCTCACATCAACTAGGCGTATCAATGGGCTATGGAGATGCCCATCAATAGATATCAATGTGAGTGAGTAGGGATTGCCATGCAACGGATGCACTAGAGCTATAATTGTATGAAATCTCAACAAAAGAAACTAAGTGGGTGTGCATCCAACTCGCTTGCTCATGAAGACCTAGGGCATTTGAGGAAGCCCATCGTTGGAATATACAAGCCAAGTGCTATAATGATAATTCCCACTAGTATATGAAAGTGTCAAAAACAAGAGACTCTCTATCATGAAGATTATTGTGCTACTTTGAAGCACAAGTGTGGAAAGGGATAGTAGCATTGTCCCTTCTCTCTTTTTTGGAGGGGCTTTCTTTTTTTCCTTTTTATCCCCCCCTCTTTATTTTTGGGCCATGTCTTCTTTTTGTATTTGTCCTTTCTCTCTTTTTTTTGTTTCCTCACATGGGATAATGCTCTAATAATGAAGATCATCACACTTTTATTTACTTGAACTCAAAGATTACAACTCGAAGCTAGAACAAAATATGTCTCTATGTGAATGATAATGATGAAGCGTGTCATATGAACAGAACGGTGGAAAGTTGCATGACAATATATCTCGGAATGGCTATGGAAATGAGATGATAGGTAGGTATGGTGGCTGTTTGGAGGAAGGTATATGGTGGGTGTATGGTACCGGCGAAAGTTGCGCGGTACAAGAGAGGCTAGCAATGGTGGAAGGGTGAGAGTGCGTATAATCCATGGACTCAACATTAGTCATAAAGAACTCATATACTTATTGCAAAAGTCTATGAGTTACCAAAACAAATTTTTGAACGCGTGCTCCTACGGGAAGGGTTGGTAGGAGTTGACCATCGCGCGATCCCGACCTCCACAAAAAGGATGCCACTCAATAAATAAAGCATGCTCCAACTTCATCACATAATGGTTCACCATACGTGCATGCTACGAGAATCACAAACTTTAACACAAGTGTTTCTCAAATTCACAATTACTCCACTAGCATGACTCTAATATTACCATCCTCATATCTCAAAACAATCATCAAGTATCAAACTTCTCATAATATTCAATGCACTTGTATGAAAGTTTTTACTATACTCATCTTGGATGCCTATCATATTAGGACTAGTTTTATAACCAAAGCACATATCATGCTTTTATAAAAGACTCTCAAATAGATATAAGTGAAGCATGACAGATCAATAATTTTTACAAAATAAAACCATCACCATGCTCTAAAAGATATAAGTGAAGCACATAAAGCAAAACTATCTAGCTCAAAAGATATAAGTGAAGCACATAAAGCAAAACTATCTAGCCTAAAAGATATAAGTGAAGCACATAAAGCAAAAACTATCTAGCTCAAAAGATATAAGTGAAGCACATAGAGTATTCTAATAAATTCTAAATCATATATAACTCTCTCAAAAGGTATGCCCAGCAAGGATGATTGAGGCAAACTAAAAAGCAAATACTCAAATCATACATGATGCTCTTAGCAAAACACATATCCTGTGGTGAATAAAAATATAGTCTCAAGTAAAGTTACCGATAAACGAAGACGAAAGTGGGGATGACTTCTCGGGGCATCCCCAAGCTTAGACTTTTGGTTGTCCTTGAATTTTACCTTGGGGTGCCTTGGGCATCCACAAGCTTAGGCTTTTGCAACTCTTTGTTCCATTGTCCATCAAATCCATACTCAAAGCTTGAAAACTTCACAACACAAAACTTAGCCAAAAATATCGTGTGCTCCGTTAGTATAAGAAAACAAACCACCACTCAAATGTATTGTAATGAACTCATTCTTTGTTTATATTCGTGTTAAACATAATGAATTCCAACTTCTCTATGATTCAAACCCCCCGATACTACTCATAGATTCATCAAAATAAGAAAACAACACACGCAAAACAGAATCTGTCAAAAACAGAACAGTCTGTAGTAATCTGTAACTTTCGAATACTTCTGTAACTCTAAATTTTTTTAAATAAATTGGTGGGCGTGAGGAATTTGTCTATTAATCATCTGCAAAAAGAATAACCTAAAAAGCACTCTTTAGTAAAAAATGACAGCCATTCTCGTGAGCGCTAAAGTTTCTGTTTTTACAGCATGATCACATAAATTTCACACAAGTCTTCCCAAAGGTTCTATTTGGCACAAACACTAACTAAAACACAAAACCACATCTAAACATAAGCTAGATGCAATATTTATTCCTAAACAGAATCAAAAGCAAAGAAAATAAAATTAGGTTGCCTCCCAACAAGCGCTATCGTTTAACGCCCCTAGCTAGGCACGATACAAGAATAGATCTTGGTATTGCCATCTTTCGTAGGCAATCCATAAGTGGCTCTCATAATAGATTCATAAGGTAACTTGATTTTCTTTCTAGGAAAGTGTTCCATGCCTTTTCTTAACGGAAATTGGAATCTAATATTTCTTTCCTTCATATCAATAATTGCACCAATCGTTCTAAGGAAAGGTCTACCAAGAATAATAGGACATGAAGGATTGCAATCTATATCAAGAACAATGAAATCTACGGGCACATAATTCCTATTGGCAACAATAAGAAAATCATTAATCCTTCCCATAGGTTTCTTAATGGTAGAATATGCAAGATGCAAATTTAAAGAACAATCATCAAGTTCATGGAATCCTAACATATCACACAAAGTTTTTGGAATTGTGGAAACACTTGCACCCAAATCGCACAAAGCAACGCATTCATGATCTTTAATACTAATTTTAATAGTAGGTTCCCACTCATCATAAAGCTTTCTAGGGATAGAAACTTCTAATTCAAGTTTTTCTTCATAATATTGCATTAAAGCATCAACTATGTGTTCGGTAAAAGCCTTATTTTGACTATAAGCATGTGCAGAATTTAGCAAGGATTGCAACAAGGAAATACAATCTATTAAAGAGCAATTATCATAATTGAATCCCTTGAAATCCAAGATAGTGGGTTCATAGCTATGCAAATTTTTGATCTCTTCAATCCCAGTTTTAACAATTTTAGCATCAAGATCTAAAAACTCCAAAAAATTGGGATGCCTTTTAACTAAAGTAGACTCATCTCCAGTCGCATCTCTATCAAGATTCATACTAGAAAACAAGAATTTAATAGTAGAGACATCAATCACTTTCAGATCTTCATCATTATTTTCTAAATCTTCTGGTTTAGCAGCCTTCTTATTAACTAAGCTGGATTGCTTGTCCGAAATTTGGGCTATTAAGTTCTCAAGATGTGCAAACTGAGATTTCAAACCATAAAATTCTTTAGACATATCATCAAGCTGTTTATTCATGTACTCCATAAAACTTTTCTGTTCTTTAAGCTCGTTTCTGAAGAAATCATTATGCTCAAATGGCACAGACATTAAATTTCTAACATTTTTTTCAATTTACTCCAATCTCTTAAGGTGAGGGTCAACACTCATAGGGGGAGCCATAGAGACGAACGATAAAACACACGGAAGAAGAAGGGCGAATAAAATAGGAAGGGTTAAATTGGGGAGAGGAAAACGAGAGGAAAATAATGTAGTTTGAGGGATAAGGGTTTGTGATAGGTACTTGGTATATGACTTCAACGTAGATCTACCCGGCAACGGCGCCAGAAATTCTTCTTGCTACTTCTCGAGCTTGCGTTGTAGTCCCTCAAAGAGGAAATGGTGATGCAGCACAGTAGCGTAACTATTTCCCTTATTTTTTGAGAACCAAGGCATCAATCTAGTAGGAGACCACGCGCGAGTCCCTCGCACATGCACAAACAAATAAGAACCTCGCAGCCAACGTGATAAGGGGTTGTCAATCCCTTCACGGTCACTTACGAGAGTGAGATCTGATAGATATGATAGGATACTATTTTTTTTATTTTTTGTACAAGAACAGAAAGTAAATAAAGAAAAGTAGAGTAGATGGAGGATTAATATGATGAGAATAGACCCGGGGGGCTATAGGTTTCACTAGTGCCTTCTCTCATGATAGCAGAATTCTACGGTGGGTGAACAAATTACTGTCGAGCAATTGATAGAAAAGCGCATAGTTATGAGAATATCTAGGCATGATCATTGTATATTGGCATCACGTCCGTGACAAGTAGACCGAAATGATTCTGCATCTACTACTATTACTCCACACATCGACCGCTATCCAGCATGCATCTAGAGTATTAAGTTCGTAAGAACAGAGTAACTCCTTAAGCAAGATGACATGATGTAGAGAGATAAACTCAAGCAATATGATATAAAACCCATCTTTTTATCGTCGATGGCAACAATACTATGCGTGCCTTGCTGCCCCTACTATCACTGGGAAAGGACAAGCAAGATTGAACCCAAAGCCAAGAACTTCTCCATTGCAAGAACTATAGATCTAGTAGGCCAAACCAAACCAATAATTCGAAGAGACTTGCAAAGATATTATAATCATACATAAAAGATTTCAGAAAAGTATCCAATATTGTTCATAGATAATCTTGATCATAAACCCACAATTCATCGGATCTCAACAAACGCAACGCAGAAAGATTACATCGAATAGATCTCCTCGAAGATCGAGGAGAAATTTGTATTGAGGTCCAAAGAGAGAGAAGAAGCCATCTAGCTAATAACTATGGACCCGAAGGTCTGTGGTAAACTACTCACAACTCATGGAAGAGGCAATGGTGTTGACGTGGAAGCCCTCCGTGATCGATGCCCCCTCCGACGGAGCTCCAGAACAGGCACCAAGATGGGATCTCACGGGAACAGAAGGTTACGGCGGTGGAATTATGGTTTCTTCATGCTCTCCGATGTTTTCATGGTATATGGATATATATAGGAGGAAAAAGTACGTCGGTGGAGCAACGTGGGGCCCACGAGGGTGGGGGGCGCGCCTACCCCCCTGGGCACGTCCAAACCCCTCTTGGGCACCTCGTTCTCTGACTTGTACTCCAAGTCTCTCGTGAAGATATCGTTCCAAAAATAACTCTCCTAAAGGTTTCATTCCGTTTGGACTCCGTTTGATATTCCTTTTCTTTGAAACACTGAAATAGGCAAAAACAGCAATTTGCACCAGGCCTTGGGTTAGTAGGTTAGTCCCAAAAATAATATAAAAGTGTATAATAAAGCCCATTAAACATCCAAAGCAAAATATGTAATAGCCTGGAACAATAAAAACTTATAGATACATTTGAGACGTATCACCCCGCCAGCTGGCAGGGGGCATCGCCTGTAAGCTGCTGTGCCGACCAAGCCGGCCCACCAGTCAGGTTAAGTGGAGACGGCTTCGGCCTGATCTGCTTACCCCGCTGGGTGGCGCCCTCCCATAAATGCGCCTTCGACGTGGCCTCCAGCGCGCTCTTGGCCCTGCAGCTGGGCCGTCACAGTGCGCTGCCGTGCTATACTCCGCTCAGTACGCAGTATAGGTATACCCCCCCCCCTTCCCTTGTCCTTTTGTTTTTCCAGAGATATTGTAAAATCCATAAATAATTCAAATGGACTCCAAATTTGATGATTCAAATTTCTAGTGGTTCATACATTTATCCTCTATCAATTTGTTCTTTTTGCACGTTTTTCCAGAAACTTTCTCTTCACAAATATTTATGAAAACCCATTTTTCCTATTTCTGTGACGGACTTTGGAATATCATAGAGAGCTCATATTTGATCCAAATTCCATGATTCAAATTCCTAGGTACTTATATGTTCATAACTTAGTTTTTGAACATTTTTCCCAATGCTATCTGTACCACATCAAATATTGGTCTATTTATCCATGTATAGCCAAATTTGCAAATCCCTAGGGAATTCATTTGAACTCCAAATCCAGTGAAGCCATCTCCTAGATGCTTCTAAAATTATTCCTTGTTAAATGGGTGCCTTTGCTCATTATTCAAATAAATTCTTCTGTACACTTCTTGCAAATCTACAAATCCCTTGGTTCCATCATATTGAAATGTTCAGAGATATCCATTGGTCAAATCCCAATGAAACCACTTTGGTCATTCCTCATATGACTAAAGGTATCCTAGATAAGTCCAACTCACATTTTTAGAGCACTTTTACCTTTGCCTTGCTGTGTTGCTTATTGTGATTGTTTTTTACGTTAGTTGATGAAGTAGATGGAAGTACTTGGAGAAGGACCAGAAGACTTGAATACTTTGATGAACCAGGCAAGCAGCCATGTGACCATGTTGTACCCTTTTATGTCATGAAAGAATTATCATTGTTTCATCGAGTGCATGATATAACTTGAATGGCAACCTTGCAGGCTTGCCTCCATTGCATACCCCGTTGAAACTTGCATTGCTCATGACTCTAACCTTGTTTAGCGTTATGTTGGTGGGTTGTATAAATATGCTATAGTATTTGGCTACGCAAAATGGATCAGGATTATGCATTGAAAGAAACAAGTGTGGTTTGGCATACTTGCAAATAACCTAGTGAGTGCCACTAATGCCCATGGGAGATGATGAGGAACTAGGGCACTACTTGGTGGAGAGGTAGTGTACCGACGCTTGATGAAAGTGTTGTTTACAAAGACATATTAGATTAAGGATTTGTCGACCGTCCAAACCTAACCTACGCAACCACTCTATCCTTATATGGGAAAGGGCATTATTGATTACCTAGGCCGATACTAGCATGGTGCCCACATTTGTGACACCTCGAGACCGGTGCGCCAGGTGTCAGCCAGTTATTCATCGTCGTTGCCATGTCATCTACTTGCGTGTTGCATCTTGCCATCTCATCGTGTGTGTTGCATCAGCATGTTTTCGAAACTTGCATCCGTCCGAGTTCCCTCGTTCTCTCCGTTGTCCGTTCTGAGCCCAGACACACTCACAAGTGCCCGCGGCGCCTCCAAATATTTATTTTATGAGTGGCCGAAAAACATTCTCGGAATGGGATGAAACTTGGCGTGTGGTCTTATTATAGTGTAGATAGGCCGCCTGGCAAATTTCGTCACATTCGGAGTCCGTTTGATAGCCCAACGGATATATATAGCGGCACTAGTCGCCGGTTATACGTCGGACGTTTTCGGTCTCCGAAAACCCCACCGGCCTCTTCTCTACTCTCCCCACAACCGCTCCAACACAGGCCACTAACCTCCCCTAAGCCCAGCCTACCTCACCTCGCGATCGGATCCATCGGATCGCGATCGGAGGGCTCCGAAAGCCCCCAAAACAACCCCAAACCCTAATCTTAGCCCCCTGCCTTATATATACTCCTCCCCATGCCATTTTTGGCCTCCACCTACCACCCTCCTCCATTTCCGCGCCTCCCCTCTCCTCAGCAGCCACCTAGCCGGCCCCCTTCCTCAAATTCCGTGTGATCCAACCCAGATCCGCCACTTGGCGGCGCCCTATAGGCCAGCCGCCGCCGTAACCAACCCCGCCAGCCAACCGAGAGGCGACACCGCGCCTCCCCGAGTCAACAGCCGCCGACAGCTTGCCTGGGCCGCGCTCAGCCCACTTGGGCCCCGATCTGGGCCGCGGGGGGCCCCGCTCCGCTCCGCCTCCCGCAAACACCATCGCCGCCGCGCCCTCGCTCGTCTTCCAGCCCCGTGGCTCGATGGGATCGTGCTCCCCAGACCCCGCCGCCGGGACGCTCTCCGGCGACCAGGAAGGCCCCGTCGCGTCAGTAAGCCGCCGACCCCGACGACCTCAAGACATGCGTCGCCCGCGTCGGTTGTTGTTCCGCCGTGGTCAGCTCCAAGCTCGTCGGAGCACTGCCGCCATCGAGCTCCCCGGACCCCGCCAGACCTCGCCGGAGGTCTCGTCCGAGCCCCTCCGGCCGTCTCCTCGCCGGAGCCGTGCGCACCGTCTGCGGGACCTCAGCCTCGCTGAGTTGCCGCTCGTGTTGACTGCCCTCTCTCTGAATGGTGGGTCCAGCCGTGACAGCCGACGAACATGTCCGGGAGGAGCCCGGACGTGTCCGCCCCTCTCTCTCTCTCTGTGCCTCTGCCAGGTGGGCCCGAGGGCGCCACCGACGGTCATGTCCGAACAGTCCGGACAATGTCCGCCCCTCCGGAGGTCTATTTTCCACTAAGTCAATTTTTCTGTCAGCATTTTGTTGCATCTTTGCATGGCTGTAATTTCTTGTGTGTATGTCAAAATTGAAATGATATGTCAAAATGATCGTGGTGATGTGCTCTACACTTTGTTCCAATGTGCCATGCTTGTTTGAGTTAATCTTGATGCCCTAATCTCTGTTGCAAGAGTGCTACTTGTTATAAACTGTTGTTACTTGTTAATTTGATGCCATGTTTGAGATATGATAACTTGATGCATGTTTATCCAAATGATGCATATGATATGTCAAAATGTTCATTGTGAAGTGTACTACATGATGGTTGCTATAGATTTCTTTTTTGAGTACATATTGCCATGTTAATCTCTGTTGAAAAAGTGCATTTGGCTGTTATGTGCTGAAACTTTTTATGAGATGCTGATTTCACTTGCTCATTGCTATTGATGTGTTTGTCTTCATGCCACATGTCTATATGTTTTAGAATCACAATCATATGGTGTTTGCTGTGGTGCAATCCTCTTTCCATGTTATGCCTTGAGGTTACTTAAACAAGCTTGTAAACATGACATGTTGTTATTGCTGTTTTATACTTAGTGAAAAAACTGCAAAGTCTGGAATCTGTTGTAATCTGATGCTATGTTTGCTTGATGCCCCACTCGAATCCATGCTTGTTTTGGAGTGGCCAATGATCATGTCTTGTTGTCCATGTTATTGTCTATCCATTCATGCCCTTACTTGCTCATATGCCTGCTGTAGCTTATTTATTTCTTGCTCTCTAGTTGCTATAAATTATACCTGTCAGGATTTTATGAGCATGTTCAATTTGGTGGAGCTTGTTGCTATTGATCCATGCCTCCTATGGAGTTGCTCCAAATGAGTTGTTTGTTGTAGGATATGTCTACTACATGTCCATGCTCTTTATGTTCTTATTAGAGTTGATATGCTTGTTGTTTTGTGCCTCTGAAGGCAGCATCGTGATGATGTTTTTGCCTTCCCAGATTTTGACTAAGTCTGGATAATTTTATTGGAACTTTCCATGCTTGGTTAATTGTGTTCCAGCAAGCTTTTGCTTGTGTTCTAAGTTCATGCTTGTTAAGTATCATGTCTACTTCACATCCATGTCTCTTGTTATCATGTTTGGGTGTTGTAGCATATATTTACCTTGCTCCAAAGTTGCTATGTGGCTGTTAACTTCAGCTTGTTGTCATATCTTGTTTCATGTGTATCTTTTAGCCCGTTGCTCCGTTTTGAGCGTGCCCTATATGAAACTTGTGTGATTTTGCATGTAGAAGCATAATATCATGTTGTTTACATGGTTTGAGTGTGTTTTCTTGATGTTTGGGTGCATCTTGCACCGTTGCCTTGTTTGTCTTGATTTGCTCATATCTTCTAGGCCGTAGCTCCGAATTAAATGAACTTTATATGAAACTTGACTAGAATTTCATGTAGATCATCATGGTGCATGTCAACTTGCTGTTTAACAACTTTAACTTAAGGTTTGTTCAGATCTGGACTAATTTCACAATATGCATATGAGGACTTACCGGAATTGTTATAGGTAGTTTCCGGCCTCATTTAAACTTGTTGGCTTGTGTTGTTCTTGTGTGCTTCATCCCTTGCCATGTATTGCATCATATATAGAATTGTCTTGCATCATACTTGGTTGAGCATATTGTCATGTTCTTGTGTTGTGTGTTTACCGTATTGCTTGCTTCTTCTCATTAGTGCTTGTTCCGTTGCGATCGTGAGGATTCGTTCGTCTACATGTGGTTCGTCTTTGAGGCTTCTTCTTCGTCTTCTTCATGGATCCGTTCTTCTTCCTTGCGGGATCTCAGGCAAGATAACCATCTCCCTGGATACCTTTACTATCATTGCCATGCTTAGTGTCTCGATGCTATCGTTACACGTCACACTGCCCATCATTATTGTTAGCTCTCCTTGTTGCCATGAAACCCCTAACCTTTGACACCTTCCTAGCAAACCGTTGTCTGGCTATGTTACCCGCATACTCAACCCCTCTTATAGCATTGTTAGTTGCAGGTGAAGATGAAGATCGTTCCATGTCGGATCTTGTTATTGGAATATCACAATATCTATTATTATTATTAACACACCTATATACTTGGAAATGGGTGGAAGGCTTGGCCTTTTTCTTGGTGTTTTGTTCCACTCATGCCGCCTTAGGAGCCGATAAACCGGCATTATGTTCCTTGATTTTGCGTTCCTTACATGGTTGGGAATATGGGGAGCCCTTGACACTTCGTCTTTGAATAAAACTCCTCCAGCAAGGCCCAACATTAGTTTTAATTTTCTCATAATAACAACATAATTAATTAATTAATTGCATAGGGAGTTAGCGCTACCCGAGATTCTTTCTACATAGCAGGGGGGCCAGCGCTGATGGTGTTGGTCCCAAATAGAGTCGTTTGCGGTGCCCCCCTTGGAAACTTGGGGTTTGGCTGCTGTACGCTGTGCTCAACCAGTCGTGGTCTCAGATGAGATACGCGCAACTACTATCAGGGTGTCGGCACGCCGGGAGGTCTTGGTGGACTTGCTTTACCATTGTCGAAATGTCTTGTGCACCGGGATACCGAGCCTGATCGGATTTCCCTAAGATATGGGGTAATAATTATTATTACTTCAGCTGATCGTGAGAGCTTGTAATTGGATAAGTTGGGACACCCCTGCAGGGTTGTGATCTTTAGAAAGCCGTGCCCGCGGTTATGTGGCAGATTGGAATTTGTTAATGTCCGGTTGTAGAAAACTTGACAGAGGATCCGAAGTAAAACACACAACTGCGTGAGTAACCGTGACTGTCTCTTTTCACTTTGAGAAGAGAACACGGTGGGGTTATGTTTGACTCGTAGGTAGTTCGGGATCTTTAGCGATCACTACTAGTTTGCGACCGTTTTGCATAGATGCTCATCTTATTCTTGTACTCGTAAGTTAGCCACCATATATAGCTTAGCCACTGTTGCAACCTCACCACTTTACCTCTTCCTACCTATTAAGCTTTGCTAGTCTTGTTACCCATGGTTATGGGATTGCTGAGTCCTCGTGGCTCACGGATACTACAACAACAGTTGCAGGTGCAAGTTTCCGATAACTTGATGTGAGAGCGTTGTTCTTTTATTAAAGTTCTTCTTCTTTAGTCTTTGGTTAGGTTCCGGGTCGGCAGCTTGGGATAGCAGATGGATGTCGTTGTGCTTTTCATGTTTGCATCCGTAGTCGGATGTCTTGTATTGATGATGTTGTATTCATGTGACTTGTATGTATTGTTGTATCCCCCATGTATGTATGTAAGGGTACGATGTAATGATAATCATCTTGCTAAGCGCCCCAATCACGTAAGTGTCACGTGATCCGGATAGAATCGCATCTTGGGCCTGACAACATTACTAGTGACGGGGGTGGCACGAGGTGACTCATGGGATGGGGTTGTGCTTGGATAGGTGGCCATGACTGTTTTTATAGGGCACCGGACACACCGTTGGTACCCCGTGCTTGTGGTATGTGATGAATATGGGAGCGAGGCTCCACAATTTTAAGATGTGAAATGTTGGGCACGGGAATTGCTACCAAACGAGTGGATTCTATGTTAGTGTCATCTAGGGAAAGATAGTGATCGGGTGCTTACCAGTGGTACTTGAAGTACCGCAGGTCGTGGATGACACAGAAGTTCCCCGGATCTTTGGGTAAAGTGTGCAACCTCTTGAGAGTGTAAAACTATTCGAATAGCCGTGTACACGGTCAAGGATAGTTGGGTGGTGCTGCTTAGACTATGTCCATATGTTTCTGGAAAACAACATGGTTTGGTAAATCTGTTGATGTGGTTTGTGAGGAAGTTACTATGAGCTTGAGCATGAGTTGTTCATAACTCTTTCTCGATGTTGATGTCTGTAACCTCCTGATACTTGTTGCAGACGCATTCATATCCTTGATCAATATTGATCATACTTGCATGAGAAAAACTGGCTTTTCACAAAACTGCCAAATTAGTAGTAGAGCCTTGCATAATTAATCTGTTATCACTCTCTTGGATTGCTTGCGAGTACATTCAAAGTACTCATTGGATTGCCACTGGTTATTTTATTGGCCAGGCATGAAAGAACATGTGTAAGATGAAGATTTCTTTGGTGGTGAACATGCGAGCTAGGACGCTTCCCAGTGAGAAGGCCTGTAGGGTTAAGGTAGATGGCATGGGTCCAAGCTATTATTGAAGATTTCCGCTGCGATGATTTATACTCAAGACTTGACCATAATCACAATTTTTGTAATACAGTATATATGGATTTAAGACTCTTGTTATTCAGCTTATGTATGTTCAGTGAGCATTAATCTCTGGGATCACTGTACACTTGCATTTGGTGATCAGGACTTATGAGTCGGGGTCCCCATATTTTCGGGACGAAGCACCGCCGTCTCGAGGCGGAACCGAGGCGAAACCAATATATAGATCCGAAGGTCTGTTCTACTGGGGATACTTCCCCCCGGGAGGGGGAATCGAAGCCATCGTCATCACGAACGACCCTCTCACTGAGAGGGGGTCAATCTTCATCAACATCTTCACCAACACCATCTCCTCTCAAACCCAAGATCATCTCTTGTATCCGTTCTTTGTCTCAAAACCTTAGATTGGTACCTATGGGTTGCTAGTAGTGTTGATTACTCCTTGTAGTTGATGCTAGTTAGTTTATTTGGTGGAAGATCATATGTTCAGATCATTAATGCTCTTCAATACACCTCTGATCATGAACATGAACATGCTTTGTGAGTAGTTACTTTTGTTCCCGAGGACATGTGAGAAGTCTTGCTATAAGTAGTCTTGTGAATTTGTGTCACACCCTAATTTTCATGCCACAACACTTAAGCTAATAATCATGCTAAAATGTGGTTTGACAAAAACTTTTGAGTGTTTTGACCTTGCTTGATTGGTTTTCTATTTGTTGTTTGCTAGTGCTCTAAAAATCAAATAAATCATCCAACTCTTATACTTCATCTCCTTGATCCAAAACCTTTTCCCAATGATCATGACATGTGTATAGGACAGTATACTATTTTCTTATAAAAATATTTTGGCCAAATAATATTTTCAAAAATTAGTTTTTCCAGAAACCCCTGAATTGATGTTTGTACTGCAAGTACCTTATTTAGGGTGTGAAAAATCTTTCAAAACGTATATTTGAATCCTATTAGGTATAGGACTCCCATAAACCACAAAATTATAATTTTAAAAGTTATTTTTATATTTTATTAAAATGCTTTTTCTTTAGGCCAGAAATGGTCTTTAATAGGTTAAAATTATTTAACCATTTCAAAAATATTTGCCAAAATTCAGGGAAACTCATAGGACATATATTGTCCATATATAAGAGTTTCAACACATGGTCATGTTCGAAATATTGGGCAAATCCTTCCAAAACCCTTTCTGGATATTTCAAGCTTTTGAAATATTTACAAAGGAAATATTCTCCAAAAATTCCAGAGAAATTCTATCATGTCAAATATGACATATGTGATGATCTTACAAGGCCTCATGCCTTGAAGATCAATAAATCACCATCAAATCCCCTCAGAACCATTTATGTCCATTTTGAAGTTTGAGCAACTTTACATTGCCAAACTTGTCCAAATGCTCTCAAACTTCGTGCACATGCTAAAATAGTCTATTTATGCATCTAAACCAAATGGCCCAAGTTTTGGAGAAGCATAACTTGATCTAAGTGCCCCAAAACCCTTTCTGACCAGATCCAAATTTTAACAACTCTACATTGCCAACTTTTTACTTGGGGCCTAAAGTTTGTGGACATGCTCACAACCCCAAATGATGACACTACACCAAGTGGTGAATCAAGGAGAGATGATTTGCTTAACTTAATCTTGGAAAATCCATTTCTGTTAATTTCTAGGGTTCACCAAAGTTACATTGGCAAGTTTCTTCAAATGAGCTCAAACTTGGTGGAATACCCTATTTCTATACACCATTTGATCATGTTAAGTCTCATGTCAAGTGATGTTAATATGCTTGCCCAAATTTGCATCAAACACCTTCTGTCACTTCCACTATTCTCCTTGAGCTCAACTTTTTACCACAGCATCTCCTAGTCACCTTCTACCTCCAGTAACTCACCCATGTCTCAGCTCGATCATGGGAGGGGGTAAAACCCCCAATTACCTCTCTGCTTTCACCATGGCAGCACCTTTCTACCCTCCTACTTCTTACCCCTCCCTCCTACCTTTCCTCTGAAGCTTCATAGAACCTCCCAGTACCACCCCAAAGCTATTGGACAAGCTTGGCCATGCTCAACTGCCAATGGCATGCCCTGGCATGCCAAAATGATGCTCTGGAGCGCGCTACGATGCTCTAGCGCACTGTAGCCGCCCCCCGTCCCAATGCCCCAACCACCTCGGGCCTCCCCAGCACGCCAAACAACGTCCCTCGACGTCCGCCTCACGGCAAGGTGCTGTCCTCCTCCTCTCTCCCCCTCTCTCGCCCCTGCTCGCACGCGCGCCGGCCGCCCGAGCACTGCAATGGGCAACCTCACACGCGCGCTACCCCGACGCTCCCCCGCTCCTTCTCTCCCTTCCCCTGGGCGTAGAACATCCCTATGAGCGCCCCAGACACGCCCACGCGTGCCCCCGTGGCTTGCAGCGACGGCAACAGCTTCGCCGGTGCACCACCCGTGGTGAACCTCGGGCTAGCCTATATAAGGCTTCCCCCGAGCCTCCTTTCCGCCCCATTTGCTTCCCCTAGCCCCCGTGCACCCCCTGGACCAACCCACACCTCTCCCCGCGCCCTCAGTGCACCACCATGGCCGGAGCCGAGCCGTCGGACTCCGCTCAAATCCGTGTCGACCCGAGACCCTCCTCTCCACCTCTCTATTCCAAAGCCCCCTCACCACCACCGCCGACTCGCCCCCCCCACTCCATTTCCTCCTCCCTGTGCCAGCCTCGCCGTGCCAAACCTCGCCGACGGTCCCCTTCGCAGCCATCTGAGTCATCTCCGCTACGGCCCTTCCCGGCGTGCATGAAGCACATGGATGGATGCGGCAGATCCTCCTGAGCACGTCGGTGGCCAGATCACCAGAAATGGCAGCCTATGGCACCGGCCAGCCGCCGTCGAAGCCGCCCCTGCCTCTGCTCTGTTCGAGCGGGAGGTGGGGGATGAACCCGATAGCCGGGCCCCACCTGTCGGCTGGCCACGCGGGCTGAGCCACTGGCGGGTGGGCCTCGCCTCGCCGTGGATAAGTGGAGGCGGATTGGGTGGCTGCCGCATCCCCAGTTCCCCACGGTGAAGGCGCATTCCAGCGAAGCCATCTTCGGCGTCGCCCTGTCGCCCGCGTGGCCGAGCCGCTGGGCCGGCCCAGTGCACTACAGCGCTAAGCCTCGCCTATTGCGATGTATAAGGGTATAAACCCTTTTCCTTTTCCTTTTCTTTTTTCTAGTCAACTTCAAAAATCCTTAAACAAATCAAATGAACTCCAAATTTGATTATTCAAATTTCTGGTAGTTTCTAAAATCATGATCTACCTGTTGGTGCAACATGCACATTTTTCCAGAGACTTTTTCTTCACAAATATTTATCAAATGTCATTTTTTCATTTCTGTGATGAACTTTAGAAAATCACAGAGGGCTCAAAGTTGATCCAAATGCAATAGTTCAAATTCCTAGATTCTTGTAATATCAAAATTTAGTTTTGGAACATTTTTCCTAATACTTTCTGTACCCCACAAAATAATGAGCCATTTCTTCATATTTGTCAACTTTGCAAAATCCTAGGAGATTCATTTGAACTCCAAATCAAGTGAAACCAACTCCTAGCTGCTTCTAAAATCATTCTTTGTTAGATAG
This sequence comes from Secale cereale, assembly GCA_902687465.1. NCBI lineage: Eukaryota > Viridiplantae > Streptophyta > Magnoliopsida > Poales > Poaceae > Secale > Secale cereale. The sequence goes on from LR738709.1 coordinate 183,503,807, forward strand.
GTGCCTCTGACCATTTTTCAAAATAATTCTTTTGTACACTTCTTGCAAATCCACAAATCCCCTGATTACCTCATATTGAAATGTTCCAAACCATCCATTGATCATATCCCAGTGAAACCACCTTGGTCATTTATCATATGACCAGAACTGTCCTAGAAAAGTCCAACTCCTATTTTTAGAGCACTTTTATTTTTGCCTTGTTGTGTTGCTTATTATGATTGTTTCCGTCGTTAGCTGACGAAATAAACAGAGTACTTGGAGAAGGACCAGAAGGTTTGAAGACTCGGAAGGACAAGGCAAGCAACCCTTTGACCATGTCTATGGAACCCTTTTTATGCATGTCATATAGCACCATATTGTTGTTGCAACGGAATCATGATGAGGTGGTAACCACTTTGAGGGTTTGCTAGTGTACTTCCTCGTCGAACTTGTATCAAGCATGACCATACCTGCCTATGAGGGTTACGTGGGTGGGAGTAGATAGATATATGCTATCGTAGTTGGATACACAAAATGGGTCAGGGTTATGCATGGAAAGAAACAAGTGTGGTTTGACATACTTGCAAATAACCCAGTGGGTGCCACTAATGCCCCTGGGAGATGATGAGGAACTTGGGCACTACTTGGTGGAGAAGTAGCGTACCGAGGCTTGATGAAAGTGTTGTTTACTGAGATGGATTAGATTTATGTGTGATTACCGTCCCAACCAAACATGCGCAACCACTCTACCCTTATATGGGAAAGGGCATTATTGATTACCTAGGCCGATACTAGCATGGTGCCCGCATTACTAGTGACGAGGATGACATGAGGTCACTCTCGGGATGGGGTCGTGCTTGGATAGGCGGCCATAACTGTTTTTACAGGGCACCGAACACACCATTGGTACCCCATGTTAGTGGTATGTGATGAATATGGGAGCGAGTCTCCACAATTTTTAAGATGTGAAATGTTGGGCACGAGGGTTACTACCAATCGAGTGGACTCTGTGTTAGTGTCGTCTAGGGAAAGATAGTGATCGGGCGCTTACCCCGGGTACTTGAGGTACCGCGGGTCGTGGATGACACGGAAGTTCCCCAGATCTTGTGGGTAAAGTGTGCAACCTCTGCAGAGTGTCAAACTATTGGAATAGCCGTGTCCACTATCAAGGACAGTTGGGTGGTGCTGCTTAGACTATGTCCATATGTTTCTGGAAAACAACATGGTTTGGGTAAATCGGTTGATGTTATTGTAAGAAAGTCACGATGAGCATGAGCAAGAGTTGTTCATGACTCTTTCACGATGATGATGTCTGTAACCTCCTGATACTTGTCGTAGACGCATGCATGCCCTTGGTATTTGTTGATCATCCTTGCATATAAAAAACTACCTTTCCGCAAAACTGCCAACTTAGCAGTAGAGCCTTGCATAATTAATTCTATCATCACACTTGGGTTGCTTGCGAGTACATTCAAAGTACACATTGGCTTGCCACTGGTTATTTTATTGGCCAGGCATGAAAGAACAGGATATGATGAAGATTTCTTGGTGACGAACATGCAAGCTAGGACGCTTCCCAGTCAGAATGCCTGTAGGGTTAAGGCAGATGGCATGGGTCCAAGTTGTTATTGAAGATTTCCGCTGCAATGATATACTCAAGACTTGACCATAATGGACCTATTTGTGTAATACAGTATGCATGGATGTAAGACTCTTGTTATTTAGCTTATGTGTGTTCAGTGAGCATTTATCTCTTGGATCACTGTACACGTGCATTCGGTGATCACGACTTATGAGTCGGGGTCCCCACAGAGCTGGTATCAGAGCCATCCTGACTGTAGGAAGCCTTAGTTAGCATGGTCATTAGTTAGGGTAAAACTATTTCCAAAACTATTACTAGTTTTCAAAACTATCTATACTTCTCTCCCCTTCTCAGTTTTTCGGAAACTAGGTATACTTTCCTTATTAATCTCTTCCCCCTTCAAAACTGTTGGTCGCTAGAACCCTTATGCCCGTGACCACTGGATTTCCTGAAATCCTCGTGGATAGTCTAGAAGGAGTACACCTTGCCAAACACTCACCCACCTCTTCTCAACACAAGATTAGTGACACCGCAACAAGATGATGCCAACAGAAGATACATCCTCGAGGAATGAGGACATGAAGACCCAGAAGATGGTGCGACCTTGGCCTACGATGAACATGGCATGAGTTATGCAAGATCATGATATACATCGCTAACAGAGTAACCTTGTCACTACCGTTGTTGTATCGGCAACCACCGGTGGATGAGAACCTCGCCATTTGGTCCGCCTCACTATAGTGAGGAGGAAAACGGTTCTCTTCGTTCCCCGCTCTTGGTGTCGATGTTGTCATCAACGTAACCGACATGTTGAACCTCTACTATGCCTTGTAAATATCATTGCATAAAGGATTGCCTACCTGGTACCCTCGACGCCCCAGAAGGCACAAGGGATCGTTATGATTAAGAGGACAAGAAGGGACCAAGTCAACGCCAGCTACGAGGAGACACCTTCACCACATCACCTCATCAGGCGAAAAGTTGTTGACGATTCTTCTGGCTCAACCCGGATCGTTCCTCAAACAACTATGAGGGACAAAGCAACACCTGAGGAAAACTCAGAAGACTGCACGAGGTACAAGTCAAGACTGCTGAGTTCAAGAATCCCTAGGGTAGGATGAGTCATGTACCCCCTATGCGCAGTCTAGTTCGTATGATGGTTCGAACAGAACCATGATTGCGTGTTGCTTGATTTTATTTGTTTGTATTTTGATATAAGTCGCACTTTTGCCCTAGGCAACAAGTACATGGCTATATCATCTTCCTTACCTTGTTTCTTCTGTTTCGGCCTTTTTGCACCTGTTTGTTTGCACTTGCACTATAGAACCCCCTTTAGGCATTCCCCTCCTCTATGCTACTTTTTCCCTCTCTTCTATCTCCTCAACTGAAGACCAGCAAGACAAGAAGTACCAAGGATTCCAACTCGGCAACCAACTAACAATGAAAACTTCTGCTACAACCTCCACGACCAAGTGCAACCCCGTGAAGTTATGTTTACCCCCCTAGACTAAAAACCCACTCCTAGACCCTTTGAGACTTCACGAGATACTCTAGCACGAATCCTTAACCATGTGCCTAACCCATAGAATTACAAGAGAACTAGTTAAGCCTCTACAACCTTGCACAACACTGTGTTCGTAATGGAACTAGTGGACACAGTGAGTGAGCACATTTTCGTCCTAATATAGCACAACAATTGACGATGCCATAGATAGATCAATTTGAGGACATAAGACAGATTATTTGGTGACATTATATCAATGACTTTGAGGAATTATATGAGGATATTTGGTGGATTATGAGGCTTTCTTGTTGACAGATGAATTTGGGGGAATATCATTAATAGAATAGCATAGCCTTCATTACCCTGAGTAAGTAGGATTTTGTAGGATAATTATGATCGCAGGATGAAATTCTTGGAGGTATAAGGATTTGACCTAGCAAGGGGATATTAATAGAAGATAGTTGACATTTTTAGAATGACTTGGGGGAAATGTAGGAATTCTCGTTGGACATGAGATTTGGATTTAAGTAGGTGATTCTGGTTGGGTATAAATGCTAAATATGTCTGCATTGTTCAGAGTAAATTGGATTTAGACTGATAATCCCGATCATGATTCCATGTTTCTCGGTGGATAATAAACTAGGAGATTGTATTGTTTGTCGGAGTTGAATTAGGTATCTGTATAATCATGACCTTGGAGTTTACTTGACCATGATGGTGGGAATTTGGTGGACTTACTATCGTAATGGATATCCCTTCCAAGTATTTGGGTATTATAGGGACTTGAGATCATGTGGAACACCGTAGACATCGGATTCGTAGAATTGTTGGATTATGAGGTGATTGATGAAGTTAACGGGCTGTTGGAGTTGATCTATAGGAAGGAAACAAAATCCTGGAGTTGCATATGACGTGTTTCCTTTGAATAGAGATGCATTATCTTGAACCTTGCAAGAATGGGATGAGCACTTGGATTGTCGTGTTTAATTCAAGCTTAGTTGCTTGTATGCCGTACCCATGGATTCTTAGGGGTAGCCATACATATGATTTTTCACGGACCATAGACATGTATAATTTTGTTAGACCTCCTTTTGGAGTCATGAGGATATGTATGGCATGAGTGGTGATTGAAGTTGGTCTATGTGAGATGATGCTTTCGATGGAATAAGGATTGTAGGACTAGGTAGAACTATTGGCATCTCAGGAACCGTGCTTAAGGATAAGATAATAAACGTTCACTCAATCACTAGAATCCTTGAAACCCTTAAGCCCCACCAAGCCACAACATGATCAGATCAAGACCACGGGCCTTGGCTCTAAGTCAAGAAGACCATTGCCAATGTTCAACGGAGACCACCACCATTACCCCAGCCTACCTCGCGTACCCCATAGACTTCATGGAGTACTTGGACAAGTTAGTTGTCATCTTTATTTGGCAACATACTTGACTACCCGAAGACGGAGGAAGAGCTATGCAGCTGGTTAGAAGACATTTGAAGACCGGCATGTCAAGAAGGAAGAACTACACCAACTACCATCATCAAGATGTAAACTTCCGCGTCCAAGACCAGGCGTATCTGCAAACCACTCCTCTCGAAGGAACGAAGCACTTCCATGTCAAGGGGATGCTCAGACCAAGATTTATCGACCTTCTTCAAGACCACGACAAGACGAATAATAGGCGGCTACCAGCTAGATTTACCACCTGAGTTACCCACCGTGCATCAAACTTTCCACGAGTCACTACTCTGGAAGTACTTCTTACTTCCTAACTAACCCGGTCCCTGCGAGGACACCGATCACCGAGCCCTTGACGTCTAGCCCAACCTAACCTATGCGAGAGACCCCTCAACAACCTTCATCAAAAAGGGCAACGCGTGAGAAGCCACACCACCAAGTACTTCAAGGTTCCATGGAGCACCACTCGGAAGCAGAACCAGCAAGAAGAAGTGAAGACTACCCCGTATCCAAGTCTCCGTATTCCTTTCCACTCCTAGTCTGGGAATCTCGGGGACGAGATTCTTGTAAGGCGGGTAGGTCTCTCACACCCTGATTTTCATGCCACAACACTTAAGCTAATAATCATGCTAAAATGTGGTTTGACAAAAACTTTTGAGTGTTTTGACCTTGCTTGTTTAGTTTTCTATTTGCTGTTTGCTAGTGCTCTAAACATCAAATAAATCATCCAACTCTTATTCTTCATCTCCTTGATCCAAAACCTTTTCCCAATGATCATTCCATGTGTATAGGACAGTATAGTATTTTCTTATAAAAATATTTAGGCCAAATAGTATTTTCTAAAATTAGTTTTTCCAAAAACCCCTGAATTGAGGTTTGCACTGCAAGTACCTTATTCAGGGTGTGAAAAATCTTTCAAAAAGTATATTTGAATCCTATTAGGTATAGGACTCCCATAAACCACAAAATTATATTTTTAAAAGTTATTTTTATATTTTATTAAAATGCTTTTTCATTAGGCCAGAAACGGTCTTTAATAGGTTAAAATTATTTAACTATTTCAAAAATATTTGCCAAAATTCAGGGAAACTCATAGGACATATATTGTCCATATATAAGAGTTTCAACACATGGTCATGTTAAAAATATTGGGAAAATCCTTCCAAAACCCTTTCTGGATATTTCAAGATTTTCAAATATTTATAAAGGAAATATTCTCCAACAATTCCTGGGTAATTCTATCATGTCAAATATGACATATGTGATGATCTTACAAGGCCTCATGCCTTTAAGATCAAGAAATCACCATCAAATCCCCTCAGAACCATTTCTGTCCATTTTGAAGTTTGAGCAACTTTACATTGCCAAACATGTCCAAATGCTCTCAAACTTGGTGCACATGCTAAAATAGTCAATTTATACATCTAGACTAAATGGCACAAGGTTTGGAGAAGCATAACTTGATCTAAGTGCCCCAAAACCCTTTCTGACAAGATCCAAATTTTAACAACTTTACATTGCCAACTTTTTACTTGGGGCCTCAAATTTTGTGGACATGCTTACAACCCCAATTGATGACACTACACCAAGTGGTGCATAAAGGAGAGATGATTTGCCTAACTTTATCTTGGAAAATCCATTTCTGTTGATTACTAGGGTTCACCAAAGTTGCATTGTCAAGTTTCTTCAAATGAGCTCAAACTTGGTGGAATACCCTATTTCTATACACCATTTGATCCTATTAAGTCTCATGTCAAGTGGAGTTAATTTGCTTGCCCAAATTTGCATCAAACACCTTCTGTGACTTTTAAAAAATCACCATTTTGACTACTTCCACTATTCTCCTTGAGCTCAACTTTTTACCACAGCATCTCCTAGTCACCACCTACCACCAGTAACTCACCCATGTCTCAGCTCGATCATGGGAGGGGGTAAAACCCCCATTTACCTGTCTGCTTTCATCATGGCAACACCTTTCTACCATCCTACTTCTTACCCCTCCCTCCTACCTTACCTCCTAAGCTTCATAGAGCCTCCCAGTACCACACCAATGCTATTGGACAAGCTTGGCCACGCTCAACTGCCAATGGCTTGCCCTGGCATGCCAAAATGGCGCTCTGGAGCGCGCTACAGTGCTCTGGCGCACTGTAGCCGCCCCATCCCGATGCCCTGACCACCTCGGGCCTCCCCAGCGCGCCAAACAATGTCCCTCGACGTCCGTGTCATGGCAAGGTGCTGTCCCGCTCTTCTCTCCATCTCTCTCGCCCCTGCTCGCACGCGCGATGGCCGCCCGAGCACTCCAATGGGCAACCTCACACGCGCGCTACCCTAACGCTCCCCCGCTCCTTCTCTCCCTTCCCCTGGGCGTAGACCATCAGTACGAGCGACGGCAACAGCTTCGCCAGCGCACCACCCGCGGTGAACCTCGGGCTGGCCTATATAAGGCCTCCCCCGAGCCTCTTTTGCGCCCCATTTGCTTCCCCTAGCCCCCGTGCACCCCCTGGACCAAACCACACCTCTCCCCGCGACCTACGTGCGCCACCATGGCCGGAGCCGAACCGTCTCAAATCCGTGCCGACCCAAGCCCCTCCTCTCCACCTCTCTACTCTAGAGCCCCCTCACCACCACCGCCGTCTCGCCCCCCACTCCATTTCCTCCTCCCTATGCCAGCCTCACCGTGCCAAATCTCGCCGACAGTACCCTCCACAGCCATCCGAGTCATCGCCGCTACGGCCCTCCCCGGCGTGCGTGAAGCACATGGATGGATGCAGCAGATCCTCCTGAGCACGCCGGTGGCCAGATCACCAGAAACGACGGCCTGTGGCGCTGGCCAGCCGCCGTCAAAGCCGCCCCTGCCTCTGCTCTGTTCGAGCGGGAGGTGGGGGATGAACTCGACAGCCGGGCCCCACCTGTCGGCCGGCCAGGAGGGCTGAGCCATTGGCGGGTTAGCCTCGCCTCGCCGTGGATATGTGGAGGCGGATCGGGCGGCTGCCGCGTCCCCGCGGCGAAGGCACATTCCAGCAAAGCCGTCTTCGGCGTCGCCCTGTCGCCCGCATGGCCGAGCCGCTGGGCCGGCCCAGTGCACTGCAGTGCTAAGCCTCGCCCAGTGAACTGTATAAGGGTATAAACCCTTTTCCTTTTCTTTTTCTTTTTCTAGTCAACTTCAAAAATCTTTAAACAAATCAAATGAACTCCAAATTTTATTATTGAAATTTCTGGTAGTTTCTAAAATCATGATCTACCTGTTGGTGCAACATGCACATTTTTTCAGAGACTTTTTCTTCACAAATATTTATCAAAGGTCATTTTTTTATTTCTGTGATGAACTTTAGAAAATCACAGAGGGCTTAAAGTTGATCCAAATGCAATGTTTCAAATTCCTAGATGCTTGTAATATCCCGAACTTGTGCACGGGCAGTCGTAGCATCCCGCGGCAAGGCTCTTCAAAATAATTCTTCTGTACACTTCTTGCAAATCCACAAATCCCCTGATTTCCTCATATTGAAGTGTTCCAAACCATCCATTGATCATATCCCAGTGAAACAACCTTGGTCATTTTTTATATGACCAGAGGTATCCTAGAAAAGTCCAACTCCTATTTTTAGATGTCGGTGTAGTAGAGTAGGAGTACCCTAGTATCCCGAACTTGTGCACGGGCAGTCGCAGCATCCCGCGGCAAGGCTTGCCGGGCGACCGCCAAGGTCCTACGTGGTTTCCTTTGGAGCCATTCAAGAACAAAGTATTCAAGCCAAGGAGACAAGGCCCCGGCAAGAGGAGCTTGACGGGAAGGCCACTCAAGGCACAAGACCCCGGCGAGAGGAGCTTGCCGGGGAGGCCAACCAACGCATCTCAGGGAACTTGCCGCGACGCGCCACGCGTCCCGGCAAGGCCTGGTGAGCGACAAGCTCCCGGACGCGACAAGGCAACGACCGCGGCAAGGCGCTTGCCGCGGCAAGCTACCACTCCGTACCTGCGCTCCAGCACTTCCGCCAACGTGTCGCTCTGGGACCCTTCCAGGCGTACGTGGCGGGAGGCTGTGCAGCCAGCGGTGCGCGGTGGCAAGCGGTGCTGACAAGATTGCCATCGTGGCAAGCGGTGGCGTCCCTGACGGTCCCTTTTTGCACTGTTTGGGCGACGCAGATGGGCATTCAATGCCCTTGTCCCCTGTCGTCAGGGTTAGGGGGAAAGGAGAAGATAATGGTATGGACCAGGCGTCGTTCAAGAAAGTTTCGCCTTACCGGGAAGCAAACAACAAAAAAGCTAATTTGCCAAAGTTTGAGCAATCAGATTTTTAAATTTTTAAGTTATCTTCCTTGAACGACCATGCTTTGTATGGAAAAGCTGTGCGCGGAGGAACCAACTCGTAGCTATTTGCGCCCTTACTGAGTTTCGAGTCCGCTCAACGACTTTATGTGCTGCGACTAGTGTCGCGCCCTTACTTTGTTTTCGAGTCCGCTCAACAACTTAAGTGTGCTGTGACTAGTTGAGACAAGGTTTCTTATCAGCAACGGCACCGCCAGCAGGCTGCTGAAGTCCCGCACTTAGCGCTCGCGGCTAAGGTGCCTGCGCCGGCAAGTTCCCTAAAAGCGTAGGGCAAAAACATAGAAAGGAAGGAATCAAGTAAAGGAAATAACATTGCAATCATGACCCAAAATAGAGTTATATTACGAGGTAACTTGTCGCGGCTCTAACAGATCGTTCTCATAACATGATCAGCAGCGACAAGAAAAGAAGAAAACGGGCGGCCTAGTCTACACGATCGCCCTCAACCCTCTTGATCCCCCTCACCTTGTCCACAATGGGTGCGACAAGGGTCTTGAGCGCCTCCAGATCAGCATCCGGCGGCAGGGTCTTCAGGACATTGGTGAGGTTGAGGCCTGGATTGCGGAAGGCCACCTTCACCAACACCTTTTGGAGAACTCCCGCGCTGATCTTGCGCGACTCGTCGGCCAGATGCTTTGGGATCCTCTCCCGGAGCCGCTGGAGGGCCGTCGCCACGCCTTTGAAGAACAAGGTGAGCTTGGCGCTGGGTGGGAGGTTCTCATCGGAGGGATACCCGAGATCATCCATCCCTAGCTGCGCCAGCTCCCTGTCAATGTCTGCAGCAGCATTCATGAGCCCCTCCGTCCAGTGCTCCACATTCTCCCCGAAAGTATTCTGGGCAGCAGCAGCACTCGCCAGCAGCACCTCGTCGGCCTTGATCTTCTTCTTCAAGGCCACCTTCTGCTCCCTGGCGCCGTCCAGTGTCTTGGTCAAAGTGGTCAGCTTCAACTCAAGATCTGCATTGGAGTCCTTGGCGGCGGCAAGTTCCTTGCCCTTCTCGGCGAGGCGAACCTGCAGCTCTGAGTTGCTGTGGGCGTCCTTCTCCCGCTCATGCTTGAGGGCGGCAAGCTCTTCGCCGCTCGTCTTGAGATCGGCCTCCAGCCGCGCCACCTTCGTCTCCAGCTCCTTCTTGGCGGCCTCAGCAGCTGCGGCAGCATCCTCTGCTTGCTTGAGAGCTCCGCCAAATGATTGCTCGCGCGCGGCAAGCTCCTCCTCGTGGCAGTCGAGGTTGACCTTCCGCTGCGCCAGCTCACCCTCCCGCGCGGACAGCTTCTCAGCGGCAAGTCGCTGTTGTTCTTCGACTTCAGCCTTCTCGAGGAAGAAGGCCGTCTGCTCCTCGGCAAGTTGCTCCCGCTCCTCTGCCAGGGACCGGAGAGCTGCCTGGTGAAGACCTCGGAGCTCCTCCGTGCGCTTCTCGATGTCGACTCCCGCCTTCGCGGCAAGCGCCTCGCGGGACTCCAACTTGGCTTGCCGAGCGCGGTAGAGCGACAACAGCTTCCGCAGCAGCCACTCCTCCTCAGGCTCGCCGCTGCTGCTGCTCGGCGCATCAACTAGCGTCAGCCCAGCGGAGGCGAGCACCTCTCCGTCAAAGCTATCTCCTTCGACCGGCGCCCTGGAGCTTGACGCCCAGGGGAGGTTGATGAAGACGCCATCGCCGGCCTTCAAATAGATGCCTGGCTGGGGCCCTTCAGAGCCTGGCGCTGCAGCAGCGGAAGAGGGATCGGCGGTCGGCATAGCGCCTGGCGCTCCTGCGGCCTCAGGGCCGTCAGTGCGATCGGCACACCCCTCGCCAGCTGCTGCGGCGGCAGCCTTGGAGGCCTCATCGCCAACGGGATCGTCAGCGCTGGCTGCTTCTTCGGTGGCAGCGACGTCGCCGGTGTTGCCGCGCGTGTTCTCCTCGCCAGCAACCTCCGTCTCCATCGGCTCCACAGCAGATGGGTCTGACGGCCGGAAAAGGGAGAAAAGTCAAGCAAATATCCAAAAAGAAGATCAAAAGAAGAAGAAGCCCAAGGGAAGTTTTGAAGAGAGAGGATTACATGTGCCGGGTTCTGCAGCCGTAGTCTCCGCCGCCGGAGGGCCGCTGGTGTTGCCGCTTGCCGGCATCCCTCCTGCGCGAGCCGGCTCCTCAGTAGAGTCCCTTGCCGGAGAACTCTCCCTTGGCGGCATAGTCGAAGCAGATGGCATGTCAGGGGCGGTCTCCAGGCGCTCCTGGTGGGGCTGCTCTACTCCTACACATACCAAGATCAGATGTCAGCAAAGTAAAGAGTATCCATGCGCACCTAACAGCGGAAAGAAAACCATATACTTACGCTGGGGGCTGCTATGGAGAACAGTTGCCGGGTCCGGCAAGGTGGTCTCCGGCAAGGTGGCCTCCGGCAAGGTGGCCTCCGGCAAGGTGGTCTCCGGCAAGGTGGTCTCGGGCGCATCCTCTGCTGTCACGGTGTATTCGTCCTTGACGATAATCACCTCCCTTGGACGCGCCGGGACTTTAGCTCTCTTCGCTGCTCTCTAGGTAGAGTCCTGAAAAGGAACAAGTTCGGAGTAAAGCAAATAAGATACAAGACAAAACAGCAAGAATTGAAGAAATACAAGTACAACAAGAATCTTACTCTTCTTCTTCCTCGTCGGAGCTGAGCGCGGAGAAGTCGAAGTCCGGCTCCCCTCCGGTGCGAGGAGGCGGAGTTGCAGGATCCCTTGGCCGCTTGGCGGGAGCAGTGGCGGTGGTCCGAGACGACCCCGCTCCGGTTGTCGCCGCGGCGTGAGAAGTGGCAGGAGCAGAAGCAGTGGTCCGGCTGGACCCCGCTCCAGTTGTCGCAGCAGCGCGAGGTGCTCTCGCGGCAACAGAGCTTGTCTCGTGGCGCGGCGGCTGTCAACTCGTCTGCCGCTCCGCTACGTCCCCGGCCTTGCGGAGACGCCTTCTTGGTGGAGCTGGGGGCTCTGCTTGCGGCGAGCTTTCTGAAGACGAGGAGGAAGAGGAGTCGATCTCCAACGAGCCGCTCGTATCCTCGGCAGGCTCGCTCGACTCGACGTCATGCCCGGCAAGCTCTTCCTCGCTGGCAAACTCCTCTCGCTCGGCAAGGCTTGCTGCCTCCGCTGCTTCTGCCTCCTCCACGGTGAATCCGAACTCGCCCGCGGCTGCGGCTGCCGCCACCTCTTCTAGCCTAGTGGCGATGCGCTTCACCTCCTCATCGGTGGTGGCGCGAGTGAGGCCCTTCTGCTCGTCGGAGCGGATCGGCATTTCTACCAAGCCATCGAAGAACTCTTGCACGACGTCGTCTGCAGGCTCTTGCCAAGTTGGGTCAATTCCATGCGAGTCGCACAGCGGCATCATTGCACGGATGCGGCTGAGCGAGGAATTGTTGCACAGTGGAACGACACCCTTCGGCAACCTGAACACTTCGGGATGTTGAGGGTCGTACTTGAACAGCTCCTGGAGCATCGCGTCGAGTTCTAGAACAGTGAAGTTGAAGTTAAGGCCCGGGTACAGCCTCATGATATCCGCCGCATTCTCGAAGTCCCAGGCGGGTCTCCTCCTCTCTTGCAGGGGGGCGATGCGGCGGCGAAGAAAATCTGCGCCAACTGCGCCTACAGTGAGCCCGGCAAGCCTGAGGCGTTGGATCTGGGCGACGGCAATCTTCAGCCTATCGTCTTCCGGGGCCACGTTGCTCCAGTCGCTGCCGCGCACTACTGGGGTTTGGCGCCGGGCGGTAAACGGCTGCGGGTTCTTCTCGACAATCCAGCACCAGTTTGCTCTCCATTCCTCCCATTTGCTGCAGAGCTCTCCCTCCAGATAAGCGTCCTTTTTGCCGGCCCTCGAGATCCAGGCGATTCCGCCGGATAAAGGCTCTCCTCTCTCAACTCGAGGCATAAAGAAGTGGCGGAAAAGGGCTACATTTTGATAGACTCCGACAAAGTTTTCGCAGAGGTGTGCGAAAACTACCATGGTCAGAACGGCATTGGGGGTGAAGTCAAAGAGGCGGAACCCGTAGGTGTTCATAATATCGCAGAAAAACTCAGAGAAAGGCGGGCAGAGCCCGCAGTAGAAGAACAAGGTGAAGAAGGGATATCCAGTTGGAGCCATTTTCCAAGCGACGGCTGGAAGTACCTTCGTGCGCGGGTGCGCCCAGGTCTACCCCGACCAGAAGAGGTAGTAGTACTCCCTCAGCTCCCTCGCCGCGAGCCTGGGGGGGGAAGATTGCCCGCTCTTTCCGCAGCACCGCGAGCCGCTGCGCCTCGGCCGACTTCACGCCCTTCCCCTTGTTGGTTTTCGGAGCCATGGCGGAAGTGGTGGGGGCGGTCGACGGTGTTGGTGGTGCTAGTGGCGATGGGGGGCGGAGCGCTGCTCTCTTTTAGCTTTGGGAAGAAGGGGGAGCAGCGGAGGAGTAGCAACTGGCGAATGGGAGAACTGCCCCTGTTTCCCCTGCTTATAAGGAGGGAGGGGGCGGACGTTCCGCCTTTCCGAATAAAGAAACCACCCACGATCTCTCCCACGACACCGCATTCAACGCGTGCCTTTAGGGGAGGGCGCGGTGGATACGGAGAAAGATACGGCGTAACCCAGGCCGCGCGTGCCCGTGCCCTGTTTTGGGCCTGGCCCAACAGCGCTCGGCACCGTGTATGGCCCAGGCCCGGGGGCTCCTGTCGGTGTACTAGAGTAGGGGTACCCTAGTATCCCGAACTTGTGCACGGGCAGTCGCAGCATCCCGCGGCAAGGCTTGCCGGGCGACCGCCAAGGTCCTCCGTGGTTTCCTTTGGAGCCATTCAAGAACAAAGTATTCAAGCCAAGGAGACAAGGCCCCGGCAAGAGGAGCTTGCCGGGAAGGACACTCAAGGCACAAGACCCCGGCGAGAGGAGTTTGCCGGGGAGGCCAACCAAGGCATCTCAGGCAAGGCCCGGTGAGCGACAAGCTCCCGGACGCGACAAGGAAACGACCGCGGCAAGGCGTTTGTCGCGGCAAGCTACCACTCCGTACCTGCGCTCCAGCACATCCGCCAACGTGTCGCTCTGGGACCCTTCCAGGCGTACGTGGCGGGAGGCTGTGCAGCCAGCGGTGCGCGGTGGCAAGCGGTGCTCACAAGATTGCCATCGTGGCAAGCGGTGGCGTCCCTGGCGGTCCCTTTTTGCACTGTTTGGGCGACGCAGATGGGCATTCAATGCCCTTGTCCCCTGCTGTCATGGTTAGGTATGATACACTGTACAGGTAGTTGTACCAACCGCAACACCTGTCCATTTTTACCCTTGTCTATGTTGCCACCTGTCGGTGACCCCTTGAGCATATAAAAGGAGGCCCATGCGCAACATAGAGGGGGGTTCGGAAAAAAGGAGAGCACTGACGCTCGGTCTCGTTAGCTGCTAGAGTGTACTATATCACTCAGCGCTCCCGAGCAAGAACTCAATACAAACCACAAAGTAGGAGTAGGGTTTTACGCATCCGTGCGGCCCGAACCTGGGTAAACTGCTCATGTGCTTCGCCTCGATCCGCTCTTCGTGCGATCTCCTCCCCCCGCCGAACCGAAAGGGGCTCGGTCCGCCGGTCCCCATAGGTGCTCGTGGATCAGTTTCCCCGACATTAGAGCACTTTTATTTTTGCCTTGTTGTGTCGCTTATTATGATTGTTTCCGTCATTAGCTGACGAAATAAACGGAGTACTTGGAGATGGACCAGAAGGTTCGAAGACTCGGAATGACAAGGCAAGCAGCCCTTTGACCATGTCTATGGAACCCTTTTTATGCATGTCATATAGCACCATATTGTTGTTGCAACGGAATCATGATGAGGTGGTAACCACTTTGAGGGTTTGTCAGTGTACTTCCTCGTTGAACTTGAATCAAGCATGACCATAGCTTCCTATGAGGGTTACGTGGGTGGGAGTAGATAGATATATGCTATAGTAGTTGGCTACGCAAAATGGGTCAGGGTTATGCAAGGAAAGAAACAAGTGTGGTTTGACATACTTGCAAATAACCCAGTGGGTGCCACTAATGCCCCTGGGAGATGATGAGGAACTAGGGCACTACTTGGTGGAGAAGTAGTGTACCGAGGCTTGATGAAAGTGTTGTTTACAGAGATGGATTAGATTTATGTGTGATTACTGTCCCAACCAAACATGCGCAACCACTCTACCCTTATATGGGAAAGGGCATTATTGATTATCTAGGTCGATACTAGCATGGTGCCCGCATTACTAGTGACGGGGGTGACATGAGGACATTCTCGGAACGGGGTCGTGCTTGGAAGGCGGCTATGACTGTTTTTACAGGGCACCGAACACACCGTTGGTACCCCGTGTCAGTGGTATGTGATGAATATGGGAGCGAGTCTCCACAATTTTTAAGATGTGAAATGTTGGGCATAGGGGTTACTACCAATCGAGTGGACTCTGTGTTAGTGTCGTCTATGGAAAGATAGTGATCGAGCGCTTACCCCGGGTACTTGAGGTACTGCGGGTCGTGGATGACACGGAAGTTCCCCTGATCTTGTGGGTAAAGTGTGCAACCTCTGCAGAGTGTCAAATTATTGGAATAGCCGTGTCCACTTTCAAGTACAGTTGGGTGGTGCTGCTTAGACTATGTCCATAAGTTTCTGGAAAGCAACACGGTTTGGGTTAATCTGTTGATGTTATTGTAAGAAAGTCACGATGAGCGTGAACAAGAGTTGTTCATGACTCTTTCACAATGATGATGTCTGTAATCTCTTGATACTTGTTGCAGACGCATGCATGCCCTTGTTATATGTTGATCATCCTTGCATATGAAAAACTAGCTTTCCGCAAAACTTCCAACTTAGCAGTAGAGCCTTGCATAATTAATTCTGTCATCACACTTGGGTTGCTTGCGAGTACATTCCAATTACTCATTGGCTTGCCACTGGTTATTTTATTGGCCAGGCATGAAAGAACAGGATATGATGAAGATTTCTTGGTGACGAACATGTGAGCTAGGATGCTTACCAGTCAGAATGCCTGTAGGGTTAAGGGAGATGGCATGGGTCCAGGTTGTTATTAAACATTTCCGCTGCAATGATATACTCAAGACTTGACCATAATGGTCCTATTTGTGTAATAAGGTATGTATGGATGTAAGACTCTTGTTATTCAGCTTCTGTGTGTTCAGTGAGCATTGATCTCTGGGATCACTATACACGTGCATTCGGTGATCACGACTTATGAGTCGGGGTCCCCACAATTTGGTATTCGTTCGATATTTTGATGAGATGTATGTTGTCTTTCCTCTAGTGGTCTTATGTGAACATCGACTACATGACATTTCACCATTGTTTGGGCCTATAGGAAGGCATTGGGAAGTAATAAGTATATGATGGGTTGCTAGAGTGACAGAAGCTTAAACCCTAGTTTATGCGTTGCTTCGTAAGGGGTTGATTTGGATCCGTAAGTTTCATGCTATGGTTAGATTTATCTTAATACTTCTTTCATAGTTCAGGATGCTTGCGAGAGTGGTTAAACTTAAGTGGGAGGTTTGTCCAAGGAAGGACATCACCCAAGCACCGGTCCACCCACATATCAAATTATCAAAGTAACGAATGCGAATCATATGAGCATGATGAAAACTAGCTTGAAAATAATTATCATGTGTCCTCGGGAGCACCTTGCTTTATATAAGAGTACGTCTAGGCTTGTCCTTTACTACAAAAAGGATTGGGCCACCTTGCTTCACCTTGTTTACTTTTGTTACTTCTTACCCATTACAAATTATACTACGACAGAACTATCTGTAATGATAATTTCTGTGCTTGCAGAGAAAACCTTCTTGACTACTGCTTGTCATTTCCTTCTGCTCCTCGTTGGGTTTGACACTCTTACTTATTGAACGGACTATGATAGATCCACTACACTTATGGGTCATCACCTTGGAAGCCAAATACTCTGAGATGGCCAATGACCGGAAGTCCTGGCATGGGAGGATAGTTCGGGGGTACTGAGGGAGTCCTAAACTAAGGGGTGCTCGAGACATAGAACTACTTCTCGTGGGTCGGATAGGTGGGCCGCTGGGTGATTACTGTGGTGCCGAACTGCTGAATGACTGTCTGGCCGGACGGGGAGATCTTGGAGTCTTGATGTATCCTCCATGTCAAGATAAGAATAATCGTCATGTTTTTTCCTTCCTTGTAACCGAACATGTGTAAACCCTAGTACCCCTGGTGTCTATATAAAGCAGAGGGTTTAGTCCATCGAGGCGAGAAGAACTACGTTTATCCTATTAGCCTAGGGTTAGTTCATCCGATCTTGAGGTAGATCAACTCTGTAACCATCCTATACACCATAATATAATCATAGGGTGTTACCTCTTAGATAGGGCCCAAACCTGGGTAAACATTGTGTCTTTCCTCTCCTATTCCCCATTGATCCAAGATCCATAGCCCGAGACCCCCTACCCGAGATCCGCCGGTTTAGACACTAACACCATTGGTCCTGCAAGAGATCGTGCACGAAATTCATTGCACCAAGGGCTGCGCGATCCTTGTCAAATTAGACTTCCTCAAAAAGGGTTTCGAGGCTGTATGGGTCCATCCTATTATCCATTCGTGTCTCAGGAGGGAAAACTGCAATTTCGGTGAATGTTCAAGTGGAGAAGTAATTCCGCCACAAACAGGTATTGAGGCACGATCCGATTTCGTCGATCCTCATTAACCTTGTGGAAGACGCCCTTTCGGATATGCTGGGTAGTGCTATGGTGGTCGGGCACATCAAAGGGGTGGTGCGCCATATGATTCTAGGGGGAGTCACACAACTTTAATATGCCGACAAAACCATGCTGTTGTTCGAACCAGACACCGAGAGCAATGCCACGGTGAAGTTAATGCTCCTTATATTTGAGGTAATGTCCAGTGACCGTGTCCTAGACTAGGGGGTACCAACCTAGTCAGCCCACAGTCCATGGGCCGAGCTTATGGCCCATGGTTCTCATCAGGGAAGGACACCAAAAGCCTCGCACCTAGGCGTGATCATGGGGGACTTTGCTAAAGACTTGACGTGTACTCCAAGCTCTACTTCGGCCACCACCTTGTGTATCTTTAGATTGGCACCGACCATGTGTAACCCTAGGTACGCGCAGCATGTATATGAGCTGAGGTGTTTCGTATGTAGAGAGGATAATCACAATCACACCATCCTAGACTTATGGTTACAACATAATTTACGATCTCGGCGTAGATCAACTTTGTACTCGATACATCATCAATAATACCATGAAAGTAGGATGTAGGGTATTACCTCTTCGAGAGAGCCCGAACCTAGGTAAATATTGTCCCCTTTACCTCATACTATGTCACATCCCTAGATTCACCTTGCACTAGGCTAGCACTTGTCTGTTGCATCATGTTTAAGTTTCAGAAACTTGAAATGGGTTGACTCAACCCTAGCACCAAAGCAAACCAAACAGGTCCAACCTAAAAATATTTTCAATAAACCCAAAAATGCTTTCATCAATGTTTGATAATTTTGGCAAGGGTTTTGATCCAAACAAAAAATATTGAACATTTTTGGGGAATTGTTTGGGCTTTGATTTAATTCACTAGTGTATTTGAGTTGGAGCAAATAAATACTATGAATATTTTTATTGCCCCAATAATTCTGAGACTTCTTGTGGAGCTCTCAGATAAACCTTTTTACATCCACAAAAGTTTCCAGAAGCTGCAAAAATAATTTGGTTAGTAAACCAAATTCAAAACAGAAGCAAAAATAGAAAACAATAACAAAAATGAGAACAGAGAGAGAGAGAGAGACCTACCCGGCGCTCACCTAGCAGCCCACCTGGCCCAGCTCCTGAGCGGCCCACAGGCCCAGCCCGCCACCAGTCTTCCTCCTTGCCAGGAGGATGAGCGCGTGTGCCCGGCGCGTGGTCGCCGCACGCCGGCCACCTCCACCCTGCCTGGCTGCCTCCTCCTCCCCCTGGACGTCTCTCACAGCGTCACGCCACCCTCTGGTTCCTCTCACACTCTCCCTCGATCTCTCTCCCCTCTCCTGGCTCTCTCCCCCACGGCACCGAACACGCCCATCGCCGCCGTTCGCCATTGCCACGGCACCGCCTCTCCCTCGCCCCCTGGAGCTGTCCACGAGCTCCGCGACGTCGTCCTCGACCCCCCGTAACCGAGCCACGCCCCACCGGACTCCCTGAAGCTTCGCCAACACCGCCGATTCCGACCTCGGCTGCCGGCGACCTCGCCATCGATTTGCGACGACCGCTGCCACCCCGAGCCTTCTGCGACATCCTTCGACCCCGCCGTGAGCTACTCACCCTAACCCCCCTCTTCTCTGTCTTGTTTGCGTGCCGTAGCCGCCACCCCGCGAGCACCTGACGCCGTCGTCCACCATGGTCGGCAAGCCCCGTGCTCTCGAGCCCCTTCGCTTGAACCCGTGGCACCAGCGTGCTTCTGGTGACCCGTAGATGCCAACTAGCCCATCAGCCCCTCCCCTAGCGCACCGCAACCCCGAAACCATCGGCTCCCGAACTTCGGCGCGGCCGCGAGCTCCATTCCGACGAACTCCGGCCGCCCCAGCAACTGCCTCTTACCGCAACGGATGCGCGGGAACGCGGGCTTCACGTAGATAGTCTCGGCGATTTCCTAGCACAACCGCCGTCTCGGGCCTCGCCGGCGGCTAAATGCCGGCGGGTTTGACCCGTTGACCAGCGTGGGTTGACCCCATTGCCCGGTTTGACTCCCCCCTCTCTCTCACTGACTTGCGGGCGTGCCCTGTTAATTAACCTAGATTAGTACTAATTAATTGGTTAGTTAGTTAGTCACTGACGTGTGGGCCCTGCCCTATCTAATTATAGTTTAGGATTAACTAGTGCTAATTAACCATGTTAATTAGCAGTGTCACTGACCAGTGGGCCCCACTGGTCAGGTTTGACCTGGACCAGCAACTGCTGACTGCTGACGTCACACGGACGTCATGCTGACGCAGTAAATCTTTTCCGGAATTTAAAATAAATCTTAAATAATTTATTTAATTCAGAAAATAGCCAAAACTTCTAAAAATCACAGAAAATAATCTATAACTCCAATGAAAATAATATATATATGAAAAATGATCAGAAAAATCCAAGGAATCTGTTTATGGCATTTTCATGCATGTTTGAATAACTTACAGGCACTGTTT
Organism: Secale cereale; assembly: GCA_902687465.1. Lineage (NCBI taxonomy): Eukaryota > Viridiplantae > Streptophyta > Magnoliopsida > Poales > Poaceae > Secale > Secale cereale. Next base: position 183,523,773 of record LR738709.1, read on the forward strand.
AGGACAATTTGAATAAATGGCATTTGAATAATCACATATGGAGTTTGAATTTAAACCTTTGGTTCAAACCAACTTCATTTAATATGGTTGCAAGTTGCATTAGCTCAATCAACAGCATATTGCCATGTCATGATCATGCATCATATTGTCGCATTGCATTGATTGTGTTCTTTCTCTATTGCCGGGGTTTGTCCCCTCTCAGTAGACGTTGTTTCGACGATGTGATCGATGACACTGATGAAGACACAGTTCTATCTTCAGAAGTGCCAGACAAGCAAACCCCATTGAGCATTCCGATAAAATCCCACTCTCTCGCTCTTGCTCTCTTTTACTGCATTAGGACAACAACGCTTCAACTGTTACCTGCTGCGGTAGTTGAACCCCTTTCCACTGCATGACCTGTCATTGCCACAGTAAATAGTTGAAACCCACTAGTATGAGTAGGAGTTGTTTGAGCCATGTTGTGCCTACTCATTCATGCTTTCTGGTTATGCCTGCTATTGCCTAGAGTTGTGTCAGGTCTGATTCATCGGGGATGAATTGGAATGTGGTGAACATGTCCTACTGTTGAGAGCTAAGTGTGTGAACACGATTTGGTAAAGGTAGCGATGTGAGGCCATGTAGGAGTACATGGTGGGTTGTCTCATTGAAGCCGTCCTCAGGAACTGAGTTCTGTGTTAGTTTATCCATGAACAGCTACTACCACACATTGGGCCCTGAGATATGACCCCGCTCGAGTTATTGACTACCCATGTTCTCTGTCCAGGAGTTGCAACTAGTTTCTGGTGTTTGTAGTTTACTGGAGGTCGTGCGCAGCGCTGACCCTCGGGGTGGGCTGTGATGCGGCAGGTACGTGGAACGGTGTACCGGTCGCCCGTTTGGTGACTCGGGAACCCTGTACACATCGTTTGGGGCCGTGAGCAACACCCCGGCCGGATCTGCCCACAGATGGAACCCAAATAGGCGATAAACCTGGACAAGAGACTTGAGTGGTTGGTTAGGTCGTGAACTACACCCACGTTGGCTTTTGCTTGAAGTCTGCCGAGCACATGTCGTGTGTACACGCTAAGTGGTGGAAACATTTGTGAAGAAGTACACCCCTGCTGGGTTATATATGATCTATTCGAATAGCCGTGTCCGCGGTAATGGACTTCTGGGTTACCTGTACATTTCAGAGACAAGTGGAAGTGGATACTCTAAAACACGCAAGATAAGCGTGAGTGCTATGGATGGCCTTCTCATAGGGAGACGGAAGTGGATCCACAGTGGTGTATTGATTGGTGAATATCTGGACTCGTGTGCGTCACCTCAAAAGAGTTACTTGCATTCATAGTTCAGGATTGCCACTGAGTCAAAGATGGCTTTCTGCAGTCAAACTCCACCACCCCTTTGATGATACTGATGCATATGTAGCTAGTTCTGATGTAAGTCTTGCTGAGTAGCTTTGTACTCATGTTTGCTTAATTTATGTTTTTGCAGAGAGACTTCAGTTTCGCTAGTGGTTCCGCGTGGACTTCGACGTTTAGCTTGTTACCTCAGCTACGATCTTGTACCCATTGGAGGGTCTTGTAGATCGTCAGGCTTCTCAGCCTTTTTCATTTGTAGTTGTCTGTACTCAGACATGTTATGCTTCCGTTGCCTGTATGCTCTGTATGTTGGGTCATATGACCTCTGTTTGTAATTAATGCTATAATGGCTCTTCTGGGCCTTTATCTATATGAGTTGTTGAGTTATGTTGTGATGCCATGTTGTACAGCACATACTTGCATGTTATGCGTACGTGTAATGTGTATTGCTATGTGTGGGATCCGACACCTAGTTGTTTACCCTTGGTAGCCTATCTTACAAGGAAATGTCTCTTAGTGCTTCCACTGAGCCTTGGTAGCTTGCTACTGCTTCGGAACACTTAGGCTGGCTGGCATGTGTCCTTCTTCGTTCCTATGTCTGTCCCTTAGGGGAATTTCACGCGTTGTTCCTTTAAGTCCTTGTAGCTTGCTACGACTTGGGTTCATACGTTGATGACCGACACGTTCGTTGCTGGGTCATGTATGCATGTCTCTGTAATTTAGCGCCACTTTTGGTTTATAACTAGTCATGTCGGCCCATGTTCTCTGTCATAAGGATGCTATCGACACTATCATATAGGTGTGCCAAAATGCGCAAAAGGTCCTGGGCCAGGTAAGGTGGCACCCGTGGGGATACCGTGCATGAGGCCGCAAAGTGATATGATGTGTTACGGGCTAGACCTGTGTGACTTAGGATCGGGGTCCTGATAGCTTTGGTATCAAAGCCTGACTGCCTGCAGGATTAGTAAGCCAAACTGGTCGAAGTCGTGTCTAGAAACTCTTTAGTTATAATAAGGGAATTGATTGTGGAAGGGAACGTAAGGCTCTTTTTACTCCTTTACCCTATGACCTTCTGATCTGAGTCACATTCTTCTTTCTACGGGGATTAAGAACTAGGATTCTCATTCTATTGATCAGGATCATGTTAATGGTGGATTCGACTCTCAGTTCAGTTTCTACTACTTCTGTGTGTTTAACTGTTGGTCTCAGAACCTTAACATCATGATGTTGAGTGGTTATGTTATCTTGTGCCTTAGTCTCAAAAGTATTTTCGAGCATCTGCAGCCGTTATGCTGTCCGAGTCATCCCAGGTTTCTAAATAGTCCGATGCATTTGCAAACCTTTCCTTCATGTTCCGATGCTCCTTTGGGCCAGATTAACCACACTAACCAGTGAGTTGAGGTACTCTATTACCTCGACATATATGTTGGAATTGTTATTATGACCCTAGGTGTCTCAGAGAATCACCCAGTAATCTAGCAATGCTTTATATTTCCAGTGTGATGGTTCTGGCCATCATTCTCGAAAGCATCCTGTGATGCCATTTAGTTAGTAGGCATTCTATTCCTGGGTTCTTGAACCCAAGATTCACTCTACTTACTTCATGTTGGTAGTATTTGCTCGTCCCTTTAGGATATTAGTAACATGTGATAATCCTCGAGGTCCGTGGTTATCGTTCTTCCAAAACCATGAACCATCCTTGGCAGAAGTTCTCCCGAACAAAAAGATCACAACCAGAGTGCTCCTGAGTAGTACTCGATTCATATTGTGACTCTGCCAGTCCTACCTTTCTGCATGGGTTTTCCGGAAGAAATATGTTGAACTAGTTCAACATACTAATCTATGCACCCACAAATCAGAAAGTTATATGTTCCTTTGAGTTGTCCCTTTTTAGTTGTATTATGACCCTCGTCTATCATTTGATAGTCAGGAGTAGTTGTGCACCCGTGTTCATTGATGCCTTTTACTCTTGTGGTCCGTCAAGCCATTCTGATCTGGAATGACTAGGAGAAACAAACTCCAGTACCTTATCCATATCCAGGATTAGTTCAAAGCAGTTGTACTCCACAGATCAAATGCAATCAAGCTTTTGATCCGTTCTACTCTGAAGTGTTACCCTCTTTACGTCGGGATCGTCATGATAATTGCATTATCCCTTATGAATTCCTGATGCAGTAATACTTCTTGCCATCATTGTTCATTCCTCGGTTTTCATGTTATTGTAACCGGAATGCCGATAGGTGAATCGTGATGTGTGGAATCAATGCTCCTAGCAACTTCGTTGCTTGGTAGTGAAGGACAACAATCTCATTCTTAGCATGTTGGTTACTGAATCACCATTCTATGATTGATCGTGCTACTAGTCCACTTTCCTGGTGCACTCCTTGATTGATGAGTTAGGATTTTGTTAAGTCCTCGCTCATTTGATCATATCATCTTGCCCTGAAAAGCAAGGTTGTTCTCGAGCTTAGTAACATATCAGAGGTTCGTGATTTTCCGAATATCTCCTCGGAAGTATTACCAGGTTGTTCCCTGACCGCTATGTTGAGTTCGTGATCAAGTTTGTTTTCTTATAAACCACCCCTTCTCCGAGAATCTGCATTGGATACCCTGAACTAGTTGGTTAAGCTAAACAACAACTTGGAGAGTTCAAAGATAAAAGCTTGATCTAACATAGTTCATTGTAAAAGGGATATCCTGGTGTTTGTGTGTTTGTTGGAGAAAGATGATATCTTCATCGATTGATCCTTGTGATCAGTTGTTGGATCTAATATCTTATCAAAACTTTGATTTGAGTGTGGGCTATTCTCAAATCAAATCAGAACCAACGATGTTCGTAATGTTGTCTTACTCGTGGTTCCTCCTCGAGCATACTCCATTATATCCTTTGATCTGACCAATACTATCACTTGTTCTCTTAATTATGGAATTCCATTTTTTTGGAAACCTGGATGAATTGTTGTTGAGCCCATCAACAACATTTTTCTATCTCCTCCATGATTCGTGTTGAACATCTAGCTAGTATTGGAAACTTTTATAAGCATTATCTTCATGTTCCATTCATGAAGCATATGTTTGGATGGAAGAAGTGACTTCCTCGAATTCATGCGCATTCGATGTAAGTTGCCGCCGTGAATTCGAAAAAGTTGTTTTGCTTCCACTGGAATCGTCCCAAGTCAGTCACGCATGTGCGAAGTACTCTATGGTATGATAGGTCGGCCGCCTCCATTCTATAGGTGTCCCTAGCACACCAAGCCACTGATTGATTTGTTCAAGGAGAAGAAGTTCCTTCTTAAGAGCTAATCCGGACTTATGTAAAGACTTCGACATCCTTGATGATGGTTCCCTACCAGAACTCGATAGTGTTTTGTTGTAAGACTACCATGTGGTCATGTTTGTCTGGGATAACATGGTAACATGTGTGTAGCAGAGCCAGCTCATGTTTTGGAGCATGCTATCGTAGTTCACTCCCCGAGAATCTCGCAACGCCATCTCCTTGATTTGTGTTGCTAACTTTCGTTGCCAGACATGACGTCTGGAATATCCTGACACCAACCAGAACTGAATCTCAGGCAGATATGATGGTTGGAGCATTTTCCAAGCACTATAATAGTGGTCTCTCGCTAACCGGTAAAGTGGATGTCGTGGCCAACACACCCAGCCACAAGACCTATTGTTGTGCTATCTTGATTGAAGAAGTTGGCCACCTCCCCATAAGGATTTCATAGGATTTACCCCCTAGTTGTTCCTTATGGGTTTTTGTGCTCCTGAAGTCTGACCTTTTACTTGACGTTCTAGTTACCAAACCATTTTAATAAATGGGTTGCGCTAGCACATCAAGGAGAACATTAGAAGCGGAGTGCTAAATGTCTCTCGGTCGATCGTCCATATTTTGCCCCTTGACACCGCCAAGGTGAAATCTGAGAAAGTGTTATCTTCCTTTGCATCTGCACCGTCCATCGCTATTCATCATGGTCGTATGTTGTGTTGCGAGGATCCTTGACAAGGATATTGGTAAAACCTTGATGAATATGGGAATGCTCAAGTTCTTGAGAGCACGCACAAGCACTAGGTGTTATTCTCGACACTAACCGGGATTGCTCCCAGTGTTCTTGCTTATGCTATAACCCCTCAAGAGTAGATTTACTCTCTACTGTTGGGATTCACCCTAGTTACGAGAATCATTCCAATCATTTGCATTTTTTCCTAGCTTGCACCGCCAATGTGCCAATTTTCCATGGGTTGCCTTTCTCAGCCACTACTGTTCAGGATTATCTTCAGAAGTGGACTTGCCATTGGTCCCATCCATTTCCGATGATAACTAAAATCATCCCTTCAGTTGTCTTGAACAAGGTAGTCCACATCATCCATTCTGGCCCGAGAATGTCATTCTTTCGGACTCCGTCAAACGATCGTTTGTGATTACCTTAGGATGGTATAGAGAATTTCAATTATCTCTATATCAAAAGTAATTCTTTTTGCCACTTAAGGGGATAATTCTACGAGTCACCTTCACTAAGGTGCCCCGTCTGGTGACCTCGATCACCATCTTCCTAGGTGTGGAATTATTGCCAACAAGTGAATCTTCAACATTTGTTTCACTCCATCCCTCTGGATGTGTGTTCCATGTCTCAGCTCAAGAGATGTTTCAACGTCTCACTCCATGAGTTGATCTTGAGTTGCTCGATCTTTTTGGAGATCAATTTTGTAGAGTTTCTTTTGTCGTCACCGTGTTGGACATAGACCTCGAAAGCAAGGATGTCAAGATCAACATGATGAAATCAATCAACATTCATATGAAGGACAATTTGATCATGAAGATTGTGTTAGTTTGCGTCCCCCCTTCATCTTACCCTAAGCTTGAATCTCGGGACGAGATTCTTGTTTAGTGGGGGTGAGTTGTCACATCCCTAGATTCACCTTGCACTAGGCTAGCACTTGTCTGTTGCATCATGTTTAAGTTTTCAGAAACTTGAAATGGGGTTGACTAAACCCTAGCACCAAAGCAAACCAAACAGGTCCAACCTAAAAATATTTTCAATAAACCCAAACATGCTTTCATCAATGTTTGATAATTTTGGCAAGGGTTTTGATCCAAACCAAAAATATTAAACATTTTTGGGGAATTGTTTGGGCTTTGATTTAATTTACTAATGTATTTGAGTTGGAGCAAATAAATACTATAAATATTTTTAGTGCCCCAATAATTCTGAGACTTCTTGTGGAGCTCTCGGATAAACCTTTTTACATCCACAAAAGTTTCCAGAAGCTGCAAAAATAATTTGGTTAGTAAAGCAAATTCAAAACAGAAGAAAAAATAGAAAACAGAAACAAAAATGAGAACAGAGAGAGAGAGAGACCTACCTGGCGCTCACCTAGCAGCCCACCCGGCCCAGCTCCTGCGCGGCCCACAGGCCCAGCCCGCCACCGCCCCCTCCCTGTTGTCTTCCTCCTTGCCAGGAGGATGAGCGCGCGTGCCCGGCGCATGGTCGCCGCACGCCGGCCACCTCCACCCTGCCTGGCTACCTCCTCCTCCCCCTGGATGTCTCTCGCTGCGCCACGCCACCCTCTGGTTCCTCTCTCACTCTCCCTCGATCTCTCTCCCCTCTCCTGGCTCTCTCCCCCGCGCCACCGAACACGCCCGTCGCCGCCGTTCGCCGTTGCCACGGCCACCGCCTCTCCCTCGCCCCCTGGAGCTGTCCACGAGCTCCGCGACGTCGTCCACGACCCCCCTAACCGAGCCACGCCCCGCCGGACACCCTGAAGCTTCGCCAACACCGCCGATTCCGACCTCGGCTGCCGGCGACCTCGCCATTGATTCGCGACGACCGCTGCCTCCCCGAGCCTTCTACGACCTCCTTCGACCCTGCCGTGAGGAACACACCCTAACCCCCCTCTTCTCCGTCTCGTTTGTGTGCCGTAGCCGCCGCCCCGCGAGCACCCGACGCCGTCGTCCGCCATGGCTGGCGAGCCCAATGCTCTCGAGCCCCTTCGCTCGAACCCATGGCACCAGCGTGCTTCTGGTGACCCATAGATGCGACCTAGGCCATCAGCCCCTCCCCTAGCGCACCGCAATCCCGAAACCATCGGCTCCCGAACTCCGGCGCCACCGCGAGGTCCATTCCGACGAACTCCGGCCGCCCCAACAACTGCCGCTTGCCGCAACGGATGCGCGGGAATGGGGGCTTCACGTAGATAGTCTCGGCGGTCATTTTGGTCGCCGGAGAGCGATTTCCGAGCACAACCGCCGTCTCGGGCTTCGCCGGCGGGTTTGACCCGTTGACCGGCGTGGGTTGACCCCACTGCCCGGTTTGACTCCCCCCTCTCTCTCACTGACTTGCGGGCCCGCCCTGTTAATTAACCTAGATTAGTACTAATTAATTGGTTAGTTAGTTAGTCACTAACGTGTGGGCCCTGCCCTGTCTAATTATAGTTTAGGATTAACTAGTGCTAATTAACCTGTTAATTAGCAGTGTCACTAACCAGTGGGCCCCGCAACTGTTGACTGCTGACGTTACACAGACGACATGCTGACGCAGTAAATGTTTTCTGGAATTTAAACTAAATCTTGAATGATTTATTTAATTCAGAAAATACCCAAAACTTCTAAAAATCACAAAAAATAATCTATAACTTCAATGAAAATAATTTATATATGAAAAATGATCAGAAAAATCCAAGGAATCTGTTTATGGCATTTTCATGCATGTTTGAATAACTTACAGCCACTGTTTAGGACAATTTGAATAAATGGCATTTGAATAATCACATATGGAGTTTGAATTTGAACCCTTGGTTCAAACCAACTTAATTTAATATGGTTGCTAGTTGCATTAGCTCAATCAACAGCATATTGCCATGTCATGATCATGCATCATATTGTCGCATTGCATTGATTGTGTTCTTTATCTGTTGCTGGTGTTTGTCCCCTCTCAGTAGACGATGTTCCCACGATGTGATCGATGACACTGATGAAGACACAGTTCTATCTTCAGAAGTGACAGGCAAGAAAAACCCCATTGAGCATTCCAATACAATCCCACTCTCTCGCTCTTGCTCTCTTTTACTGCATTAGGACAACAACGCTTCAACTGTTACCTGATGTGGTAGTTGAACCCCTTTCCACTACATGACCTGTCATTGCCACAGTAAATAGTTGAAACCCACTAGTATGAGTAGGAGTTTGTAGGATCGAAAGTAGGTCTAGAGGGGGGGTGATTAGACTACTTGACAATATAAAAAATCTGCCTTTAGATCATGCAATGTTTTTGGCAGTTTCACAAGTAAGAAACAATTCAAGTAACACCCTACACATGCAATTCTAGAGTATATGCAGCGGAAAGTAAATTGCACATGTAAAAGAGAGGTGGAGAAGATCAAACGCAGTTTGGTGACACGGAGATTTTTGTCGTGGTTCCGATAGGTGGTGCTATCGTACATCCACGTTGATGGAGACTTCAACCCACGGAGGGTAACGGCTGCGCGAGTCCACGGAGGGCTCCACCCACGAAGGGTCCACGAAGAAGCAACCTTGTCTATTCCATCACGGCCTACGCCCACGGAGGACTAGCCTTACTCGGGGTAGATCTTCACGAAGTAGGCGATCTCCTTGCCCTTACAAACTTCTTGGTTCAACTCCACATCATCAAGACGGAGGCTCCCAAGCGACACCTAACCAATCTAGGAGGCACCACCCCCCAAAAGGTAATAGACGGTGTTGATGGTGATGAACTCCTTGCTCTTGTGCTTCAGATGATAAACTCCCCAACACTCAACTCTCCTCACTGATATGGCTGTGGTGGAAGAAAGGTTTGAGTGGAAAGCAACTTGGGAAGGCTAGAGATCAAGTTTCATATGGTAGGAATGGAATGGCTTGATCTCAACACAAGGGTAGGTGGTTCACTTCTCAGAAAGTGTATGGTAGGAATGGTAGTACTTTCTGATGGCTCTCCTCACGAATGAGGAAGGGGTGGAGGGGTATATATAGCCTCCACACAAAATCCAACCGTTACACACACATTTGACCAATCTCGGTCAGACCGAAGTGAAAACTCGGTCAGACCGAAAGTTCAAATATAGTGAACGTTGGGATTTTCGGTGGGACCGAAAATACCATCTCGGTGAGACCGAAGTGAGTCAAAGGTTAGGGTTTGCCATTTCGGTGAGACCGAAAATATAAACTCGGATATTCCGAATTGATGTCAACTGATCACAGAAGGTTGGCAGCCCTTTTTCGGTGAGACCGAAACTCAGAATCGGTTTGACCGAGAAGCTAGGGTTTGGAGAAACAACTGAAGTGGTTCATCTCGGTGGGACTGAGTTGGATAAATCGGTGTGACCGAGATGTTAGGGTTTGGAGAGATAACTTCATCTCGGTGAGACAGAGTTGGTTTGACCGAGATTACTTATGGGTGTGTGTTAAGTAGTGAATAGTGCTGATAGTTGAGGGAGTTAGATCACCAAGCACTTGAGCAACAAGAACATTAACACAACCTCATCCCCTTTTAATAGTATTGGCTTTTCCTATGGACTCAATGTGATCTTTGATCACTAAACCAAAAATGGAGTCTTGAGCTTTTGCCAATGCTTGTCTTAGCATTTTGAGGGGTCCACTTCTTCAGACATTTCCATACCCATATCATCGAACTTCTCTGAAATGATTCTCAAGATAATATTAGTTCAATGATATATATGTTGTTATTAATTACCAAAACCACCCGGGGATTAGTTGCACTTTCAATCTCCCCCTTTTTGGTAATTGATGACAACATATAGATCAAAGCTTCGACAAAAGATATAATCAATGAATACTATCGTCGCTTTGAGAAGTATGTGATAAACAAGAGCTCCCCCTAAATTTGTGCATTATTTAAAATTTGCGTTTGAATGCAAATGCACAATCGATTAGGATTATGGGTCACTCTTCCATGTCACATACATCTTGGTGGAGCGCACAAAATGATAAGAATGAATAACATGCACTTAATCACCAAGACAAGAGTAAATAGCCATACAATAAGGAATAGCATAGGATAAGCAATAAGCACACATTAAAGCATAGTATGGCTAAGCACTCATTAAGGTAGCATCAAACGTAGTAGCAAGCACACATAAAGTATCTGGAACCAAAAGAAACCAATGTATCTCAAGGAAAACCGGCAAAAGAACGAAAAGACGAAAGAGCACTCTCTCTCTCGAAGCCCTATGATCTATAACAATTTCTCCCCCTTTGGCAACAAGTTACCAAAAAGTTCGAAAAGGTATAGAGCTAAACGTCACTGCGGGCTCTGCTGGCGGCTCCCGTCTGGGTAGATGGCGGTGTAGAGATAGCTGCATCTGCGAAGACCTCTGCTGATGTCTGCGGTGGAGGAGTGGATGCTGGAGCTGAAGGAACTGCTGGAGCTGTAGCTGGTGCTGAAGTGGTAGCCCTGGAGTCTGTCACTGGGATAGCTGCAGATCTGGATCCTCTGGGAACCTGAGCAGTCTGGCGATGAGAGTCCTGGACTAGATCATCCTGCATAAGCTCTGCTCTCTCCTGCCTAGTCTCCTCCATGTCTGCCTCAAGCTTGTTGACAGACACCTGAATCTCAGTCAGCTTCACGTCCAGAGCGTGGATCTTGTCCTTGACAATCCTCTCAAGGCTCTCCTGAGATTGCTCAATGCTGGCCAGGCGTTGTTCAATCCTTTGGGTAGCTTCAAGAATTTGTTCTCCAAAGCTCTTTGGCTTAGCTGCTGCGGCTGCTGCCTCTTTGTCAGCTTTAGCTTTCTTCGCAGCTTCAATTTTGGCTTGCCCTTCAACTGAGGTGGGATCCTCTTCATCCATCACAACTACGTTGTCCTCATGCTCTGGCTGCAGTGGCAAGTGCTTCCTATCCAACATGAATTTGCCCGTGCCAAACTTGGCGTTGATGAGCATCTGTATCTGCGGTGCAAACCCACATGATCTCTTCTGGTCAGCTGCAGTCCTCTTAATGGTTTCTACCATCAAGTCCATCACCTTAAAAGGTGCCTTCTCATCGAGAATGTGCAGCATGTTGATAGAATAGCCTCGTATCATCCGGTGGTCACCTGACTTAGGCATCAAAGTATGCCTCAGAATAGTGTTAGTGGTGGTCAGACCTGCCTGGAGATAATACACTGAGCCGAGCTTCCATCCCTCTAAATCAGCAGCTGGGATCTCCTTGTACATATTCTTCATAGAATCATGACTCTTCTTAGGAATCCCATAGACATCAATGTCGTCCTCTCTCTGCACAGGAGCGTTCAGAAGTTCTGCCCATTCTTCAACAGTTGAAGAAAACCTTTGACCTTCAGTCATCCAGGTGATCTTGCCATCAGGATAGAAGTGGGCTGTGGCATAGAACTGCATGATCATCTCGTCATTCCATGCTGTCAGTTCTTGACCCACAAAATCAGCAACTCCACATGCAGTAAAGCTCTCATGCACATGGGGAAAGAAGTCCCGATGCTCTCTACTGTCAATGTACTTCCAGTCAACATACCTGGTGTCAGCAACAATGGGCTTCTTATCCATTAGCACGGTCTCATAGAAATCCTGCTGCTCTCTGGTGTGGAATCTGGGGTCCACAGCAGTCCTTCTTCTAACGGCATATGGATCAGACTGTCTCCATAGCCTGAGACCTTTGTCCTTCCTTGCCTTCATGTCCTCAGCTTGAGGATGAGCATCATTGTGGAGTGGCAACTTGGGACGGAGCTTGAGCAACACATGCTCTTCATCTGACTCAGAAGGTGGCATCTCACCTTTGTTCTTCTCAGAAGCTGGAATGCTTCTGGTTGTCCTCTTGGGCTTCGCTGGAGCTGCCTTAGCTTGAGCAGGCTTCTTGGGCTTGGAGGAGGCTTGAGCCCGAATAGCATCACCCATGAACTTAGCTTTCTGAGGAGGAGGCTGGGGTGCTTCTTCTTCTTCTTCTTCTTCAGCATCAACTTGAGGTTCAGCATATACAACTCTCTTCCTCTTGGAAGTCTTCTTCACCTTGCTTGGAGCAGGCTCTTCCAAGTTGAGCTTCTTAGCAACTGCATACTGTTTTACTTTGCTTGTACCTTTCCTTGGCTGCTGCCCTTGGTGCTCTTTGGCAACCACATTCCTCTTGGGCTTGGAGGTAACTTCCTCAGCAACAAAGTTGGAATCCTCATCATCCGAAGTTCTCTTCTTCCTGGTTCTCGTAGCTGCGGGACGCAGACCACTAGGGGTGCTCCTCTCACCATCATCACTAGAGCTGCTTGCAGGACTTGTATCTGCCTCTGGAATTTCAGCAAATGGTGATTCAGACCTGTTCTGGCTGTCACTGACATCTGACATGGCTGAAAAACCTGTGAAAAGATAAGGTGTAGGCAGAGTAGAAGAGTTATCACAACTGCAGAAGTTTTTGCAAAGAAAATGAGTTTAAAAACTTAGTTTTGAGTTTTCACAGAATGTATTTCGGTCAAACCGATTTCAAGTTTCGGTGTAACAGAAGTGTTCAACAGAACCTACACACCACTTTCGGTCAGACCGAAATGGGTTTCGGTCCTACCGAAAACTTAGGGTTTCACAGAAACTTCAATTCGGACATTCCGATTTCCACAACTCGGTCAGACCGAACTATGTAGTGCAATGGTCAGAGACCAAATCGGTCAGTCCGAGTTTCAGGAATCGGCTTCACCGAGATGCATTCCGTGGAAACCTAAACCTAAGAATTTTCCTCGAAACTAGAAGATCTGAACAATGTATTGGGATCTTATCAAACGTGGATTGAATCAGGGCAGTCCTATCATGCAAGAATCAGAAGTGGAGCATGAAAGGGATCGGGACACACCCTAACTTGGTGGTGTCCCTCTACGGCGGCAACGACGGAGAAGATTACCGTTGACGGCGGCGGAGACCTGCGGCGAGGGCACACAGGCGACGACGGCGACGATCCTTAGATCAGGGCGACGGCAGCAGGGGTCTTGGAGGGCGAACGTTTGAAAGGAATAGATCGCGCGCAGCCCTCAGTATATATAACCCCGTGCAGTCGGTGGGACCGAGTTGAAAAACTCGGTGTCACCGAGATGCATAATTGCAGTGCAGTTACGCATATCGGTTAGACCGAGATTTTGAACTCGGTTTCACCGAGATGAAACCTAGATCAATCTAAGTGTTTCGGTTGGACCGAGATTGGGAAGCCGGTCAGACCGAAATGGACTTAGAAGGTTTTGGAAGTCAGCCTTAGACGAATCGGTGGTTCCGAGTGCTCCTCACTCGGACTGTCCGAAAAAGACTTGTTCAAAGTTGTGATATAAGCATGAATAGAATTTGAGACAAGATAGCATAGATAGCTAGGGAAGGTGCTTAGGCATTCTTGTCCATCCATTTGGCCAGAAAAAGAAACCAAAACAATCAAAACCACAAATGGATGTCCTTGAATGAATAGAATCATGCATTCAACATGCTCACACAATAAGATAGCAACTGAAATATGTGTCAAACATGCACAACCAATCACTCTAGCTACTAGCACACAATTTGTCGATGACTAGGTCATCTATATATGAGTATATTGACTTAGGAGCCAAATGAGAACATTTGATCATAGGTCATACTCATCGTTTAAGCACAAGTGGGGTTACCACTTTTACATAAAGCATTTATGTGTTCACATCATTTGGAGATGCTTTAGCTCAATTTTTAGAGCGAAGCTCCCCCTAGATGTGAGAACCCCTTTTAAAGGGTCAAACTAACCTTGGGTTGTCGTAGAAGACTTCATGTAGATGTTGAAGATGTGGATGCTCAATGTTGATGTAGATCATCAAGAGTTGAGAGCTATCCTTGGATTAGGGCACTTTCAATACCTACATGGGTTAGTCCCACAAGGAACAAACAAGAATATCCATGGACATAGAGTGAAGTACACAAGAGATGATGTCCATGAAAGCAATGATTACCTTGTCCCTTGACTTACCAACAAGAGGGTTTGTGACTCCATGAACTAGTGCATGATGTGGAAGTTGATTGCACAAGTTCTTGCCAAAACGAATATGAGTGAAGTTTGTTGGCGGAGTCACCCTCAAGAACCTACTAGTTCTTCTTCTTTGGGATCCACATCATCTTGATGGGAATCCTTGGTGTTGTAGTTGAGCTTGACGAAGTAGAACTTGATGTGTCCTTGGGAACCCACTTGACCATGGCTTGAGGTGCTTCAATGAATGCATCAATCTCCTCTTGAAGCTTGTCCTTGGCCTTTAGCTTGTGGTCTTGTGGTGGAAGGTCATCTTGAGCTTGTTCCACATTGGAAGAAGTAGGATCATACTTCTCCTTTTGTGAGACAAACTGTGGAGTAGGGTATTGACCTTCTTCCCACTCAACACCTTCGGCGTTGAACTTTCGCTCAAAACCAATCCCTTGATTCTTCCGGTGTCTTCCTTCTTTGCGAACAATCTCCTCAAAGTTCTTGCTTCCGGCAAGACTCTTGTAGACACCTTTCTCTATGATTTCCTTCAATAAGCTATTTTCTTGTTCAAGTGTAACTTGGCTTGAAACATTGTTAGTGGAATCAAGAGAACTACTAGAAGCAACAATATTGGATTTAACATTGTTATTGTTACTACTAGAGGAAGAATTTTTCTTATGCTTGTCATGCTTAGTCTTAATAGGTGGCAAGAAATTAGACAAGAGAAGTCGTTTGGCAAGATATGAAGAACTCTTCTTTCGAAGATCGTCATTGATCGCTTTTAGAAACTCATGTTCTTGCTCTAGAGTGAGCTTCTCGAAGCGTAGCTTCTCATGAGATCTTAGGAGCTCTCTATGATCTTCTTGAGTTGTTTCATGAGCTAACTTAAGAGTGTTTAGTTCTTTAGTTAGACGCTCAATCTCCTTCATAGCATTGTCATTCGACTCTTCTCGGCTATAAAGACTACTAGCATTTTCATCATTACTAAGCTCACTAGATTTATCATGCAAGAGCTCATCTTCACCAAGTAAGTCATCCTCATCACTATCAAAGTCAATGAATTCAGGGTGTGTTACCTTGGGGCCTTTAGCCATGAAGCATCTTCCAATTCCCTCATTTGGTGAATCAAATAAGTCGTAGGAGTTGGAGTTGGAGGATACGAGTGCAAGTCCGGCAACACCTTCATCTTGACTATAGTCGGAGTCGGAGTGATAGCTTCCATCGGATTGACTGTCAGAGTCGGAGCCGGAGACCCATTCACCAACATGAGCTTGATGTCTTCTTCTTGTGTAGCTCCTTGATGACTTGTCTTTCCTCTCCGAATCCTTGCTTCTCCGAGAGGGTCTTCGTTCATAACGATCATCTCTACTCCTTCTCTCTCTCTGAGGTGACTCATCTCTTGCTCTTCTTCTTGGAGATTCTTCTCTTCTCTTGTGGGGAGCCGTACACTCATTTGAGAAGTGTCCGGGTCTTCCACAATTGTAGCAGTTTCGATCACGACTAGAAGATCTCTTTCCATCATATGATCTAGACTTTGAGCTTCTTTCTTTGCCTCTATTCTTGTAGAACTTGTTGAAGTTCTTGACCATTAGGCTTATCTCTTCATTGGAAATTAGCTTGTCACTTGAGGTAGTAGGAGCATCACTTGTAGCTTTGTAAGCACCACTTGACTTGTTGTGAAGCTCTTCCTTATCCTTAAGTGTCATCTCATGAGCAACAATTCTTCCAATGACTTCAGTTGGCTTGAGAGTCTTGTAGTTTGGCATCATTTGGATCAAAGTGCACACGGTGTCATACTTTCCATCCAAAGCTCTGAGAATCTTCTTAATGATGAATCGGTCGGTCATTTCTTCGCTTCCTAAGCCTGCAATCTCATTTGTGATGAGAGCAAGCCTAGAGTACATTTCAGCGACTCCTTCACCATCCTTCATCTTGAACTTGTCAAGTTGACCTTGAAGAATATCTAGCTTTGATTCCTTCACAGATTCAGTACCTTCGTGCTTTTCAACCAAAGTATCCCAAATCTCTTTAGCATTCTCAAGACGGCTGATTTTGTTGAACTCTTCGGGACACAAAGCATTGAAGAGAATGTCACAAGCTTGAGCATTGTTTTGCAACATCCGCAACTCTTCGGGTGTAGCTTCGCGATCCGGAACTTTTCCTTCTTCAAAGAAATCACCTTGCATGCCAACACAAATAATGCCCCATGCGGCAGGGTTATGACCAAGAATATGTATTTTAATTTTATGCTTCCAACTAGCAAAATTTGTACCATCAAAGTAAGGACCTCTACGATAATTACCCTCACTAGACGCCATACTCTCCTAGGTTGTGAAACCAAGCTTATGGAGTCCAATGCAATGGAAACCAAGGCAATGGAGACCAAAGCTCTGATACCACTTGTAGGATCGAAAGTAGGTCTAGAGGGGGGGTGATTAGACTACTTGACAATATAAAAAATCTGCCTTTAGATCATGCAATGTTTTTGGCAGTTTCACAAGTAAGAACAATTCAAGTAACACCCTACACATGCAATTCTAGAGTATATGCAGCGGAAAGTAAATTGCACATGTAAAAGAGAGGTGGAGAAGATCAAACGCAGTTTGGTGACACGGAGATTTTTGTCGTGGTTCCGATAGGTGGTGCTATCGTACATCCACGTTGATGGAGACTTCAACCCACGGAGGGTAACGGCTACGCGAGTCCACGGAGGGCTCCACCCACGAAGGGTCCACGAAGAAGCAACCTTGTCTATTCCATCACGGCCTACGCCCACGGAGGACTAGCCTTACTCGGGGTAGATCTTCACGAAGTAGGCGATCTCCTTGCCCTTACAAACTTCTTGGTTCAACTCCACATCTCAACGACGGAGGCTCCCAAGCGACACCTAACCAATCTAGGAGGCACCACCCCCCAAAAGGTAATAGACGGTGTTGATGGTGATGAACTCCTTGCTCTTGTGCTTCAGATGATAAACTCCCCAACACTCAACTCTCCTCACTGATATGGCTGTGGTGGAAGAAAGGTTTGAGTGGAAAGCAACTTGGGAAGG
Organism: Secale cereale; assembly: GCA_902687465.1. Classification (NCBI taxonomy): domain Eukaryota; kingdom Viridiplantae; phylum Streptophyta; class Magnoliopsida; order Poales; family Poaceae; genus Secale; species Secale cereale. Next base: position 183,541,100 of record LR738709.1, read on the forward strand.
CTAGAGATCAAGTTTCATATGGTAGGAATGGAATGGCTTGATCTCAACACAAGGGTAGGTGGTTCACTTCTCAGAAAGTGTATGGTAGGAATGGTAGTACTTTCTGATGGCTCTCCTCACGAATGAGGAGGGGGTGGAGGGGTATATATAGCCTCCACACAAAATCCAACCGTTACACACACATTTGACCAATCTCGGTCAGACCGAAGTGAAAACTCGGTCAGACCGAAAGTTCAAATATAGTGAACGTTGGGATTTTCGGTGGGACCGAAAATACCATCTCGGTGAGACCGAAGTGAGTCAAAGGTTAGGGTTTGCCATTTCGGTGTGACCGAAAATATAAACTCGGATATTCCGAATTGATGTCAACTGATCACAGAAGGTTGGCAGCCCTTTTTCGGTGAGACCGAAACTCAGAATCGGTTTGACCGAGAAGCTAGGGTTTGGAGAAACAACTGAAGTGGTTCATCTCGGTGGGACTGAGTTGGATAAATCGGTGTGACCGAGATGTTAGGGTTTGTAGAGATAACTTCATCTCGGTGAGACAGAGTTGGTTTGACCGAGATTACTTATGGGTGTGTGTTAAGTAGTGAATAGTGCTGATAGTTGAGGGAGTTAGATCACCAAGCACTTGAGCAACAAGAACATAAACACAACCTCATCCCCTTTTAATAGTATTGGCTTTTCCTATGGACTCAATGTGATCTTTGATCACTAAACCAAAAATGGAGTCTTGAGCTTTTGCCAATGCTTGTCTTAGCATTTTGAGGGGTCCACTTCTTCAGACATTTCCATACCCATATCATCGAACTTCTCTGAAATGATTCTCAAGATAATATTAGTTCAATGATATATATGTTGTTATTAATTACCAAAACCACCCGGGGATTAGTTGCACTTTCAGAGTTGTTTGAGCCATGTTGTGCCTACTCATTCATGCTTACTGGTTATGCCTGCTATTGCTTAGAGTTGTGTCAGGTCTGATTCATTGGGGATGAATTGGAATGTGGTGAACATGTCCTACTATTGAGAGCTAAGTGTAGGAGTACATGGTGGGTTGTCTCATTGAAGCCGTCCTCAGGAACTGAGTTCTGTGTTGGTTGATCCATGAACAACTACTACCACACATTGGGCCCTGAGATATGACCCCGCTGGACTTATTGACTGCCCATGTTCTCTGTCTAGGAGTTGCAACTAGTTTCTGGTATTTGTAGTTTACTGGAGGTCGTGCGCAGCGCTGACCCTCGGGGTGGGTTGTGACGCGGCAGGTACGTGGCACGGTGTACCGGTCGCCCGTTTGGTAACTCGGGAACCCTATACACATCGTTTGGGGCTGTGAGCGACACCCCGGCCGGATCTCCCCACGGATGGAAACCAAATAGGCGATAAACCTGGACGAGAGACTTGAGTGGTTGGTTAGGTCGTGGTCTACACCGACGTCGGCTTTCACTTGAAGTCTGCCGAGCACATGTCGTGTGCAGACGCTAAGTGGTGGAAACATGTGTGAAGAAGTACACCCCTGCAGGATTATATATGATCTATTCGAACAGCCGTGTCCGAGGTAATGGACTTCTGGGTTACCTGTACAGTACATAGACAAGTGGAAGTGGATACTCTAAAACACGCAAGACAAGCGTGAGTGCTATGGATGGCCTTCTCGTAAGGAGACGGAAGTGGATCCATAGTGGTGTATTGATTGGTGAATATGTGGACTCGTGTGCGCCACCTCAAAAGAGTTACTAGCAGTCATAGTTCAGGATAGCCACTGACTCAAAGTTGGCTTTCTGCAGTGAAACTCCACGACCCCTTTGATGATACTGATGCATATGTAGCTAGTTCTGATGTAAGTCTTGTTGAGTACCTTTGTACTCACGTTTTCTTAATTTATGTTTTTGCAGAGAGACTTCAGTCTCGCTAGTGGTTCCGCGTGGAATTCGACATTTAGCTTGTTACCTCAGCTACGATCTTGTACCCTTTGGAGGGTCTTGTAGATAGTCAGGCTTCTCAACCTTTTTCATTTGAAGTTGTCTGTACTCAGACATGTTATGCTTCTGTTGCCTGTATGCTCTGTATGTTGGGTCATATGACCTCTATTTGTAATTAATGCTATGATGGCTCTTCTGCGCCTTTATCTATATGAGTTGTTGAGTTATGTTGTGATGCCATGTTGTACAACACATACTTGCATGTTATGTGTACGTGTAATGTGTATTGCTATGTGTGAGATCCGACACCTAGTTGTTTACCCTTCGTAGCCTATCTTACAGGGAAATGTCTCCTAGTGCTTCCACTGAGCCTTGGTAGCTTGCTACTGCTCCGGAACACTTAGGCTGGCCGGTATGTGTCCTTGTTCGTTCCTATGTTTGTCCCTTAGGGGAAATTTCATGTGTTGTTCCTTTAAGTCCTTGTAGCTTGCTACGACTTGGGTTCATACGTTGATGACCGACACGTTCGTTGTTGGGTCATGTATGCCTGTCTCTGTAATTTAGCGCCACATTTGGTTTATAACTAGTCATGTCGGCCCGTGTTCTCTGTCATATGGATGCTATGGACACTATCATATACGTGTGCCAAAATGCGCAAATGGTCCCATGCCAGGTAAGGTGGCACCCGTGGGGATACCGTTCGTGAGGCCGCAAAGTGATATGATGTGTTACAGGTTAGACCTGTGTGACTTAGGATCGGGGTCCTGACATACTACCCATAGATCCGAAACCCACAACTCGGGAGTTGTTGGGGATATACCCCATGATGTGACCCGTCCGAAGGGATGACCCGGCCGGGAAGTGGCGGCTTAACGATGTCTTGGTCAATGGGCTGAAAGGAGTGAAAAGACCCATAAGGCCACTTATAGAAGTCCGGCTTATGAGGGACAATCGTTGGGCCGACTCATCCAAGAAAAGGAAAGTTCCCTAACAAGGGAAGAAAGATCTAGACTAGGATTCGACTTCTAATAGACTAGTCCTGATCCTACTAGGACTCTACATATAAACTGACCACTTCAACTTATATAAGGAGGGGCAGGGCACCCCAAGAGGGACAAGTTAGAATGAGACCAGTTGTCGGTGCAACAAACCCTTGCATGTGTTGACCATACTGTACACAAGCATGACAGCATGGAAGCAGGCTTCATCAAGCGTCCAAGACAAGAACCAAGCTAGAGAGAGTGATAAAGAGCTCTTTGGAAGTCAAAGGGCGGATCAAGAAGACCAAGATAAGCCAAAGAACAAGGTTCCATTAAAGGAGAGTCTCCCTTACTGGGCAGGCTGGCCCGGTCGGGTCCAGGCCTCACCAAGAATAAGACTAAGCTTTCCCCGGCAAGCTTGTCGCGCCCCCAGGGGCGGCTGTCCCCGCCAAGGCTCCACCACTCCACCACACAGCAACACAAGTCACTTATCTGTGTGGTGTCTAGTCCTCAGGGGTTTAAGTGGCTGTCATTTAGTATGTGGCCACCATTTGAAAGAGAAATCGCACATGTGTGACACCCGTCCAGTGGCGTGTCATGCAGACAGACGAGAAGGTGGTTAAGCGGCACGGCAGGCTTGCCACGCTGCCGCCTCAGCATGAGACCTAGCAGTGCATTAAATGCATTTTGTCCTGACTGCTAGAGTTAGGTATGATAGCACTGTTACCTATCTAATCAGTCAACAGTGACCATTTTGCCACTTTGGACGCCCCTTGAACTATAAAAGGAGGCCCGAGGCAAACTAGAAAGAGATTCAGACCATTGTACACTATTACGCGCATAGCTGCTCTCCCCGAGGCAACGTTGTTGGGCTTGGGCGCTGCGTGTTCGTCACGGTCCCCCGTTCAATCCACGAATCAGGAGTAGGGTTTTACGCTTCACAGCAGCCTGAACCTGTGTAAAAACGACTAGCGTCACCCCCTGTCGTGTTGCTCCATGGTCTCCGCTCTTCGTGCAATGCACCCTTCCCCCTTACCAAACCACAAGGGGTCGATGGCCCCATAGGTGATCATGTTTCCCACAACATCTTTGGCGCGCCTGGTTGGGGGCGGCACTTGCGCGAATCCAAGGTTGTGAATAGTGTGTCAATCGTCACCATCGTCTTCTTCATCACCAGCTCCATCACCTATGGCGCCCAAGAAGAAGTCCGGTGCATCAACGCAACCCTCCACCTTGAAGGCCCCCTCGCATACAGCTGCTGACTTTGCTGGTGCTGCAACAATGCTGGGGGACACTGGTGCCGTGGGGGACATGATCGGTGTAGGCGGCACCGTTGTCATCTCCCCCGCGGCCAAAGTGGCGGTAGAGGACTCCGAAGGAGGGAGGCACCAACAGCATCCTGACGACTGTGTTCCACAAGGCGCGGGTGGGGAGGGAGTTCTGTCTCCACATCCTCACCGTGCTGGAGGGCACAGCCCCACTGTCGGTGTCAAAACCGATGGATCTCGGGTAGGGGGTCCCGAACAATATGCTCGAGGATCGATGGTAACAGGAGATTGGGGACACGATGTTTACCCAGGTTCAGGCCCTCTCGATCGAGGTAATACCCTACTTCCTGCTAGATTGATCTTGATGAAAATGATTACAAGAGTTGATCTACCTCGAGATCGTAATGGCTAAACCCTAGGAGTCTAGCCTTTGGTTCTGTTGTTTCTCTTCTACCTTAGCCTCTACGGACTAAACCCTCAAGTTTATATATGTACCTGAGGGCCCTATGGTTTGTACATAACCATCTTGCAGAGGAAGGAAAGATTACACCCGAACCTAAAGCCTGCCATTATACATATACAGGAGTTCTATCTGGATACAAGAGACGATCTTCAGCAATTATCCTCACGGCCCACCAGTCCGGCCCATCACGAGTTATCCGGCCACATGAGGACCCCTTGATCTAGGATTCCCTCATTAGCCCCTGAACCTGTCTTCGATGATGATGAGTTCGGCTTCCGTATTGTCTTCGGCATTGCAAGGCGGGTTCCCTCTTCCGAACATATCAAGGCATTATCTTCTGTTAAAAGTGTACTGTGTCCGGCTCTGCATGGTTAGTACAACCCTTAGCCTCGAAGGCAAGGCACTGAAGTAAAATAAATAATGTGTCTTTACTGACAACTTTATGGTGAAGCGTCGTGTCGACCCCACTAATATAGCACACCGTTTTATTGGGTCCTAGTATCGCGTTTTGAGGCATAACCCCCCTTGGCACGCCCTATCATTGTAGAGATCATGCCCGCTTATTAGGGGATCCTTATTAAAGTGACATGAGCATCCAAACCACGTATTATGCACGACCACTTCGGGAATAGGTGAGGTTTGCGGCTAAAGTGGGGAGATGTTCTATATTCATAGCGTTATAAAAGGATACCAATCCTTTCCATCAGCCCCACGCTTTCCTCAAGCTCGAGCTCTCCAATCTTCCTAGCCCCAACATCCTCATCTCTTGCGCCTGCAGTTCTCCGTTCCTCAATCACCACTTTCTTCCCCAGCAATGGTAGGATCCGGCGCCAAGGGCAAGTGGGAGGCCTCCACGGTTACTGAGAAGGCCGTGGAAGATCTCCGTAGTGCGGACAATCTCGCTGCCAACATTGTGCATCGAGTCTCCGCCCAGGACCAGGTGGTTCCCGTCCCGGAGGCGGGTGAGAGAGTTGTGTTCCTCTCGCCCTTCGTTAGGGGGCTAGGATTTCTTCTTCACCCCTTTGTATGGGGTTTTCTATTTTTCTACGGGCTAGATTTCCATGATCTAGCTCCGAATTCGATTCTTCACATTTCTGCTTTCATAGTGGTGTGTGAAGCTTTCCTCCGCATTCCCCCACACTTTGGCCTATGGTTCAAGACCTTCAACGTGAAGCCGAAGGTGGTGGATGGGCAACACGCGGAGTGCTGGGGCGCTGTGATAATCAAGCTCCCGAATGCAACCTGGCCAAAGGGGCCGTTGGTGGAGACGGACAAGGTTTGGCAGCAGGAGTGGTTCTACATCACTCAGCCCCGCAACGCCAGATGGGCGGCGGCGCCTGCCTTCAGATCTGGACCCCCGGAGAGGCTAACCTCTTGGACCGATAAGGGTCCAAACTGGGGGTCCAACACCGAGGTGACGACACTCGAAGGCCGGGTGTCTGGCATGATCTCCATGGGCTACCAACTCACAACCTTGGTTCAGGTAATGCTGGCCCGACTCGTTCTTCCTTGGCAACACCGGGGCTACTCCCTATGGGTGTTTGATCCGGCTGGAGACCGACCCCTGAAAAATCTCTTCGGCTTCATGCACAAAGAGATCTGGAAGCATCTCTTCAAGATCCAAAAGGCATGGCCAAAGGAAACGGAGGATGCAGACTACATAGTCGCATTTACCGCACAAGAGGTAATCAAAAGATTCTGCCGAACATATATCTCCTTCTTATTTTAACAATAATAGGAACTGGAGTTTTTGCGTGACATACATGGCTGGACGAAAAAGGCAATCTGGATTAAGTGTCCGGCGCCTTTGCTAGAAGACCCAAAGACGCCTCAACTAACGGCGATGCTGGTCCCGGCGCCATACAAGGCGCCGGACAAGAATTCCAAGAAGAAGAGGAAGGAGGCCGAGAGCGGCCCCAGCCCTGCAGACGCGAAGTCCCTGGAGATCAACATCCTCTCATCCGAAGAGGAGGAGGATGACGAAGAAGAAGAGTCCCCCGCGCAAGGCAGGGGGAAGAAGAGGGCGGCCCCTGCTGGCGCACGCAAGGCCGCACCCCGGAGGAAGCTAATCCTCCCCGCCAGTTCGGACTCATCGTCCGAACATAGTTTTGTGGTGAAGCCCAGGGAGAAACCCCCGACCGAAATGTAAGTTGTTCAGATATGTCAATTGATGCACTCTTTTTATTCAGCATACTAATGCCCTTTAAGTATTTTTCACCTACTGACCTACAGCCCTCCCCGAGCACACCCCGACGCCTCCTTATTGGAGGGGAACTCTTTGCCGTCTGGAGAGAAGGACAGTGACCCACCGGTCCGAGCTCCATCGCCCGTGGCCCGCGGAGACACCGAAGTGTCCACCAAGCGTGCATCTTCCGCTCAAGGAGATGGGGGTGGGGCAAGTGATAGGGCGACCGAGGGTAACACCTCGTCTGCCGCTGACCATGGGGAAACAATCCCCATGGAGACCAAAGACGGGGGGCAAAAATAATTCGTGGGCCTGCCGAATAGTGATCGAGAGCCTAGCACGGCTCCGGGGTCCAAAGACCAGACCCCCAATGAGGGGGAGGATACGACGGCGCCCGGGGTCAATCTGGAGGTGCCAGACCCTCTGGAGGGAGCACAACAGAGTGCTTCTGTCGTGGAGGAGCACCGCACCGTTATGGGTGCGGATGAAGATTCAGTCCGTCAAAGGATGAATGAAGCCTTCAATAGCCTGCTAACAAGCCTTGAGGTAAGCAATGTAATGTTCTTTATGGAACTTTATTTGTTTTGTATGAATATATATAGCCAGTAGTACTTGATGCTTTGTGTGATTCCGAACAGAATCGGTCGAAGTATCCATAGTATAACATTTTATAGAGCTGAACTGTATGCTTTTGTATTTGAAAAGGCTTCACTAGTTACGGCAACTGCATGAGATGCAGAAGTTGCCGAACTAAATCGGAAGCTTTTGTTGGCCAACGCGGATCTCGAACGCGTCAACCAATGTTTAGATGAAACGCAAGGTATGCATATTTGAAAATTTGAGATGTCAAGAAGACTAATTAATTGAGTATGAGTATAAAATCTTTATGATATTCCGTATTAAACGGTTGGAGCCAATGAACTCGAGGCCCTCAAGGGTGAACTCCCGAAATCCAAGAAGGAGGCCGAGGTGAGCAAGGCAATCGTTGACAATGCGGTTACCGATCTAGAGGCCGAAAAGGCCATGTGCCAACAACACGTGGCTCGGGTGTCCGAAGTTGAGGATGAACTCAAAGATGCTATTTGCAAATGCAATGCATTGGAGTTGAAGGCTTCAGAGCAAGCATCCGAGGTTACTACGGAAGTTAAGGCTGCTCAAGATGCTCGAAGCGAGTCGCGCAGCGCCTGTGAAGAAATCAAGCAGGCGCGGCAGATAGCATCTGGTAAGACTTTTCTCTTACAGAGCATCTTCGGAAGGCGGAAGTACCTTGGGCTGACACGGTTATGGAGTTCTCCAGGCGTGTTAGCTGATCTTCCGAGGAGAAGTGCTGACGCCGCCGAATTCTTCCGAGCCCAGGAGGTGAACAACACGGAGAATCTATTCTGGTCGCAGTTCTATGCGCTAAAACATCCGATGCCCCTCAACGACCAGATGAAGTAGCTGGTCGAATTGCACAATATGGCGGGTTCGCCATGAAGGATTTGATAGTCCGGCTATGGCCTGCTGAGCCAGTCCCAAGTAGCTACTTTGGATTGGTGAAGTGGCTCATCGAAGCGAGTCCGCGGATCGATGTGTTGAAGCATTCAGCCTGCATAGAGGGTGCTCGGATGGCCTTTTCCCATGTAAAAGTGCGCTGGGCGAAGATGAAGGCGCATGATATAGCTACCGCTGGCCCGCCCGAAGGCAAGGAGCACCGCAAGCCGGAGAGATACTTCGAGGACGGCATAGAAGGCGCCCGCCTGGTAGAAGGACAGTGCTCAAAAGATATTATCTTTGAGTAATTGTATCCGGTTGTAAGGACATGAACCATTGTGTATAACTTTTGTGCTATTATAATGTGAGCGACTTTTACCTCCTGTGCGGTCGTTTATTTAATTCTGAAAGTTTCCAGTCGTCGGCTTCAGCCCCCATGGGAATAGTACTGGGGTATTTGGTCATATGCACAGACACTCTTTATCCAACATCTTGGTCTGTGTAGGAGGTGTATGCGGATCGAACTAGGCAATCAGACTATGCGGCGTTATTGCTTTCACTTAGCCATAGGAGTTTGACAAGTGGGGCTAGGTACTAGGCCCTGGTGCGTATATGGTATTTCTTAATTAAGGTATCCATTTGTACGCGGCTGGGCAAAAACCAACCCTTCCTATAACAAGGGGTAGATCTCCATCTATCTTAGTATAACACTTAATCACCGGATCGCGGACCAGGTTCTCACATATCAGCTTTCTCTACTAAGGTACTTGACCAGACGAGCCAGAAGTACAATCGTAGTAGTTCTCTCTTTACACCCTCGCCGAATAATAGAGAAAGTAGGGGTAAACACAGGAGCCGGGCAACCTAACTATTGACCCTAGACATGATTCGGAACTGCTGCATATAAAGGAAATATCCAGGATGCCGAACACTCCGTATAGCTGTTCGGGCTTTTCGACATATACGAGGCTAGATACAGCCCCTCGTAATGGACCCTGTTGTCAAGGCACATGTGGCAATCAGACGTGGGGAGAGAACACTGGTGGTGAGAGAATAATACTCCAAATATAAACCCAGCTGTTTCTATAATATCCCATTATAGTACAGCGAGCCGTATGTTTACAGATAATGCCGATAACTTCCTTGGACATTTTACATGCCAGAAAGGTATAAAACAGAAAAGAGAGAAAAAATGTTTACACAGGGTCTTAATCTGAAAAGAAACCTTAGCGCGGGTCCCTGCTGCACGTCTGCGCCGTTTTCTCCTTTGTAATGTGTCCTTGCGACGGAGCGTCTGATGGTCGTCTGTAAAAAAGAACGAAAAAACCTGGAAAAGAGAAGAAGTCCAGTGTGGCTATATACAAAACTGGTTTGTTTAATGAACCTTCAAAGATAATTTTAAAGTCCGAATAGGGTCGAGCCGAACTATTGACTATTTGTCTGCAGTGTGCCCCCAAAGCTGCCCAAGGAATTTTAAGGGCATAATTGTGTGCACGAGGCACATATGCTAGCACCTAATGGGGCAGTCGGTGGGGGCGTAACTGCTAATCTAGCTCGGGTTCATCCGAGCTGCCGTACTGAGGCGTATGCCGGACACGTTTAGCTGTGTCCGTGGTCTTAGCGACCGATATGTTGTCCGGCTTGAATAGGCCGTTTTGCACTTTGGCTGCTAAGGCCGCAGTGTCCTCCTCCGTACAGAGAGAGTGCTCCATATTTCCATTGACCGCGATGTCACCATGTGGTCCCGTCATTTTGAGCTTTAAATAAGCATAATGCGGCACTGCGTTAAAGCAGGCGAAGGTCGTTCTTCCGAGTATTGCATGATATCCACTTCGAAATGGATCTATGTAGAAGATTAGCTCCTCGCTTCGAAAGTTATCGGGAGAGCCGAATACGACCTCCAATGTTAAAGACCCCGTGCAGCGGGTTTCTACGCCCGGTATCACTCCTTTAAACGTCGTGCTGCTTGGCTTGATTCTTGACGGGTCTATCCCGATCTTGCGGACAGTGTCCTGGTATATCAGATTGAGACTGCTGCTATCGTCCATAAGGACTCGAGTGAGATGATATCCATCGATTATTGGGTCGAGAACTAGGGCAGCCGAACCCCCATGACGGATACTAGTCGGATGATCCCTGCGATCAAAGGTGATCGGACAAGCCGACTATGGGTTGAATTTGGGGGCAATAGGCTCGATGCCATAGACATCTCAGAGTGCGCGCTTGCGCTCCCTCTTTGGGATATAAATGGCATAGATCATGTTCATTGTTTTGATCTCGGGTGGAAATTTCTTATATCCCCCCTATGTTTGGCTGGTGAGGTTCATCCTTGTCTTCACTCTGAGGTCCCTTTCCCTTGTGTTCAGCGTTGAGCTTGCTGGCCTGCTTGAAGACCCAACAATTACGGTTGGTATGGTTTGCAGGTTTATCTGGGGTGCCATGGATCTGGCAGGGCCTATCTAATATTTTGTCCAGGCTAGATGGACCGTCTTTGTTGCCTTTAAATGGCTTCTTCCGTTGACCAGGTGTGGAGCCACTGAATCCAGTGTTTACCACTGTATCATCTGGGCTTCCAGAATTACTTCGACATTTTTTTATTACGTCGTGGCTTTCCATTGCCGTCCCTGACTTCAGATGTTCCAGGGTCGCTGGTGCTGCTACGAGCTAGCTAGCTGTCCTCGCCCGCGCAAAACGGGTCATGAGTGTAGTTAGGGCTGCCATTGTCCTCAGCTTTTCCTGTGTGAGGTGTCTAGCTAGCCATTCGTCTCGGAGACTATGTTTGAAGGCCGCTAAGGCTTCGACGTCCGGACAGTCGATGATTAGGTTCTATTCAGTGAGAAACCGATTCCAAAGCTTGCGGGCTGAATCCCTTGGTTGTTGGATGATGTGACTTAGATCGTCAGCATCAGGGGCCGGACATAGGTCCCTTGAAAATTGGCCCGAAAAGCATCGTCAAGTTCTTCCCAACTTCCAATGGAGTTTTCTGGGAGGCTGTTTAGCTAGTGCCGAGGTGGTCCTTTCAGCTTGAGGGGTAAGTATTTGATTGCGTGGAGATCATCCCCATGAACCATGTGGAGGTGAAGAATAAAGTCCTCTATCCAGACAGCAGGATCCGTTGTTCCATCATACGCCTCGAAAATTCGTGATCCAGCACCTCATCGGTGAAGCACAGAGGGTGTGCGTCGCCCCTGTATTTTGCTATGTCATGGCATATGTCTGAAGGTTGTGATGTTCGGTGTTGACCCCGAACTGGTATATGACTGGCATGATTGGCTTGATAGCCGTCGTCCCGTGTAGGAGCACGGTCCCTGGATCCGTACATGGATCTGGTCTTGCCAGCCCTTTTGTTCAGGTCCTCACTTAGATCGTGTTTCCGGCCCTGGGCCGCCTCCTCCTTTCCTTTACAGGGCGGGGGTGCGGGCTTGTCTACGCCGTTGCTTGCCGCCCTGTCCCGTCCCTGGGGTGGTTAGTCCGGCTTGTCAGCTGTGTTATTCTTCAGGGGTATAGGCACAGTAGCCTCGTCGTCGAATTTGGGCAGCAGTTTACGCTTAGGATAGCCTTTGGTTTGGCGATTGCAGCCACATTTTTTATCAGCGTCTAGCACTTTGTTCCGTCTATCATTGAGCATATCTCGTGCGGCTCGAAGCTGTTGCCACTCCTTTTTCAGGCTCCTTGTGGTGGCAATAAGCCTCCAATGGAAGCGCTTTTGTTCTAAGGGTTCTTCTGGGATGATGTATTCATCGTCACCCAGTCTAACATCTTCTTCGGAGACAGGTTCATAATTGTTGTCTTCGGCATCACTGTCATCAGACAGCTGTCTCAAACTATGTTCGCCGTCCTCTCGCTCATCCTGCTCCATCGCTGGATCTGCGGGGTCTTCGGCTTGCTTTGGACTGTCACCGTCGTTAGTGATAGTGTTTCTATATTTCCCTTTACGGGATTTAGTTCGGCGCTTCAGACAACGATGCTTGGGAGGTTCATCGACAGGCTTGTCCTTTGTGGGATCGTTTTCGCGGTCGCCCTCCTTCTCCTTAGGTGTATCCATCATATACACGTCGTATGAAGACGTAGCTGTCCATCGCCCGATTACGGGCGGGTGATCTGCTTCGGCTTTGAGGTCCATCCCTTCGAAGTGTTTTGGAAGCGTATTCAAGTAGATTAGTTAGATCTTCGACCGTGGCTACCAATTGGGTGGTGGGTGGGAAGTGAAATTCTCCATCATCAATCTCGAGTTCGAACCGGATATAATTTGGTTGTGTGTCCCCATCTAAGGAGAGAGATTTTAATGAATTTAGCACATTGCCAAAAGGTGAGTGCTGGAAGATATCTGTATCGCTGAATTCGGCGATAGACGCCTGATCAAGCTCGAAGGGCGCAGATGCACATGGTTTCGAACCTACGGCCGGAGACGAGTCGGGAGTTCCGGTAACACAGATCCCGCTCAGAGATGGGTCTGTGGGTGGCTCTAGTGCCGCTGAGTATGCGGCTTCCGTGGTGGGGTTGAGCTTCCCGTCCTCGGGTGACGCGATCTGTTCCGGACATAAGGCCAAAACGGTTACATGTGCTATTCCCTGGAGGTGGCCCGATGACAGATTTAGGTCATGTCCATCGTTGTGGTAGGGACCGATCGCCGTGGGCTCGAATCCTTCGAAGATCAAGTCTCCGCAGATATCAGCTACGTAGTTAAAGCTTCCAAATCTCACCTGACGACCAGGGGCATAGCTCTCAACCTGCTCGAGGTGGCCATCTGTGTTGGCATGGAGCATGAAGCCTCCGAACTCAAAAAGCTGGTCATGAGAAAAAGTTCCCTCGGTGGTGCCATCGTTGTTGACGAAGCGATCCATCAGTCCTTCAGTCGACGACATAGTGGAACTCTCAATGAAAGCACCAATGTCGATGTCAAAACCGGCGGATCTCGGGTAGGGGGTCCCGAACTTTGCGTCTATGGATCGATGGTAACAGGAGACTAGGACACGATATTTACCCACGTTCAGGCCCTCTCGATCGAGGTAATACCCTACTTCCTGCTAGATTGATTTTGATGAATATGATTACAAGAGTTGATCTACCTCGAGATCGTAATGGCTAAACCCTAGGAATCTGGCCTATGATTCCGTTCTTTCTCTTCTACCTTAGCCTCTACGGACTAAACCCTCCAGTTTATATATGTACCGGAGGGACCTAGGGTTTGTACATTACCATCTTGCAGAGGAAGGAAAGATTACACCTGAACCTAAAACCTGCCATTATACGTATACATGAGTCCTATCCGGATACAAGAGACGATCTTCAGCAATGATCTTCACCGCCGACAAGTTCGGCCCATCACGAGTTATCCTGCCACATGAGGACCCTCGATCCAGGACTCCCTCACCCACACTACAAAAATGACAAACCCGTGACATTTTGGCCTGAACGAATTATTTTCTATCAGCTTATGACACTTCTATGTCAATAATTGGGACAAAACCCGGTATCATCATACATGTGGTGGGCTCCTACTTCTATGACAAAAAATCATGAAAGAAACGGGTTTTTCTTCCTGGGCGGGCTGGAGACACACCTGCATTACATTCTTTGGGCCGTCGATGATGATTAAAATCGTGGTAGATGTGAGGGCGAGGAAAATTTCGGTGAGTTCCCTGTTACGGTGGGTGGTCGGGCCCGAGCGATGCACGGAGTTTTGCGAGTTTCTCTCGTATACGTACGCGCGTGTGTGTGAGGCGTTGGGATCTAACTGAACCCGAGTGAGGCATTCACTACTGAACCCATGCGATTGCTCTAGGCTACATTACTGAACCCGAGCGATTGATCCCTTGGTTGTTAACTGAACCAGAGCAATTCCTTCGGTACTGCTGCTAACTGAACCCGAGCGATCGCTGCTGCTGCTTACGGAAGCCGATCGAACCTGCTGTCTCTTGATGAACGGTGAACATGGGGGTTGCTTGAACAAGTCAAGATGTATGTGGTTGGGGATGGATGAATAGTTCCTGGTGGGGGTTGTTAGAACATGACACTGTGGTAGTAGTAGTAGTAGTAGTAGTAGTAGTAGGCTGTTGCCGCTGGATGAATAGGCTCCCGAGAGGAGGCCGCCACAACCAAGCGGCCGGTTGGGGGTGGATGAACAGGACCCCATGGAGGGCTGGTTGAATAGTAGCCCATGGAGGGCCAGTTGAACAGTAGCCGGTGGAGGCAGAGGAAGACACGGTGGATGAACAGTGCATGTGGAGGCTGGAGGAACTCGATGGTGAGTGAAAAGTAGCCTGTGGAGTCCCGTTTTGCGATATGCCACACCCCTCCCGATGAACTGGACCCCCGTTTTGACCATAATGCTCCAACACAAGTCCATATCCTCTGTTTTGCGGTACGCCAAACCCCTCCCGATGAACAGGATCCCGTTTCACCCGTAGCCGGTCGAGGAGAAAGTCGTTTCCTCTGTTTTGTGGTACGCCATACCTTTCCCGATGAACAAGACCCCATTTCGACCGTACGCGCTCTAGCAGAAGGATGTTTCCCTCCGTTTTGCGGTACGCCACACCAGGTTTCAGTTGTTCCGTCCCAGCCGATTGTCTCCCGATGAACACGATATTGTTTCTATGTTCCGACCCTGCCAGTTGGCTGCTGATGAACACGACGCCGTTTCTGCCGCCCTGGTCGTACGTATGCGCGAGTAGGCATTCGAGACCCCGCCCGTATGTAAGTACGTGGACGTATTTTTTGGCATCTGGTTATACGTATGTGTACATGGTTTAGACTGGACTACCTGAACTGCTACGTCGGGGGATCTACTTCTACACGTGTTGCTTCTTGCTCGGCCACGGTTCATCATTGCAGAGAGACCGATCAACTAGTATGTATGTACACGTTCGCGACTAGACAGACAACCCTACATACGGTTCGACCGGGTGGGTCCCAGCTGTTAGGGATGATAAGGAGGCACTTCATTATGTGCGAAGATATAACCAACGGGTCCCAGCTTTCAGGGGCGAATCAGTTTTTTTGCTCGTAATAAGGAGGCACTTCCTTGCGTGCAGCCGTGGACTCAGCTATCAGCCTCTCAACGTATGGTCCTCTTCCGATGGAAGTCGTTACTTGACAACATTGAGCACACCGCACCGAGAGCAGCAAGGCGGCGGACGACGATGAGGCATAGGAAGAGATTGATCCAGAGCCGGGGGCCATGCGGCACTGGAGTCGCAGCCGGAGAGGAGTACGGCATACGAGGGTTGACTGGTTCGGTGTGGCCTGGGGCTGCAGTCGGCGAAGAATAATAGGAGGGGTGGAAGGATGGCCTGGCAGGCGGTGGAGTAGTGCTTCGCAACGAGGCATGCGAAGCAGCGCTGCTGACCGCCGGAGGCATGACCAGGAAGTCCCACCTACGCCGAAGGAAGGAGCTGAGAGATTGAAGATGCATGTCGGCCGTTAGATGTACATCCAATGGCTATAGATGTCAGAATCATTTGGTTGACTAATTTGACAAAGCGTTCCGTAGGCGACCTAATGGCCCACATGTCAAGCTCCTTGCTAGTGGGTCCTAGCTGTCAGTGGGAGGAATAATTGTTTTTTCCATAATAAGGATGCACTTCCTTTCGTGTGACGATGTAGATGAAACATTTTTTCCGCATAGTAAGGAGCCAGTTGCATGCGTGTGTCCATGAAATGGTGCATCCCCACTGTCAGCCTCTACACGTATTGTCCTCGTCCGACGACTCTTGTTTGTTGACCATGTTAACCAGGCAGTGCCGAGCGCACCAAGACAGTGGACGACGGTGAGGCCCCTGGATGGGACGAGCCAGAGATGGGAAGACATGGCAGTGGAGTCACAGACGGAGAGGAGTACGAGGGTTAACTGGTTTTGGTGCTATGTTGGGTTGTAGTCGGTGGAGAATAACAGGTGTGGAGTGGTGGAGGGATAGCCTGACCGGCGGTGCTATAGCGCTTCGCAGCGATGCGTGCTAAGAAGAGCCACTAGCTGCCGGAGCCCAGAGCAGACGGTGCCAGCGGCGCTAGAGGAAGAAGACAAGATTCAAGATGCATGCCGGCCGTTGTATATATTTCCAATGGCTGTGGATGTTAGAATGATTTTTGCCTGCTGTAGGCTTCGACCTATTAGACTACATGTTACCCTGCAAATATGTGGCTCATATTTAACCCATGTTTTTTGAGAATTTACGGTCAATTTGCTGGGCTGGGTGAACAAATAGTGTAGCGTCAATTCGACAAAGTTACACTTTCTTAAAATACATGAATTTGCTGGGCTTTGTAGTAATGATAATATTAGGTTAGACATATCAATTAATATCAAATATTAAACTAGATCTGGACATTATATTATATAGAAAAATAGCAAATTAGAGAGTTCTTTCTCAAAATAAAAATGAGCGTGTTATTCTTACATTGGTTCTTAAATCTTCGCAAGCTTTTGTGCGCAATCACTAGGATTTTCGTTGCCTTAGAGTAAAAAACAACCAGGATTTCCCTTGCCAACTTCTCTTAAACATTTATTCTCATAAGTTAATAAGATGTGGGATGTTATTATAATGTATATATAAGTTTGTATTAAATATACAATAATAATAATAATAATAATAATAATAATAATATAATGTGGTTAGATTGGAAGACAAAAATTGGGCCCCGCATTCTTATTATTTTATATAGAAAAAAGAACAACGATTTATGTTTTTTAAAGAAAAGATAAATTGGGCTACCGATGTTTAAGAAAAAATATAACCTAGGCTGGGAGGCCCATACGCCGGTACATACATGATGGGTCTCATAAAACAAGTTGAAACCACTGTGTTGGTATGTCGTTGGCTGTGCATGTCATGGCTGAGCACTTTACAAAATAGACCTACTAGATCCTCGGTACCCCTAAAAAAGCTCGTCGATAACGGTCTTTGTTGTAAATTTATTTCATTTATTGACTATTAGGTTGACAAACACGTGGCCCAAAGTGCGGTATACAATTAGGAAGAAGCAATTTTTTTCAAATGAGTAATGTTCTTGCGTACGGCCATGGTACTGGTGGGTCCTGACTGTCAGCCTCTAAACGTACAGTCCTGTCCAGATCCCTCTTGTTTGTTGAGCATATTAATCAGGGAAGACGGCGGCGCCGTGGCGAGCGCACAAAGCCGGAGGAGGACATTGTGGACATGGACGGGAATGAACCCGTGCCGAGGAAGACACCTTAGAGAAGTGAAAAAGAGCGCCTTCATTATTTCGATCATACCTGCAGTAGCCCGGGGGCTATAGCCGTATCACCCAAAAGCAGTACTATCCATATTTGATTCCAAATATTGTAGTTGAAAATTAAATAATTTTTTGCCTCAGCTATTACTGACACGTTGGTCTCGCCATGTCATCTACAGACACCACATCCACCACTTGCCAAAATTTCGTCCCTAGTTTACCCAGTTTTTCACACTCAACATTGTCTTGGCATTTTGAAAATAGTATATATTTTTGGTTGTGCATCATATGAAGATGTGCTATAAATGAATGTTGATCAGCATGATGTTAACTTGTTGTTAGTTCCATTTTCAACCATGACTAAAATTACAACATTCTGTTATCCATGTTTGAAAAGTGCGTGCTGATTTAAATGCTCTGCCTCTGAAACATGCACTTTCTTATCTAAAAACTAAAGTTTGCAGTTTCTTCTCTGAAAATCACTTGGACAGGCAACCATCGCCAGTGGTGGATTGGATACCACCCTTCTTTCATCCTTTGACAGTGCAAGGGGGAAGAAGATGAAAGTTCCATCCCGTGCTGGCGGTTGGGGAATGGAGCAAACTGGATTTAATAGGGGGTGTGCGGCACGACGCAAGGTAGCGCCACCGGCCCCTGAGCGGCAGCTGGCAGTCCGGCCGTGCTGCTGGTTTGGGCACATCAAAATCCCACAGTGTACAGTCTAACAATCCCACAATATAAATTCTAACCAGTTCACACACAAGTACAACAAAAAAGGTAAACATTCATGGTCATGCAACCTTTCTTATGAAAATTTACAACCCATTTTGTGTGCTAGTTTAAAATAAGTTTGTGGGTGCTGGTGGGGGCTAATCACTTGGGTTCTATAATGCACAGTTGTAACGCCCCGGACACACCCATCGGTGGTCGTTACTCCTGGCGAGATCTAGACTAGCCTCACATATCAATACTAGTCTTTTCTGAGCACTTTATCCTCACTCGTGCGCACCCGGGAGCAACTTCCCGGGCAGTCACCCATCCTGAAACTACTCCAAGCTGAGCACGCTTAACTTTGGAGTTCTATCCGAATGGGCTCCCGGAAAAGAAGGAATTCCTTATTGATATGAGTAGTCTATCATCCCTAATACGCCAGGCTATCAGATACACTCCCACTCATAGGAACCGTCGTCCTCGTCGGGCCACAGGAACATTCACTCTTGGCACAAAAGTCTGTGCATCCAGTCCAGTACATGTGCCATGTCGTGTGCCACGACGGGTCACAAACGTCATGAACAACATGAACGTGGACCTGTCCGCAAACATCCATGTAACCGCAAGGGTCGGCTCTGATACCAACTTGTAACGCCCCGCACACACCCGCCGGTGGTCATCACTCCTGGCGGGATCTATACTGGCCTCACATATCAATACTAGTATTTTCTGCGCACTTTGTCCTCACTCGAGCGCAACCGGGGAGTTGCTCCCGGGTGCGCACGAGTGAGGACAAAGTGCGCAGAAAAGACTAGTATTGATATGTGAGGCCAATCTAGATCCCGCTAGGAGTAACAACCACCAGCAGGTGTGTCCGGGGCGTTACAACAGTGAGCTCAAC
This sequence comes from Secale cereale, assembly GCA_902687465.1. Taxonomy (NCBI): domain Eukaryota; kingdom Viridiplantae; phylum Streptophyta; class Magnoliopsida; order Poales; family Poaceae; genus Secale; species Secale cereale. The sequence continues at coordinate 183,560,198 of LR738709.1, forward strand.
CAGCCAGCGAGAGTGATTTTATTTACATTGGTTGGGATTTGTTACAATATTTCTCTCTTAATTAAACAAATGCCAAGCCAATTTTCCTTGTTTCAAGCAAAATATGATAGTAAAAGCCAAGTTGATACCCAGATTACAAATTGTACAAAAGCACGAGGGTTAATTGTTCATCAGGTATAGACAAAACCCATGAAGAACATGCATGGCAATAACAACTAACCCAACCCATGTTTTTGGCAGTCACAAACAAGTGGGTCGGTCCAATCCATAAAATCAACATCCTGTGCCAAAAAGTTTACTGGCATGTGGCGACAAGTTGTTGTAAATAGAAGCCGAGCACGTTTGGAAGCCAATTTGTCGACCTAAAACTTCTTTTTTTTTTGCTGTTCAACATATCCATCCGTGAGAAATTTCTTGTTGAAAACTTAAGCCTCATGGACAATACTAACCTCGCATTCTACATGAAGAATATGACAAACTTTCTGCTTGCCTGATTGGATGCATAACCTTCCATCGTTATTGTCGTCAAGTGAATGCCATGAGAACCGAGAAAATCTCGATGTTTATGACGCCACCGATTGGTTATAAGTTTTTCTCCATGTGTTGCTGCCTACGTAGACATGAAGATTGAAAACAGTTAAGGTCTAAAAAATGATTATGTTGATAGAGCGATAGCTTAACGGTAATTCTAGTACAATATATGTGGGCTTTCAATGTGCATGAAATAATCACCTCTATATAGAAATTCTCCAGAGATGGAAATCATGGCAACAAGCCAATAAATGTGTTTAGATGAATGCTAAACATTCTGATATGTAAGATCATGACATAATCCAACACCATTAATAGGCTATCAATGAACAAACTCTTCATTGAGCATATAATATAATATTAGTATCCAAAGTGTACTCCAAGATGATATAAAACTTATGCGCACAAATGAAAAATGCAGCTTGTGATTACAAAAGTGTAGATGATAATATGCAGTACCTGAATAAGTGTGGAGCGAAACACCATGTTGTGATGTACAAACGGATCATGAATTACACACAAGGCCTCAAGTTTAGGCGTAGAGACGACAGTTATTTGTGAACGTTTATAACAATAATTAAGGAGCAACCTTTCAAGTGAAGGGGCATATTCAATGATGAGCTCCTGTCCGTCAAAATAAATTCCAACCTTGGAGACAATGGATACAAATTTCTAATCCGAAAACAAGCATCAAGCGCTCCAGGGTAGGGCAATCGGATTGGATGATGTTGTGTACCAAGGCCTCCGACAGAGCAACCACCACAAGCCAAAGTCTTTTTAAGAGTGGGAGTCAAATCATTAGTACCAGATTGTCTGGTAGATGGTACCGGGCTATGGTGAGAGTGTGGAGAGTGGAGGAAAACCATGAGATGGACAACGATGGTGTGTGCACAAATACACGGAGTTCGGATCGCGGCATATATTTTTCGTAGTATTGGTAGAACTCAAGCTACTGGAGTTTTTTGAATTCAGTGGATGTCAGCTAGGCGTCCATCGTGCGGGGTATGGACAACATGTAGTGTGTAGGGATGCAGAGGCGTTGAACGGGGAACTTGTGGGAGGAGAGGATGGCTCTGAGGAGATAAAATTTAGGAAGGACAAATATATGACGAGAGTCAATATTAAGAGGCATGGTGCGCCAGAGAGTACGCCACCGAGATGTGAGAACTTGTGTGTAGCAGCCATCCTTGGTGGGGATAAGGGAGAAGATCTCCCGAAGGATGTCATCCGGGAGATCGATGGTGCGGTCTGTAGCGACCAGACCTCAAACAGTATGATCTCTGTGCATCAGTGTCATCCCTGGATCAGTAATGCTGACACGCACAGTACTCGAAGGATTTATAACAGAGTAGCAATCACACACTTATTACATCGATAGTTCCAACGATGAACTTATTACAATAAAAATGGTTGAAGGCCATCTAACATAATAACAGCGGAAGGCTTGGAAGATAAGTGAGTCCATCAACTCCAACGGCATCACTGAGTATAGAACCTCGACCTAAAAGGCACCTTACTCGTCGTCTAAAAAGTCTGCAACATGAATCGTTGTAGCCCGAAAACGGGCCAGCACATGGAATATGCTGGCAAAGTAAAACAAGAGAGCAACGAAAGTAAAGCTATACTATATGCAATATGGCTGGTGGAAAGCTCTATGGTTACAGTTCTTGCGTAAAGCCAGTTTTTCCCCACTTCAAAGGAATGAATTTTAGTTTAACTATCATGGTAGTTGAAACATCGTTGAGAAGATAGTCATCCTCTCAACCCCAATTAAAGTTCATCATTAAACCCAACAATATTAATTAGAGTAACTTGATGAGATGCACATGATATCCAAGTACTAGATACTCAAGACGTCTGTAACCGGGGACACGTCTAATCATGATCAGTTTGTACACTCTGCAGAGGTTTGTGCACTTTTCCCCACAAGACCCGATCTCCTCCGTTTGATTTCTCGCACTGCATGATGTTTGAGAAACGGATGACCGAAACACAGTCTTTCAGAAGCACTAGCACCTACGACCGGGTGAACCGTACCAACCTACATCCCCTGCATCTGCTAGTCCACCACTGTAGATGTTCGCACAACTTACTCATACTATGCTAGAGCCCATAATAGCATTGTGGCTGCACACGGAAGATTCTAGTATGAATAATCTCATGATCCCTTTGAGCCTGGGTGGCGGTCCAAAAGAAAAACAGGCAATCCCTGGAATACCCAGATGCCTCAATCCACCCAGATGTGTATTAATGTTGCCACCTTAAGTTGAACCATTAATTAACAAACTCACATCTGTCACAGATTTCACTCACCCAATCCACGTCTACGAGCATAGCATGGCCTAACAGCAAACGTAGAAGTAACTCACAAAGGTTTGAATTTAATACAGGTAATAGGTGCTACCTCAATCTACTTCCCAGTCCCAAAAGTTAATTGATCCTACTCATGCAATGTGTGAGGGGTTGACTAATGCAATAAAAACTGGGTAATTGGAAAGTATGATCAAAGTGTTACTTGCCTTGCTGATGATCCGCAAAACCTAGAGATTCAAAGTAGCAAGCGGCGCACTCCGGGTACTCTATCGCAAACGAACAAGCACACAATAAGTACTTAACTAATGCACGGATAAAACTCAAATAAAAGATCCAACCAGAAAGTTCAACTTAAGAACTCCGGTTTGCAAAAGAAACGACAAAAGAGAAACAACGAAAGGCAAACGACAAAAGAGAAGCAACTACCGAACCAATCTGGATCTAAGTCCAAATTTGGCAGAGGCAAACGCTTGAGCGACTAGGTTAAACGGAAAGAGAATTTCGAGATGAAACTCTAGGCGCTCCCCTAATTCCGATAAACGAGCGAAAAGATAAACTAAAACGAAGATCGGATCAGAGATCGCGATTAGAAAATAAACTAGAAAAAAGAAAACTAAAACAGCTTAACGAACAGAGGTTCGCCAGCTGAGAACAAACGGCGAATTCGTTCGTTAGAACGAACGAACGGGTGAACGTTTACTACTTAACTAAACCAGAAAATAAAAACAGAAAACCGATCTAATAAAACTGATCTAATGAAGAAACGACTAGGGGTTCTAAAAAAACCAACGGTTTTTCAGGATAAAACCGGTGGCGGCTACCTCGTCGGGAACTACCGGCAGCGGCGGCTTCCGGTGACGGCGGGTGGCGGCGTGGCTGGCGCCGGCGAGGCGGCGGCGTGCTGGCGCGGCGGCGGGGCTGGCGAGGGGCGGCGGCGTGCTACGCGCGGCGGCGGTGGCTTGCGGCGAGGGGCGGGGTGCGGCGGCGGCTGTGGTTGGAGGGGAGGGTGGCTAGCTTTATATAGGAGGGGGGTGGCTAGCTTGGGGAGGGGGCAAGGCCATGGCGGTCGGCGGTGGAGTTCGAGTCGGCCACGGCGGCGACGCGGGGAAGGCGGCGGGCGGTGATGGGCCTGCTCGGCTGGGCCTCGGCCCAGCCGGGTCGGTCCCCCTATATATATATATTATATACGCCGGCGCTAAAAATAACTCTTGAAAATAAAATAAAATCTAGAAATTGGCAAAACAAATTTTCACCGTCTAAATAAAATATTTAGAACAAGATGAACATTTTCTTGGTACTAAAATACGTTTTTGAAAACATGCAATTTTTTCCTAATTCAAATAAATCCGAATAAAACTTGTTTGATCTTTTTATTTAAATCTTCCGTATTTCTTTATTTTGGGAGAGTCATTTTACTCCCTCTCTCATATCTTTAAGATAGAAATACTTGGAGAAGAAAATAAATAAAATCAAACGATCCTATTTTCAAAATTTGAGAAACCTCAATTATGGAAATTTAGAAATCCCCAACTCTCTCTGAGGGTCCTTGAGTTGCTTAGGATTTTCTCGGATCACCAAAAGCAAGAAAAATATGATATGCATGATGATCTAATGTATAACATTCCAAATTGAAAATTTGGGATGTTACAAACCTACCCCCCTTAAGATGAATCTCGCCCTCGAGATTCGGGTTGGCTAGAAAATAGGTGAGGGTGGTCCTAGCGTAGATCATCTTCTCGTTCCCAGGTGGCTTCTTCCTCGATGCGGTGACTCCACTGAACTTTGCAAGACTTGGTAACCTTACTGCGGGTAATTCGGCTCGAGAATTCGAGGATCTTAACAGGCTTCTCCACGTAGGTCAGATCACTGTCCAACTGAATCGCTTCCAGGGGTACTGTGTCTCTAAGTGGTATATTGTCCATCTCCGCATGGCACTTCTTAAGCTATGAAACGTGAAACACATCATGAACTCCTGACAATCCTTCGGGCAATTCCAACTTATAGGCAACCTCTCCCATGCGTTCCAAAACACGATAGGGTCCTACAAATCTCGGGGCTAACTTTCCTTTAACTCTGAAACGTTTGACTCCTCGCAGAGGCGATACTCTCAAGTATGCTCTGTCTCCGATCTCATAGGTTATCTCCTTACGCTTCGAGTCTGCATAACTTTTCTACCTACAACTGTCGGTCTCCAACTTTGTCCCATGACAACGGAGTCCTACATCTCCTTCCGTATAGCGCTTCGAAAGGGGCCATCTTCAAACTGGATTGATAACTGTTGTTGTAAGAAAATTCAGCATACGGAAAATTATCGTCCCAACTAGATCCATAGTCTAGTGCGCAGGCTCTCAGCATATCCTCCAAAAACTGATTGACTCTTTCAGTCGGTCCATCTGTCTGCGGGTGAAAAGCTGTGCTAAACTCTAGCCTGGTACCCAAAGTTTCATGTAACTGATTGCAGAACTTTGAGGTAAAGTGGGTTCCTCTATCTGATACGATGCTCCTCGGAACTCCATGCAGACAAACAATTCAGGTCATGTATATCTTTGCCAACTTTGCACTGGTATAGGTAGTCTTTACGGGGATCAAATGAGCTACCTTTGTTAAACGATCGACTACGACCCAAATCGAGTCATAGCCAGAACGAGTTCTGGGTAGTCCCGGAATAAAATCCATACCTAGCTTATCCCACTTCCAGTCGGGTATTGGCAGTGGTTGTAACAATCCTGCCGGCTTCTGATGTTCTGCCTTCACTCTTTGACATACATCACAAACTGCTACATACTTCGCAATATCCTTCTTTATACCGGTCCACCAGAAAATATCCTTCAAATCCAAATGCATCATAGTATTCCCTGGGTGAATCGACTATGGTGAATCATGGGCCTCCTATAGAATCCACTTCCTGATCTCCGGGTCATTAGGCACATAAATGCGGTCCTCAAACCATAAAGTGTCGTGTTTATCCTCACGAAATCCTTTAGCTTTTCCTTCGCTCATCCTCCGCTTTATAGAGGCAACCTCCTCGTCAGTTTTCTGAGATTCTCTGATTTTATCCATCAGGGTAGACTGGATTTCTAGCGTTGCGACATAGCCTCTCGGAACTATCTCCAAACGTAGTTCTCGTAAGTCCTCGGCTAACTCCTTTGGAAACTCTTCCGTCATTAGGGTATTGACATGGCTCTTGCGGCTTAGCGCATCAGCTACTACATTAGCCTTTCCTGGATGATAATGCAATCTCATGTCATAATCCTTAATGAGTTCCAGCCATCTCCTTTGCCTTAGATTCAACTCCTTCTGAGTGAATATATACTTCAAACCCTTGTGATCTGTATATACTTCACAATGGTTTCCAATAAGAAAATGTCTCCACGTCTTCAATGCATGCACTACGGCTGCTAACTCCAAATCATGAGTGGCATAGTTCAACTCATGAGGTTTCAGTTGTCGTGAAGCATACGAAACAACTCTTCCTTCCTGCATAAGAACTGCTCCAAGTCCTCGACGTGAAGCGTCGCAGTACACCTCGTAATCCTTATGTTGATATGGCAGAATCAACACAGGGGATGAGACCAAACGTTTCTTTAATTCCTGGAAACTGGCCTCACATTCTTCTGTCCAACTGAACTTGTTGTCCTTCTTTAATAACTCCGTCATTGGCTTTGCAATCTTTGAGAAATTCTCGATAAATCTCTGGTAGTATCCTGCAAGTCTAAGAAAACTCCGGATCTCTCCAACTGTTGTCGGTGCTTCCCAATGGGTCATAGTTTCCACCTTGGAGGGATCTACTGCTATTCCTTCTCCGGATATAACGTGTCCGAGGAATCCGACTTCCTTCAACCAAAATTCACATTTGCTAAACTTGGCATATAACTGATGTTCTCTGTGCTTCTCCAATACCAAACGCAAATGCTCTGCATGCTCCTCTTCATCCTTTGAGAAGATCAATATATCATCTATGAACACTACGACGAACTTATCCAAATACTCCATAAACACTTTGTTCATCAGGTTCATAAAATATGCCGGTGCGTTAGTCAGACCAAAAGACATAACGGTATACTCGTACAACCCATACCTTGTGGTAAAGGCCGTCTTAGGAATATCCTGCTCTCGGATCTTCAATTGGTGGTACCCTGATCGCAGATCGATCTTGGCAAATACCTTAGCTCCTTGCAATCTATTGAACTAATCATTGATCATTGGCAGTGGGTACTTGTTCTTGATTGTTACTTCATTCAATACTCGGTAATCAACAACCATTCTTAACGATCCATCCTTCTTCTCCACTAGAAGTACTGGCGAACCCCAGGGCGAAGAACTAGGGCGTATGAATCCTTTATCCAGTAACTCCTTAATCTGTTTCTTTATCTCCTCCAAATCCTTTGCGGGCATCCTATATGGTCTCTTAGAAATTGCCCCGGTGCCTGGCAAAAGCTCAATCAAAAACTCTATATCTCTGTAAGGTGGCATTCCTGGCAATTCTTCTGGAAATACGTCAAGGAAATCCTTCACCACTGGTACGTCCTCCTGAACAACTCCTGATAAGGAATTTAATCTGTTCCTCTTCGGTTCATGCCGGGATACATACTTGATCCTTCTACCTTCTGGCATAGTAAGCAAAATGGACTTACTGGCGCATTCAATATTCCCTTCATACTTAGATAACCCATCCATGCCTAATATCACATCCAATCCTTGAGATTCCAATACTATTAGGTCCGAAGGGAAAATGTAGTTACCAATCCTTAATGGAAACTGATGACAACATAACTTAGCCATATACTCCGCTCCTGGTGAGGTTACTAACATGGCGATCTAAGGGCTTGGGTTGGCAGCTTATACTTATCCACAAATCCCCTTGAAATGTATGAATGCTATGCACTAGTATCGAAAAGAACGAGTGCAGTAAAGGACTTAACTAGAAACTTACCTATTATTGCATCTGGCTGAGCTTCAACCTCCTCCACGCTAACGTGATTCACTTGTCCTTTGTTAAAGGGGTTGGGCTTCTTCGCGGCGCTTCCATTGCCTTTCCCATTCTTAGCTGCTGGGCAGTCAGTAGCATAGTGTCCATTCTTCCCGCACTTGAAACAAGTGATATGGCTGAAATCCTTCTTGGTGGGTGTGGACGGTGTAGGGCGGCTCTGGTTTCCATTTGCTCCATTTCCATTTCCATTCTTAGGGCCATTGTGATTGTGCGAGCTACCTCCTCCATGGGTATGTTGAAACCGTCCTACCATTTTAGGGGTAAAATGGGGCTTCTGCTCTGCTCCAGAGTTATACCTTCCTTGCCCATACTTCCTCTTGCGACTTTTAATCTGTTGATGCTTCCTTTCAATCATTAGGGCGCGATCAACCAGCTCCTGGTAGTTATTGAAAGTTGCCACCATCAACTATACACTCATCTCATCATTCAGCCCTTCAATGAATCTCTCCTGCTTAGCGGCATCTGTGGCGACATCATCTGGGGCATAACGAGATAGGGTACTAAACTCATCCACGTACTGAGCCACAGTACGGTTGCCTTGGCGCAAATTGCGAAACTCCTGCTTCTTCATACTCATGGCTCCAGTTGAGACATGGGCGGTACGAAAAGCTTGCTGAAACTGATCCCAAGTCACATTGGATATGGGATAAGTGGCTGTGTAATTCTCTCACCATGCTGCGGCTGGTCCAGACAACTGGTGTGCGGCAAATCGCACCTTCTCAGCATCCGAGCAATTGGGGGTCGGTGGTCAAATCCCTTCCAATCTTGCGTAGCCAGTCATCAGCCACTATTGGTTCGATGCTGCTAGCAAACACTGGTGGTTGCAACCTTAAGATACGTGTCAGGTTGTCCACGGGTGGTGGTGGTGGAGGGTTGTTGTTGTTGTTCTGGTTGTTCTGAGTATTCTGGACAAGAAGTTGCATCAGGGTGTTCTGCTGCTGGATCAACTGAGTGACCTAAGGGGGAAACTCAAATCCGGGCTCACGTCTTGGAGGCATCTGATGGGTGTAGAGGGAAGAGATTAGAATAGAAAAAGGTCTAAGGGAAAATCACTACCCATATGCACATGAGGCAAAACACACAATTTATCACACCAAAGTTAATTTCAAACAAGGGCTTACATGGATCTAATCGTTTACAAAAGTGATCTAAGTCTACTAAAGGGAAAAAGACTACTAATCAAGGGAAGTCTTCCAGAAATTTTGATCGACAAAGGATTCCATGATATCTGCTCCAGCTTCATCTTTGCTGTCATCAGGTTCCGAATCCGTGTCGTCGATGATAATGTAGTCTTCCAGTGGAATCTCCTTGGGTTCTTCTTCCTCGTCTTGTTCTCCCATGAGTATCCCTAACTTCCGTGTCAAGTCATCATTCTTCTCCACAAGTATTTGCATCTCCTCCTTGTATTCGTCGCGTGTAGACTTGAGTTCTTCCTCTAGCTCCAAATTCCTATTTAGGGCTTTCTTCAAATTTATCATCCCTGCACACATCTGGTGCTCCTGGCGACGAATGTGATGGTTCAACTCCTGAATGAAGGCTGCAATGGACCTATCCTTCCGGGTGCTGATCATATCCCAATTCTCATCTCGGCGTCCGCAAATCTGGTAGATAGTGTCCTTTAGCTCCTGCTTGTAGACTTCTCCGATACTTCCCATAGCGATGTGGGCTGCCATGCTCCTGCCTAGGCTCCATGTAGGCGCATTAAAGGAAAATGCTATGAGTGCGGTGACGGGCTTGAACGTCCTTCCTGGAACTTGAGCTTGAATCAGCCAACGCTCCTCCTCAGGTAGAGTGGCATTATAGGTTCCGGTGAAACTTGGTAGTCCAATATTTAGGTATCTGGTGACTTCCTTCAGGTGTCGCCCAAATGGTGTATTGTCATCTGGCTGCATGAACTTGTTCTTTGCATCCACCATCCTAAAAGAGTAGAAAAGATGAGGAGTCAGAAACGAGAAGAGTGAATATTGCTCTAGGGCTTTAGCTTAATGGTCGTGTCCTACAGTCAGCGTGTGCTCTGATACCATCTTGTAGCGACCAGACCTCAAACAGTCTGATCTCTGTGCATCAGTGTCATCACTGGACCAGTAATGCTGACACGCACAGTACTCGAAGGATTTATAACAGAGTAGCAATCACACACTTATTACATCGATAGTTCCAACGATGAACTTATTACAATAAAAATGGCTGAAGGCCATCTAACACAATAACATCGGAAGGCTTGGAAGACTAGTGAGTCCATCAACTCCAACGGCATCACTGAGTATATAACCACGACCTAAAAGGCACCTTACTCGTCGTCTGAAAAGTCTGCAACATGAAACGTTGCTGCCCGAAAACGGGTCAGCACATGGAATATGCTGGCAAAGTAACATAAGAGAGCAATGAAAGTAAAGCTATACTATATGCAATATGGCTGGTGGAAAGCTCTATGTTTACAGTTTTTGCGTAAAGCCAGTTTACCCCTACTTCAAAGGAATGAATTTTAGTTTAACTATCATGGTAATTGAAACATCGTTGAGAAGATAGACATCCTCTCAACCCCAATTAAAGTTCATCATTAAACCCAACAATATTAATTAGAGTAACATGATGAGATGCGCATGATATCCAAGTACTAGATAATCAAGACGTCCGTAACCGGGGACACGGCTAATCATGATCAGTTTGTACACTCTGCAGAGGTTTGTGCACTTTTCCCCACAAGACCCGATCTCCTCCGTTTGATTTCTCGCACTGCATGATGTTTGAGAAACGGATGACCGAGCCACAGTCTTTCAGAAGCACTAGCACCTACGACCGGGTGAACCGTACCAACCTACATCCCCTACATCTACTAGTCCACCACTGTAGATGTTCGCACAACTTACTCATACTATGCTAGAGACCATAATAGCATTGTGGCTGCACACGGAAGTTTCTAGTATGAATAATCTCATGATCCCTTTGAGCCTGGGTGGCGGTCCAAAAGAAAAACAGGCAATCCCTGGAATACGCAGATGCCTCAATCCACCCAGATGTGTATTAATGTGGCCACCTTAAGTTGATCCGTTAATTAACAAACTCACATCTGTCATGGATTTCACTCACCCAATCCACGTCTACGAGCATAGCATGGCCTAATAGCAAACGTAGAAGTAACTCCCAAAGGTTTGAATGTAATACAGGTAATAGGTACTACCTCAATCTACTTCCCAGTCCCACAAGTTAATTGATCCTACTCATGCAATGTGTGAGGGGTTGACTAATGCAATGAAAACTGGGTAATTGGAAAGTATGATCAAAGTGTTACTTGCCTTGCTGATGATCCGCAAAACCTAGAGATTCAAAGTAGCAAGCGGCGCACTCCGGGTACTCTATCGCAAACGAACAAGCACACAATAAGTACTTAACTAATGCACGGGTAAAACTCAAATAAAAGATCTAACCAGAAAGTTCAACTTAAGAACTCCGGTTTGCAAAAGAAACGACAAAAGAAAAACAACGAAAGGCAAACGGCGAAAGAGAAACAACTACCGAACCAATTTGGATCTAAGTCCAAATTTGGCTGAGGCAAACGCTTGAGCGACTAGGTTAAACGAAAAGAGAATTTCGAGATGAAACTCCAGGCGCTTGAATCACCTGATTCCGATAAACGAGCGAAAAGATAAACTAAAACGAAGATCGGATCAGAGATCGCGATCAGAAAATAAACCAGAAAAAAGAAAACTAAAACAGCTTAACGAACGGACGTTCGTCAGCTGAGAACAAACGGCGAATTCGTTCGTTAGAACGAACGAACGGGTGAACGTTTACTACTTAACTAAACCAGAAAATAAAAACAGAAAACCGATCTAATAAAAAAAAAACTAGGGGTTCTAAAAAAACCTCGTCGGGAACTACCGGCAGCAGCAGCTTTCGGCGGCGGCAGGGCTGGCGGTGGCGGCGTGCTGGCGCGACGGCGGGGCTGGCGAGGGGCGGCAGCGGCGACGGCGTGCTGCGCGCGGCGGCGGCGGGCTGGCGTCACGGCGGTGGTGGCTTGCGGAGAGGGGCGGGGTGCGGCGGCTGCTGTGGTTGGAGGGGGGGTGACTAGCTTTATATAGGAGGGGGGTGGCTAGCTTGGGGAGGGGGCAAGGCCATGGCGGTCGGCGGTGGAGTTCGAGTCAGCCACGGCGGCGACGCGGGGAAGGCGGCGGGTGGCGATGGGCCTGCTCGGCTGGGCCTCGGCCCAGCCGTGTCGGCCCCCCTACATTTTTTTTATATATACGCCGGCGCTAAAAATAACTCTAGAAAATAAAATAAAATCTAGAAATTGCCAAAACAAATTTTCACCGTCTAAATAAAATATTTAGAACAAGATGAACATTTTCTTGGCACTAAAATGCATTTTTGAAAACATGCAATTTTTCCTAATTCAAATAAATCCGAATAAACTCCGAATAAAACTTGTTTGATCTTTTTATTTAAGTCTTCCGTATTTCTTTATTTTGGGAGAGTCATTTTACTCTCTCTCTCATATCTTTAAGATAGAAATACTTGGAGAAGAAAATATATAAAATCAAACGATCTTATTTTCAAAATTTGAGAAACCTCAATTATGAAAATTTAGAAATCCCCAACTCTCTCCGAGGGTCCTTGAGTTGCTTTGGATTTTCTCGGACCACCAAAAGCAAGAAAAATATGATATGCATGATGATCTAATGTATAACATTCCAAATTGAAAACTTGGGATGTTACACGGTCCATCGGAGATTCTACGGGTTCCTCGGATCCATATGGGGGGTGTGGCCTCGCCACTTCTCCCCGCGCTGCCGGGTGCGAGATCTACAACCGGCGTCGCCGCTGGCGAGAGCCTCATCTTCTTGGCGCTGGGGCCAGATGACTCCATTTTCCTTGCGGGAGTCGCGTCGAGCTCACAGGTTTCAGCTGAGTAGCCACAGACGAGCCTAGTGGTAGTGCGAGTGGGGAAGAAGGATGGCTATTTTTTGTATGAGTGGAGGAAGAGGAGCAGGCATTTTCTGGACGAGTGAGGAAGAAGGTGAGCGGGGGATGTCTGTATGAGTGAGGAAGATGGGGAGCGGGGAAAATTGGGGGGCGACGGAAGCGGGAGAGTCCAGTGAGCTGCAGTATAAGTTTTTTTGAGACATAGCTGTAGTATAAGTGGAAGCGAGGGGGAAGGAGGGTTTTCCTGGGATCACCCCCTCTTCAATAAATATGGGCTTTTCCTCGCAAAATAAAATAAAATAAATGGGCTTTAAGATGGATAGGCTTTTTATATCGGCCTAGTCGGCTGCCCGTGTTTCATACTGGAGGGCCTTAAAACTAGAGGCAGCCCATTAGAGAAACTCTCCAGCTCTCCAGCTTATTGCCCATTCGAAAGAAAAAAAGAGACAACTGTAGCTTAATTATGGCTCCTCATCGGTAACATTTTTCAACTTGAAAAAAGTTATAGCTCCTTTTCGGGCCGGCTTGGCATACACCAAATTAGAGGATGGTGTACTGGATGCAGACAATCACACTGGTCATAGCACGACAAAATAAGGGGTCAAATAACATGCCCACAATATACATAGATAGTAAAGGTTGACACACTAGTCAACATTCACGCCAAACTAACCTTCACAAGATATGGTATGCATAGTAGCTAACATTCACAAGCACTTAAGTTCAGCATGTTTATGCATCTAAATGATTCACAAGACTATAACCAAGAAATAGCAGTGAGAAGGTGTAGAAATAAAGAAAAAATATCGATACTTCCCTGAGCAAACGACCTCGCTATGCACGCATTAATTTCCTAGGCATGCTTCTTTCTGCTCAATGTTGCATTCACTTTGAGCATGCTGGCAACTCCACAGCTATGTTGATGGCTCATCTTGCAATTTACGCTGACACATTGCAGCAAACAAAGATGCAATAGATATCACTTAACATCGGACTGTTTTATGCAATTCCACTAAATCATCTTCATTGTCCTGAATGTTAAAAGATAGGAAAGTGTTGTACTTGAACGGTGTCGCAAAACAGTAGCACATATCAATAGCCCGCATGACAAAACACGATTATATGGACGAAGGGTTACTGACCTGCGTGGGGAAGATTATGCATAATTTTATAGGTGGTTAGTTGATTTCCACCTTGGGAGCTCCTATGATGGCACGGAGGAAATTCTATACAACCGATGAGCGCAATTCCATCGGTTTGGCTGTAGAAAATTTGTCTGACTGACCCCAATATCTTTTTGTGCAGTTCCACTAAAATAATGCATTGCTGTTTGCACGATCCTACTCATCGGCCAGACCATCAATGACTCGGTCTCTTTTATCTTGCGTTGACGGCGCGACTGTTGTGCCTGTTTGCTCCTCCACACATAACAACCTCATTCCACACTGCAAACAGCAAGTCAACGTACATATAAGCTTATTTCATCTTGCGTTGGTCATTCTACTTAGTTACGAATGTACGAATACCTAGAGCACCGTGAGGTCAGCTCACAACAGGTTCCACTAAAATTGAGGTTTGTGCTTCCGTTTTCACAAATAAACATCGTATGGAGATAAACAACACTGTTTGCACAAATATGTAACAGGGTTATTTAAGTAGTGTCATTTCTTTACAACGGCATATGATTAACGATAGGATCTCATATGTTATCAATGGCATTACAGTGACACTATGAAAAATATCCATTAACTAAGAAGTGCCATCACATCAAATCAACACTAGCACTAGATTAACGAGTGCAGCAAACATGCAAAGGATGTCTGGATTTGTGCATTTTTGTTCTCATCAGTGTCCTTTCCTATGTGACCACAAGAAATCTAGACGTGCTCATTCTCGGTTGCATTGTCGATCGAACAACACCCACTTTCTGTCCTTTTTGATCAAGAGACCGGTCAGGCCATCATCTTTATTTTCCTTTCCAACCAAGAGATCGGTTCGTTAGCTAGTATTTGCAGTACCTTTTTCCTCTAATAGTAAAAAATTAGGTGGTGTTCGAGTGTTCGACAAGCCGATGGAGCTAGCTATATGGGGAGCTTTGTGGATTACTAGAAGAATATCTGCATGCCGTATGAAGCATCGTGGGAGCAATCCTAACTTCATGAAAAATGGGCCATTAGAACAAGGCCAGTTCTAAATAAGTTATACCTCTGGTCGGCGGATGTGGCAAGGCACGCAGCGGGATATGCCAACTCGATGCCGATCTCTTTGTCCTCCTCCAGCATCCGACTGAAGAAGAATCGTGCAAGACACCAGCTGTATTCACCAGCATCACCTCAACGGTGTCCTTATGTGTTCTACTTCACCTCGATGATGGCGGCGGGCGGCGACATCCTGGCCGTCACCTCGTCGAGATCCGCGTAGCCACGTCACCTCGTCGACATCCACGACGTCTTTTTCTCTGCCTGCATGGCACGGCTACGCGTGCGTCGACAACGTATGGTGCAGTCGTAAGCACTGGAGGCGATATACGCCATGGCGGTGTCGAGGGCAGAGACGATGCCATTGCCGCCTTGCACCCCGACAAGCTGGCATGGAGCAACTCGACACTTTTCCTTTAGATGGATTGGAGCGGCCATATGCAGAACCACGCGCTGGCTTAGGGCGGTAATTGGCTCCGTCGGGCTAGGTGAGGTAGGTGGAGCAGCGAGCTGCCTCGCTCGTAACTACCGGGCTCGACGGGCCACCCAGACAGCTTTTATGCCGGAGAATTCACCCTTCCATCTAGGATTTCAACGACCTAGCATGTGTTATAGCTAGCTGAATAGGCTTATTGTGCTTGCTCTAAATGATGTGCCGCTGCAAGAGTCACCTGTATTATTAACCATGCTCTAAGAAGGTTGCACGACCTTGGCTATAATACAATACTAAAGGTTAGTAGGTGACCTTGCGCTTGGATCTTCGCCTCTGCCGGAAGTCAAACAATGATGATGGTACCACAGTACGTATATACTTCTGGCAATATGACACCGAGTGAACGGCTGCACGTTCAGTGCTTGTATAGCCCACTATTGTTTTCTAATTTAGGGTTCCGCAAAACTCTTGTATGTTCAAACACTGGGGTGTGTGCGTGATACGTCTCCAACGTATCTATAATTTTTTATTGTTCCATGCTATTATATATATGATGTTTTGGATGTTTAATGGTCTTTATTATACACTTTTATATTATTTTTGGGACTAACCTATTAACCCAAAGGCCCAGTCCAGATTGCTATTTTTTTTGCCTATCTCATTGTTTCGCAGAAAAGGAATATCTAACGGAGTCCAAACGGAATGAAACCTCCGGGAGAGATATTTTTGGAACGATTTGTTCACGAGAGACTTGAGAACCAAGACAGAAGGGACACATGTCATCCACGAGGGTGGGGGTGCGCCCCCTCACCCTTGGCGCGCCCCTGCCTCGAGGGCCCCATGTTGCTCCCTCGATGCCCTCCTACCACCTATATATACCCATGTACCCTGAAAACATCGAAGCAACAGAGAAAACTATAATTCCACCGCCGCAACCTTTTGTTCCCGTGAGATCCCATCTTGGGGCCTGTTCGGGAGCTCCGCCGGAGGGGGGATCTTCTACGGAGTGCTTCTACATCAACATCATTGCCTCACCATGAGCTGTGAGTAGTTTACCACAGACCTTCGGGTCCATAGTTAGTACCTAGATGGCTTCTTCTCTCTTTTTGGTTCTCAATACCAAGTTCTCCTCGGTCTTCGAGGAGATCTATTCGATGAATTGTGGCTTTACGATCAAGATTATCTATGAGAAATATTTGGTTCTTTTCTGAATTCTTTTATGTATGACTATAATATCCTTGCAAGTCTCTTCGAATTATCGGTTTGGTTTGGCCTACTAGATCTGTAGTTCTTGCAATGGGAGAAGTGCTTGGCTTTGGGTTCAATCTTGCGGTGTCCTTTCCCAGTGACAGCAGGGGCATCAAGGCACGTATAGTATTATTGCCATCGAGGATAAAAATATGGGGTTTATATCTTATTGCTTGAGTTTATCCCTCTACATCATGTCATCTTGCTTAAAGCATTAATCTGTTCTTATGAACTTAATACTCTAGATGCATGCTGGATAGTGGTCGATGTGTGGAGTAATAGTAGTAGATGCAGAATCGTTTCGATCTACTTGTCACGGACGTGATGCCTATATATAATGATCATGCCTAGATATTCTCATAATTATTCGCTTTTCTATCAATTGCTCGACAGTAATTCGTTCACCCATCGTAGAAATCTGCTAACATGAGAGAAGCCACTAGTGAAACCTATGCCCCCTGGTTCTATCTCAACATATTAATGTACAATCTACTTTACTTTGATGTTTTTACTTTCTGTTCTTATATCCAAAAATACCAAAATATCAAACTATCCTATCTATCAGATCTCACTTTCGTAAGTGACCGTAAAGGGATTGACAACCCCTTATCACGTTGGCTACAAAGTTCTTATTTGTTTGTGTAGGTGCGAGGGACTCACGCGTGGTCTCCTACTAGATTAATACCTTGGTTCTCAAAAACTAAGGGAAATACTTACGCTACAGTGCTACATCACCCTTTCCTCTTCGAGGGAATACAACGCAAGCTCGAGAAGTAGCAAGAAGAATTTTTGGCGCCGTTGCCAGGCAGGCTTACGCAAAAAACATATACCAAGTACCTATCACAAACCCTTATCCTTCGCATTACGTTTATTTGCCTCTTGTTTTCCTCTCCCCCACTTCACCCTTGCCGTTTTATTTGCCCTTCTTTTTGCCGTGTGTTTACCGTTCGCTTGCCTCTTGTTTCCTTGTGTTGCTATGTGCCCTCTATTAGCTTGCATCTTTGCTTGCTAAATTATGGATCCCCATCCACTTGCTAATCTCTTGAAGAGATCCAATTATGTTGAACCTATTGCTAGTGATCTGCGTGCAC
The DNA here is from genome assembly GCA_902687465.1 of Secale cereale. Taxonomy (NCBI): domain Eukaryota; kingdom Viridiplantae; phylum Streptophyta; class Magnoliopsida; order Poales; family Poaceae; genus Secale; species Secale cereale. The sequence goes on from LR738709.1 coordinate 183,577,925, forward strand.
TAGATTATCTTTTTGAGGTTTTGCTCGAAATTTATGAATCTGAAAATTGTGACAAAGTGTTGAAAGAAGAAAAATATGAAGTGATTCACGATAGCTCTTTTAATGAAAAGCATGATTGCAATGATGTTATTATAAATTCTATTAATGCCAATTGTGCTAATGATATGCAAGACCTCAAGCTTGGGGATGCTAGTTTTTCTGTGACTACTACTTATTGCAGTGATCATGATTGGGGTGATTCTTCTTATGATCCTGAAAATTTATTTAACCCCCATGATATATATGAGATTGAGAATAATGTTCGCAATAATATTGAAAGTGGGTTTGTAAGAGTGTCAACTTTAGATCCTACATATTTGGAGAATGTTCAATCTTATGAATTTGTTGATAAAAGTGGGTTTGGAGAGGTCATGACTTTAGTTAATATTGATCCCACTATTTTGGAAGAGTGTCAACTTTGCATGCATGTGGATCGTGTTGAGAATATGTTATGTGATAGCTATATTTTTTAATATGCTTATGATCCTACATGCAATTATTATGAGAGAGGAAAATATGGTTGTAGAAATTTTCATGTTACTAAGTTACGTCTCGCTATGTTGAGTTTGCTATTGTTTATTTCTTCTTCCTTGCACACGTTAGATCTTGCTGGCTATCATAATTTGTTTGCTTGTAAAATGCCTATGCATAGGAAGTATGTTAGACTTAGATGTGTTTATCACATGGTTTATGATGCTATCTTTGCTTCAATTCTTATCTTTCATGCGAGCATCATTGAATTCTCAAGCCTATCTTAATGTCTATAAAGCAAGAGCTTGTTGGGAGGCAACCCAATTTTATTTTCTTTGTTTTTGCTTCTGTTTAGGAATTTTTTTTCCATCTAGCTTATGTTTAGATGTGGTTTTGACTTTTAATTAGTGTTTGTGCAAAGCAGAACCTTTGGGAAGACTTGTGTGAAGTTTATATGATCTTGTTGTAAAAAACCGAAACGTTGGCGCTCACTAGAATAGTCACCAGATTTTACTGGAGAGTGCTATCTAGTTGATTATTTTTTCAGATGATTAATAGACAAATTCCTCACGTTTACCAATTTATTTCAAAATTTTTTGGAGTTGCAGAAGTATGCGAAAGTTACATATTACCACACACTATTCTGTTTTTGATAGATTCTGTTTTTCATGTGTTGTTTGCTTATTTTGGTGAATCTATGAGTAGTATTGGAGGATATGAATCATAGAGAAGTAGGAATGCAGTAGGTTTATCACCAATATAAAGAAAGAATGAGTTCATTACAGTACCTTTGAGAGGTGGTTTGTTTTCTTATACTAACGGAGCTCACGAGATTTTTTGGCTAAGTTTTGTGTTGTCATGTTTTCAAGTTTTGATTATGGCTTTGATGGACTATGGAACAAAGAGTGGCAAGAGCCTAAGCTTGGGGATTCCCAAGGCACCCCAAGGTAAAATTCAAGGACAACCAAAAGCCTAAGCTTGGGGATGCCCCGGGAAGGCATCACCTCTTTCGTCTTCATGTATCGGTAACTATACTCGGGACTATATTTTTATTATCCACATGATATGTGTTTTACTTGGAGCGTCATATATGATTTGAGTCTTTGTTTGTTAGTTTTCCACAATCATACTTGCTGGACACACCTTTTTGAGAGAGATAAATATGGCCTAGAATTTGTTACAACACTATATGTGCTTCACTTATATCTTTTGAGCTAAATTATTTAGCTCTAGTGCTTCAGTTATATCTTTTAGAGCATGGTGGTGGTTCTATTTTGTAGAAATTGATGTTCTCATGATTCACTTATATCCTTTTGAGAGTCTTTTTGAACAGCATGGTAATGGGCTTTGGTTATAAAAATAGTCCTAATATGATAGGCATCCAAGATGAATGTAGTAAAATCTTTCATACAAATGCGTTGAAAATGATGAGAAGTTTGATACTTGATGATTGTTTTGAGATATGAGCATAGTGATATTAGGGTCATGCTAGTGGAGTTATTATGAATTTGAGAAATACTTGTGTTAAAGTTGGTGATTCCCGTAGCATTCTATGTGACAAACTTAGAGCATGAGGTATTTGTAGAGTGTCATCCTTTGTGTGGAGGTTGGGGGCGCGCGATGGTTAAATCCTACCAACCTCCCCCCTAGGAGCATGCGTTGATTGCTTTGTTTTGATGACTCGTAAATTTTTGCAATAAGTATATGAGTTCTTTATGACTAATGATGAGTCCATGGATTATACGCACTCTCACCCTTCCACCATTGCTAGCCTCTCTTGCATCGCACAACTTTCGCCGGTACCATACACCCACTATATACCTTCCTCAAATCAGCCACCATACGGCTTCCTCAAAACAGGCACCATACCTACCTATCATGGCATTTCCGTACGCCATTCGGAGATATATTGCCATGCAACTTTCCACCGTTCCGTTTGTTATGACATGCTTCATATTGTCATATTGCCATGCATGATCATGTAGTTGACATCGTATTTGTGGCAAAGCCACCATGCATAATTTTTCATACATGTCACTCTTGATTCATTGCACATCCCGGTACATTGCCGGAGGCATTCACATAGAGTCATACATTATTCTAGTATCGAGTTGTAATATTGAGTTGTAAATCAGTATAAGTGTGATGATCATCATTTTTAGAGCATTGTCCCAAAGAAAAAAAAGGAAAAAAGGAAAAGTCAAGAAAAAGAAAGGCCCAAACAAAAAAAAAGGAAAAAAAAAGAAAAGGGACAATGCTACTATCTTTTCCACACTAGTGCTTCAAAGTAGCACCATGTTCTTCATGATAGAGAGTCTAATCTTTAGTCACTTTCCTATACTAGTGGGAATTTTCATTATAGAACTTGGCTTGTATATTCCAACGATGGGCTTCCTTAAAATCCCTAGGTCTTCGTGAGCAAGCAAGTTGGATGCACACTCACTTAGTTCCTTTTGTTCAGCTTTCATACGTTTATAGCTCTAGTGCATCCGCTGCATGGCAATCCCTACTCACTCACATTGATATCTATTGATGGGCATCTCCATAGCCCGTTGATACGCCTAGTCGATGTGAGACTATCTTCCTTCTTTTTGTCTTCTGCACAACCACCACTCTATTCCACCCATAGTGCTATATCCATGGCTCACGCTCATGTATTGCGTGAAAGTTGAAAGGTTTGAAAAAATTGAGTATGAAAACAATTTCTTGGCTGAAACCTGGGTTGTGCATGATATGAATATTTTGTGTGATGAAGAGGGAGCATTGCCAGACTATATGATTTTGTAGGGATAGCTTTCTTTGGTCATGTTATTTTGAGAAGACATGATTGCTTTGTTAGTATGCTTGAAGTATTATTATTTCTTATGTCAATATAGAATTTTGTCTTGAATCTTTCGGATCTGAACATTCATGCCACAAAAACGAGAATTACATTGAAAATTATGTTGGTTAGCATTCCACATCAAAAATTATGTTTTTATGATTTACCTACTCGAGGACGAGCAGGAATTAAGCTTGGGGATGCTTGATACGTCCCCAACGTATCTATACTTTTTTATTGTTCCATGCTATTATATATGATGTTTTGGATGTTTAATGAGGTTTATTATACAATTTTATATTATTTTTGGGACTAACCTATTAGCCCAAAGGCCTAGTCCAGATTGCTTTTTTTTTTGCCTATTTCAGGGTTTCACAGAAAAGGAATATCAAACGGAGTCCAAACGAAATGAAACCTTCGAGAGAGATATTTTTGGAACGATATCTTCACGAGAGACTTGAGAACCAAGGAAGAAGGGACACATGGCGTCCAAGAGGGTGGAGGGCGCGCCCCCTCCCCATGGGCTCGCCCCCCTACCTCGTGGGCCCCACGTTGCTCTCCCGATGCCCCCCTTCCTCCTATATATACCCATGTACCCTGAAAACAGCGAAGCAACATAGAAAACCCTAATTCCACAGCCGCAACCTTCTGTTCCCGTGAGATCCCATCTTGGGGCCTGTTCCAGAGCTCCGCCGGAGGGGGGATCTTCTATGGAGTGCTTCTATATCAACATCATCGCGTCACCATGAGTTGTGAGTAGTTTACCACAGACCTTTGGGCACATAGTTAGTACCTAGATGGCTTCTTCTCTCTTTTTGGATCTCAATACAAGTTGTCCTCGGTCTTCGAGGAGATTTATTCGATGTAATCTTTTTGCGGTGTGTTTGTCGAGATCCGATGAATTGTGGGTTTATGATCAAGATTATCTATGAGAAATATTTGGTTCTTTTCTGAATTCTTTTATGTATGATTATAATATCCTTGCAAGTCTCTTAGAATTATCGGTTTGGTTTGGCCTACTAGATCTTTTGTTGTTGCAATGGGGGCAGTGCTTGGCATTGGGTTCAATCTTGCGGTGTCCTTTCCCAGTGACAGCAGGGGAAGCAAGGCACGTATAGTATTGTTGCCATCGAGGATAAAAAGATGGGGTTTATATCATATTCCTTGAGTTTATTCCTCCACATCATGTCATCTTGCTTAAAGCGTTACTCTGTTCTTATGAACTTAGTACTCTAGATGCATGCTGGTTAGCGGTTGATGTGTGGAGTAATAGTAGTAGATGCATAATCGTTTCGGTCTACTTGTCACGGACGTGATGCCTATATATAATGATCATGCCTAGATATTCTCATAATTATTCGCTCTTCTATCAATTGCTCCACAGTAATTGGTTCACCCATCATAGAAATCATGGAGGCCGACAGTTCTCCTCCTTGCTATAAATGAGGAGGGGTGGAGCCCTCTGGTCATTTCCATCCCTTGCTTCTCGTCCCTCCATCCTTTTCCTTGCTCTGCCAGCTCGTCGAAGAGTCCATGGCGCCGATAAGGAGGTTCTCCGCGGTGGAGAAGGGAAAGCTCCCCGAGAGGAGCCCATGCCACTCCCATCGAAGAAGAGGATGGGTCGCTCTCGTGATGTTGGTGAGGGTCTTGATGTTACGTGGTCCTGTTTGGAGTGGCATCCTCCGGGCTTCCAGATCTCTCTGTACTCCCTGGAGCAAGGCGCAGGGCAGGAGGGCGTCACCGAGCCCCCCTACCGGCGAGGATCGTAGAGGGCAGGCTGCGTCTGTGCTGCCAGCTGGCGAGCGGACGCATGTCGGGAGCTCGCCTCGTGAGTTAATCATATGGGCGGCGACGCCGCTGCCATCGTTGATTCGGCTCCCGAGGTTCTGCGCCGGGCTCCTGCCGCTGAGGGTGCCTGCCGAGTTGTGGCTGCGGCATACCGGGTGCTAGAGCCAAGCTACTGAGGCGGAGGTCAAGGTCGTTCCCCCGGGCGATGTCTTAATGACTCATGGATGGGGCGAGATCGCCCGGGCTTGCCATCATGGAGGGGCCTCTGCCATCCATTTCAAGTACGATGGAGCCTCTATGCTTTTCTTCATGGTCTTTGGCGAGGACGGCCAGCGCCTAGAGTGCTTCCCCGGGAGGGGCGATCTACACGGCACGGCCACGGGTGCTGAACTTGCCCTAGGTCTTGTCAGCAGCTCCTCTAGCAGTGACAGCGAGTCCTCAGAGTCCATCAATTCTCGGGAAACTAGCAACGACGACAACTATGAGCCACCAAGCTCTCCCCGCACCCAGAGCAGGGCGTCGGTGTCCGCCCGGCGTCGGAAGTGATGTTCCCGACTTGGTTCTTCTATCTTCATTCTTTTGTTTCCCTGCGCGGAATCATCTCAAGCCCCGCGGGGTATGTAAGAAGTTGTAATACTTTTTGTGTTAATGTCACCACTCTTCGTTCAGCATCGAGGTTGTATGTCTCGCGAGGGCATTGTATTCTTTTTCGTGCTCGGGGTAGCTTGGTGCTGTATGTCGACATGACCCAGTCCGCAGGCACGCTTCAGCCGTTGCTGGTATGCTAGGTCGTGATGCCATGGTCAAGGGCAGGAGGTGAGCGGCCCGAAGTCCAGTAGGAGCCCTTGAGGCATGATGCTCAGGGGGTCCCTTTTAGCGCGAAAGCAGCTTCCTGGAGGCCGAAAAGGAAAACGAACTTGCACGAGAAAGATCACAAAGATTGAAATGCCAGGCTACGCAATTCTAGTTATCATACGGGGGTGACTTATCTTGTGATTAGTTCCTAGCGGGGTGCCTGGTTGTGCGCTTGCGATAGCGCCTCTAGGTGAGGCTCGCGTCAGTCTCTCCCCCTTTAGTTCAGGCAAGTGCTCTACGTCCTCGGGTCCCGGTCCTCGAGCGAAGCTCAGCCGCTGCTGGTATGCCAGGTCGTGAGGCCGTGGTCAAGGCCAGGGGTTGAGGGCTCGTGAACCAGTAGGAGCGCCTGAGGCACGATGTTCAGGAGCCCCCTTTTAACGTGCAAGCGGGGCGCGTCAAGGGGAGTGGCTGGCGAGGCCACCTTAGTCTGATTCCAAAGGTCCCTGCTGCTACACCTTGAGCTTGCGTTGTATTCCCTCGAAGAGGAAAGGGTGATGCAGCACGGTAGCGTAAGTATTTTCCTCAGTTTTTGAGAACCAAGGTATCAATCCAGTAGGAGACCACGCGCGAGTCCCTCGCACCTGCACAAACAAATAATAACTTCGCAACCAACGTGATAAGGGGCTGCAATCCCTTTACGGTCACTTACGATAGTGAGATCTGATAGATAGGATAGTATAATATTTTGGTATTTTTGATATAAGAACAAAAATTAAATAAAGAAAATAAGCAATGGCGAAAGAAATTGAACTAAAGTAATATGATAAAGATAGACAAGGGGGCTATAGGTTTCACAAATGGCTTCTCTCACGATAGTATAATTCTATGGTGGGTGAACAAATTATTGTCGAGCAATTGATAGAAAAGCGCATAGTTATGAGAATATCTAGGCATGATCATTATATATAGGCATCACGTCCGTGACAAGTAGACCAAAATGATTATGCATCTTATACTATTACTCCACACATCGACCGCTATCCAGCATGCATCTAGAGTATTAAGTTCATAAGAATAGAGTAATGCTTTAAGCAAGATGACATGACGTACATGGATAAACTCAAGCAATATGATATGAACCCCATCTTTTTATCCTCGATGGTAACAATACAATACGTGCCTTGCTGCCCCTGCTGTCACTGGGAAAGGACACCGCAAGATTGAACCCAAAGCCAAGCACTTATCCTATTGCAAGAACTATAGATCTAGTAGGCCAAACCAAACCAATAATTCAAAGAGACTTGCAACGATATTATAATCATACATAAAAGATTTTAGAAAAGAATCAAATATTGTTCATAGATAATCTTGATCATAAACCCACAATTCATTAGATCTCGACAAACACACCGCAAAAATATTACATCGAATAGATCTCTTAGAAGAACGAGGAGAACTTTGTATTGATATCCGAAAAGAGAGAAGAAGCTATCTAGCTAATAACTATGGACCCGAAGGTCTGTGGTAAACTACTCACAACTCATTGGTGAGGCTATGGCGTTGATGTAGAAGCACTCCGTGGTAGATCCCCCCTCCGGCAGAACTCCGAAACAGCCCCCAAGATGGGATCTCACGGTAACAGAAGGTTGCGGCGGTGGATTTAGGGTTTTCTCTGTTGCCTCGATGTTTTCAGGGTATATGGATATATATATGACGATGGAGGGCATCAGGGGAGCCAGAGGGGGCCCACGAGGGTGGGGGCGCGCCCAGGGGAGGGGGCGCGCCCTGGACCCTCGTGGCCACCTCCTTCATTCCCTCGATTGTACTCCAAGTCTTCTGGGTAGATATGGTTCCAAAAATAACTCTCCCGAAGGTTTCATTCCGTTTGGACTCCGTCTGATATCCCTTTTCTGCGAAACTCTGAAATAGGAAAAAAAAAAACAATTTGCACTAGGCCTTGGGTTAGTAGGTTAGTCCCAAATATAATATAAAAGTGTATAATAAAGCCCATTAAACATCCAAAACAGAATATATAATAGCATGGAACAATCGAAAATTATAGATACGTTGGAGACGTATCAAGCATCCCCAAGCTTAATTCCTGCTCGTCCTCGAGTAGGTAAATAATAAAAATAGAATTTTTGATGTGGAATGCTAACCAACATAATTCTCAATGTAATTTTATTATTGTAGCATGAATGTTCAGATCCGAAAGATTCAAGACAAAAGTCTATGTTGACATAAGAAATAATAATACTTCAAGCGTAGTAACAAAGCAATCATGTCTTCTCAAAATAACATGGCCAAAGAAAGTTATCCCTACAAAATCATATAGTCTGCCGATGCTCCCTGTTCATCACACAAAATATTCATATCATGCACAACCCCGGTTTCAGCCAAGCAATTGTTTTCATACTCAAATTTTTTCAAACCTTTCAACTTTCATGCAATACATGAGTGTAAGCCATGGATATAGCACTATACGTGGAATAGAGTGGCGGTTGTGGAGAAGACAAAAAGGAGGAAGATAGTCTCACATCAAATAGGCATATCAATGGGATATTGAGATGCCCATCAATAGATATCAACGTGAGTGAGTAGGGATTGCCATGCAACAGATGAACTAGAGCTATAAGTGTATGAAAGCTCATCAAAAGTAACTAAGTGGGTGTGCATCCAATTTGCTTGCTCATGAAGACCTAGGGCATTTGAGGAAGCCCATCGTTGAAATATACAAGCCAAGTTCTATAATGAAAATTCCCACTAGTATGTGAAAGTGAAAAAACATGAGACTCTCTATCATGAAGATCATGGTGCTACTTTGAAGCACAAGTTTGGAAAAGGATAGTAGCATTGTACCTTCTCTCTTTTCTCTCATTTTTTTTGAAGGGGCTTTCTCTCTTTTTTTATTTAGCCCCTCTCTATATTTTTTTGGGCCATGTTTTTTTTGGCCTTTCCTCACATGGGACAATTCTCTAATAATGAAGATCATCATACTTTTATTGACTTACAACTCAAAGATTACAACACGAAGCTAGAACAAAATATGACTCTATGTGAATGATGATGAAGCATGCCATATGAACGGAACGGTGGAAAGTTGGATGGCAATATATCTCGGAATGGCTATGGAAATGCCATGATAGATAGGTATGTTGGATGTTTTGAGGAAGGTATATAGTTGGTGTATGGAACCGGCGAGAGTTGCGCGGTACAAGAGAGGCTAGCAAAGATGGAAGGGTGAGAGTGCGTATAATCCATGGACTCAACATTAGTCATAAAGAACTCATATACTTATTGCAAAAATTTACGAGTCATCAAAACAAAGTAATCAAAGCATGCTCCTAGGGGAAGGTTTGGTAGGAGTTAACCATCACGCGACCCGACCTCCACACAAAGGATGACACTCAATAAATACCTCATGCTCTAACTTCGTCACATAGTGGTTCACCATACGTGCATGCTACAGGAATCACAAACGTTAACACAAGTATTTCCCAAATACATAATTACTCCACTAGCATGACTCTAATATCACCATCCTCCTATCTCAAAACAATCATCAAGTATCAAACTTCTCATCATATTCAATGCACCTTATATGAAAGTTTTTACTATATTCATCTTGGATGCCCATCATATTAGGACTAGTTTATAGCCAAGCACATTACCATGCTATTCTAAAAGACTCTCAAAAGGATATAAGTGAAGCATGAGAGATCAAAAATTACTACAAAATAAAACCACCACCGTGCTCTAAAAGATATAAGTGAAGCACTAGAGCAAAACTATCTAGCTCAAAAGATATAAGTGAAGCACATAGAGTATTCTAACAAATTATAAATTGTATTTATCTCTCTCAAAAGGTGTGTCCAGAAAGGATGATTGTGGAAAACTAAAAAGCAAAGACTCAAATCATAGATGACGCTCCAAGCAAAACACATATCATGTGGTGAATAAAAATATAGTGTCAAGTATAGTTACCGTTAGATGAAGACGAAAGAGGGGATGCCTTCCCGGGGCATCCCCAAGCTTAGGATTTTGGTTGTCCTTGAATTTTACCTTGGGGTTCCTTGGGCATCCCCAAGCTTAGGATCTTGCCACTCTTTGTTCAATAGTCCATCAAAGCCATACTAAAAACTTGAAAACTTCACAACACAAAACTTAGCCAAAAATCTCGTGAGCTCCGTTGGTATAAGAAAACAAACCACCGCTCAAAGTTACTGTAATGAAATCATTATTTGTTTATATTGGTGGTAAACCTACTGTATTCCAACTTTTCTATGATTCATACTCCCCAATACTACGCATAGATTCATCAAAATAAGCAAACAACACACAAAAACAGAATCTGTCAAAAACATAACAGTCTGTAGTAATCTGTAACTTGAATACTTCTCTAACTCCAAAAAAATTGAAATAAATTGTTAAACGTGAGGAATTTTTCTTTTAATCATCTTCAAATAAAATCAACTAAATAGCATTCTCCAGTAAAATATGGTAGCTAATCTCATGAGCGCTAAAGTTTTTGTTTTTTACAGCATGATCATATAAACTTCACACAAGTCTTCCCAAAGGTTCTACTTGGTACAAACACTAATTAAACACAAAACCACATCTAAACAGAAGCTAGATGCAATATTTATTCCTAAACAGAAGCAAAAACAAAGAAAATAAAATAGGGTTGCCTCCCAAAAGCTCTTTTTTTATAGACATTAAGATAGGCTTGAGTATTCAATGATGCTCACATGAAACACAAGACTTGAAGCACAAAAAGAGCATAATATAGCATGTGAAAATGACATCTAAGTCTAACATACTTCCTATGCATAGGCATTTTAAAGGAAAACAAATTAGCAAGGCAAGCAAGATCTAACATATGCAAGGAAGAAGACAGAAACAAGATCAATCTCAACATGAAGAGAGGTAATTTAGTAACACGAAGACTTCTATAACCATATTTTCCTCTCTCCTAATAATTGCATGTAGGATCATAATCAAATTCAACAATATAGCTATCACAAAATATATTCTCAACACGATCCACATGCATACGAAGTTGACACTCTTCCAAAATAGTAGGATCAACATTAACTAAAGTCATGACCTCTCCAAACCCACTTTTATCAAAAAAATCATAAGATTGAACATTCTCCAAATATGTGGGATCTAAAGTTGACAATCTTCCAAACCCACTTTCAATATTATTGCAAAAATTATTATCAATCTCATATTCATCATGGGGCTCAAATAAATTTTCAAGATCGTAAGAAGCATCACCACAATCATGTATATTGCAACAAGTAGTGGGCATAGGAAAATAAGCATCCCCAAGCTTAGGGTTTTGCATATCATTAGCGCAATTGACATTAATAGAATTTATAATAACATAATTGCAATCATGCTTTTCATTGAAGGAACTATCATGAATCGCTTCATAAATTTCTTCTTTCAACACTTCATCACAAATTCCAGATTCACGAATTTCAAGCAAAACCTCATAAAAATAACCTAGTGCACTCAACTCACTAGCAATAGGTTCAACATAATTGGATCTCTTCAAAAGATTAGCAAGTGGATGAGGATCCATAATTTAGCAAGCGAAGATGCAAGCTAATAGAGGGCACATAGAAACACAAGAAAACAGAAAGGCGAATGGAAAAAGGGCGGATAAAACAGCAAAGGTGAAGTGGGGGAGAGGAAAACGAGAGGCAAATAATGTAATGCGAAGGATAAGGGTTTGTGATAGGTATTTGTATATGACTTTTGCGTAAGCCTCCTCGGCAACGGTGCTAGAAATTCTTCTTGCTACTTCTCGAGCTTGTGTTGTATTCTCTCGAAAAGGAAAGGGTGATGCATCATAGTAGCGTAAGTATTTCCCTCAGTTTTTGAGAACCAAGTTATCAATCCAGTAGGAGACCACGCGCGAGTCCCTCGCACCTGCACAGACAAATAAGAACTTCGCAGTCAACTAAGGGGTTGTCAATCCCTTTACGATCACTTACGAAAATGAGATCTGATAGGTAGGATAGTATAATATTTTTGGTATTTTTGGTATAAGAACAGAAAGTAAATAAAGCAAATAAGCAATGGCAACAGAAATTGAAGTAAAGTAATATGATAAAGATAGACCTTGGGGCCATAGGTTTCACTAGTGGCTTCTCTCATGATAGAAGAATTCTACGATGGGTGAACAAATTGTTGTCAAGCAATTGATTGAAAAGCGCATAGTTATGAGAATATCTAGGCATGATCATTATATATAGGCATCAAATCCGTGACAAGTAGACCGAAACGATTCTGCATCTACTACTATTACTCCACACATCGACCGCTATCCTTCATGCATCTAGAGTATTAAGTTCATAAGAACAACGTAATTGTGACGCCCGAAGACCGATGTCCCAGAAGATTCCAGATGTTCTGGGAGTTCCATGAAGAGCGTGGCCGTATGCTTGTGACGTTTTCGACGATCAGTAGTGGTTTCTACTAGGGGCGATTCGGACATGTGGCTTTATGTTTTGATATCTTTCTTTTGGATCTTCGCCCATAGTTAGGTTGTGATGTTTTGGATGATGATTTGCTTATGTAATGTATTGTGTGACGTGGCGAGTGTAAGCCAACTATCTTTTTTTGCTTTTTTCATCCCTATTTTTACATGAGTCATGCAAAGATACCAAATTTGAGATCATTCCAGAATGGGCTTATATCTTTAAGTCGTGCCTCGACACGTAGGAGGTATAGTCCCATCATGGGCATTACAAGTTGGTATCAGAGCCTTCTCCGACCTAGAAGCCCCACTGATTGATCGAATCGTTGACGGTTGAGTCTAGGCACACACTTGAAAATGTTTTTGAGTCCTATATATATATCGGGGAGTAGGATTTCTTTTGCTCCTCATCTCTTTTCACTCTGGTGAGGACTCCTGACGATTACTTTTATCTTTTCTACTCTAAAAAATTCAACAATTTTTTTTAGGATCAAGCGAGTATTGTTTGGATTGTTTCGATGTTTTTGTGACGAGAACATTGTTGTCGATGCCTCCTGTCATTAGGGGTTGTGGCAGTGTCCCGGGGAGTTGAGCTCCGAGGTGTTGTCGTCACAAATATATCGCAGCAGTTCTGGAATACTTAAGACGGCCGACATCGAAAACTCTCCTATGCGGTTAGTGGCAAGATAACCCCGACATCACCCAGTACTGGGGAGGTAGTTCGGGAGTATTGCCATAGCTTGTATAGCAGATGCGTTTCGAAGGTCCGAGGTAAACGGTTTCCGGAAATAACTGGTTATGTGTTGAAGGATGGATACAGCTAGATGTAGGATTAGAGTTGAGTGCGCGGTGCTTCCCCTGTATCCCCAACACCTGATTGCATAACTGGAAACTTTCGGAAATTAATAGGTGGGTTCATCTAGTAGCTCGTAGGCATTCTTCCAACGAGTGCACGATATGAAGTTCAGGGTTCTACATTGAGTGAAGTAGTTTTATGGGCGTTGTTCCGATCGGGAGTTGCATCTTAAAGGGTCCTTGGCTATGCTGATCCGGGGATTGCAAAACCCTTTTGTAACACGTTCCATGAGCTTTCAGCACGAATATGTCGAACGAAGCTTCTATTTTGTATTTGATCTATCTGCTCCTTGTTGTTTTCATTTACCTTTTGTTCTCCCAAGTGGCTTCTCGACAAGTTGATGTACCTGCGGAATTCATTCGTTCAATTCTCTGTTCGAATGTTATTGTGAAGATAATGTTGCAACATATCTATCTGTTGTTTTGATTTGGTTCTGGTATTCGAGTTCCTTCGATGTCAAATGTTGATTCCATACCTTTCCTAATCGGTGTTCTCATATTTCTATGGGAGTACTAATTCTTCTTGACCATCGAGATTTTCATGTTAATCCTTTTCAACCGGTGTGCCTTCTCTTCAATTTATTACATACGGACGTCGTTGAGAAATCTGACGATTTGTCTGTTTCATTCATCCCAAGTTGTCTTTGTTTTTTCCCACCCTCCCACCCTTCTTCTCGGAGTCAGAATTCTTAATCAAGTATCCATGTTATTCATGTGAGGTTTTTTCATTCTTTTCCTTCAATGTTCTTATCTGGTGCTTTATCGTGAAGATGCTCAGGAGCTTCAAGTTTTTCATTCTCCGTTCTCGTTTCTTCTTCGGTGAATCTAATTCAAGATTTTTGGTGTTGATCTTATCCTTTTCCTCATTTCACAATGCTTTCTTATTCCGGTGCACCAATTAATCATTCTCCTCTTGCTGTTCATATCCGGAGTGTTCAAGATATCTTAGAAGATTCATAGTTCCATTCTTAATCCGTTCAAGCTATTTTGAGGATTGCTATCTTATTCAAGCCATTTAATTCAACCGGTGCAATATCTCTCAAGCAATCTTTTCCAACGGTGATTTCTTTAGTGAGCCCTAACCCACGGGTCTTTTCCCAGGATCTTACCTGACTCTTCTTTTCCGGAAAATTATTTCAAAGTGTGATGTAAGAATGATTTCCATCGGTCACATGCCTTCTCCAAGTTTGTTTCCAATTATTTCCATCTTTTGCTCCACCTTCCTCTTGTCATTCTTTCGGAGTATCTCGAAGTTCTTCATGGCATTTCTCGTCTTCACTCTCAACATTTGAAGACCGGAGAAGTGTTTCTCTAAAATCTTGGCCCGTTCTCTTGATGAGTTGTGTTTCTAGCTTCATGCCATCCTCATTATTGTTCAGATTGTGAGGAATTCTTTTATACCATCCAAAGCATTTCATGAATTCTTCCCATTGTGATCCTCCGAAGGCCATCATTTCAGAAGATTCTTCGTTCTCAGTTTTCAACTTGTCCTCCAAATATTCTTCATCGATGCCTCTTCGTTCGTCTCCACATTCTTCCGGTGCATCATTCATGTATTCTTTATTCTGCTCGTGATCCATTCGTTCTTTTGTATCTAAGATTGCCTCATGTATCTTCGTTCATTTTTCTAATTCTTCATGGTGGTTTGTTCTCTATCATCACTCGGTTTTGACTTTTTTTTTACGGTGGTTCGTTCAACATTCATTTCCCTTTGTCATCATATCAATTCATTTGTTCTTTTCATAATCCTACCGGTGCTTCGTTGAATATTTATCCAAGGTTGTACTAGATCTCTCTTTAATTCTTTGCAACGAGATTAAGTAGTATGCCAAATCCATTGCTTGTCGTCAATTTAATTTGATGAAGGATAAGCATACTATAAATCTTATTCTTATTTCCCCGAAGTGATTAATCTCTTTTTCCGGAGCTTGTTCATCATATCATATTCTTGGTCCTAAGTTGTTCATCTTGTTTTCCGGAGCTCCAAGTTATTTCTATTACATCATTGCAAACCTCCATCTAATTCATCGCAGGCCTTGAATCTTATTCTTTTCATCTTTCACTTCTCATGCTTTCATTACCGGAGTTCTCACGGTGGTTCATCAAGATTTAATTCATCCCCGAAGTCTTCATCAAGATTCTTGTTGGAGCTCAAGCATTCTTCATCATGCTTTCCAAGTGTAATTCTTTCTACCTTATCTTTGAGATGGTGTTATGTCATTCTTGTCAGTTTTTCCTTCATGTTTTATGATTCACGAGTTTTCAAGAATGAGATATTTAAAACCATCATTTTCCTTGTTCAGGAAATCTTTCAACCCTTCAATTTATTCGTTGGAGTAATCTTGGGTTGTATTTCACCTAAAAGCTTTCCCTAAGGATTGTTGCTAATTATGGTGCTTATAAATGACCCAAGTTCTTCATTTATCATTCCAGCAAAATAAGTTTATCGTCTCCTTGTTGATCTCAATCCAATCAATTGTTTTCCATTAGTGGCTGGTTGTCACCTCATAACATTGAGATGTTTTCCATATGCCCACATCAAGCTTATTCTTTTGTTGTTGATTATTTTCAACAACTCCGTTCAACCCTTCTTTGTAAGGTTGCTTTTCCAATTCATTTGTGGAGAAGTTATCATTTTCTTCTCCGTTCTTTTCTTTCCAACGATCTATATTCTATTCTTTCATTCCGCAAGCATTGTGATGTTGCTCTCTTCGTCCCATCATCTTGTCATATCAAGATCATATTCTTCCCTTGCTTGTCTATTTAATAAGAGTGTCGTGACCTCCATTCTAATTCTCTCATCTTATCAAGTTTTGCCTCTCTTTTCAATCTGAGTGTTATCTGAAATCTTTCTTAACCTTGTGCCATTCTTTTAATTGTTTCGGAGGCAATGTGTTGTTGATTTCATCAAGTATCATCCAAACTTGGCAAGTTCATGTTCAATTCCTTCCATTTTCAGTCGGAGTGTTGTCCAAATTATGTCATTCTTATTCCTTGACTATACCATTGCAGTTTCATATTCTTTTGGTTCGTAAGCACTTGTTTCATGTCTTTCAACCTACAAAGTTCTCATTATGTACCTTGTTCATCTTTTTCTAACGGAGCGTTTCATCTTCGTTCGTCTCCGTTGTATTCTTCTTTCAATTGGTCAACCTCTCAGGTTCGTGGTTTCACTCTTTTGTCAAAGAAGCAACTTTGTTTACCTCTTCTTTTTCGTTTCTACCCGGTGCTATCTCTAGGATCTCGGGTCGAGAACCTCTGTTAGTTGGGGAGAGTTGTGACGCCCGAAGACCGACGTCCAAGAAGATTCCAGATGTTCCGGGAGTTCCATGAAGAGCGTGGCCGTATGCTTGTGACGTTTTCGACGATCAGTAGTTGTTTCTACTAGGGGCGATTCATACCTGTGGCTTTATGTTTTGGTATCTTTCTTTTGGATCTTCGCCCGTAGTCGGGTTGTGATGTTTTGGATGATGATTTGCTTATGTAATGTATTGTGTGACGTGGCGAGTGTAAGCCAACTACCTTTTTTTGCTTTTTTCATCCCTATTTTTACATGAGTCGTGCAAAGATACCAAACTTGAGATCATTCCAGAATGGGCTTATACCTTTAAGTCGTGCCTCGACACGTAGGAGGTATAGTCCCATCCTGGGGATTACAGTAATGCTTTAAGCAAGATGACATGATGTAGAGGGATAAACTCAAGCAATATTATATAAACCCCATCTTTTTATCCTCGATGGCAACAATACAATACATGCCTTGCTGCCCCTGTTGTCACTGGGAAAGGACACCGCAATATTATACCCAAAGCCAAGCACTTCTCCCATTACAAGAACTATAGATCTAGTAGGCCAAACCAAACCAATAATTCGAAGATACTTGCAAGGATATTATAATCATACATAAACGATTTCAGAAAAGAATCAAATATTGTTCATAGATAATCTTGATCATAAACCAACACTTCATCGGTTCTCGACAAACACACCAGAGAAAGATTACATCGAATAGATCTCCTCGAAGATCGAGGAGAACTTTGTATTGAGATCCAAAAAGAGAGAAGAAACCATCTAGCTAATAACTATGGACCCGAAGGTCTGTGGTAAACTACTCACAACTCATTGGTGAGGCTATGACGTTGATGTAGAAGCACTCCATGGTAGATCCCCCCTCCGGCGGAGCTCCGGAACAGGCCCCAAGATGAGAACTCACGGGAATAGAAGGTTGCGGTGATGGATCTCTGTTGCCTCAATGTTTTCATGGTATATGGATATATATAGGAGGAATGAGGGCATCGGGGGAGCCAGAGGGGCCCTCCGAGGGTGGGGGCGTGCCCAGGGGGAGGGGGCGCGCCCTAGACCCTCGTGTCTACCTCCTTCATTCCTCGCATGTACTCCAAGACTTTTGGGTAGATATGGTTCCAAAAATAACTCTCCCAAAGGTTTCATTCCATTTGGTCTCCGTTTGATATCCCTTTTCTGCGAAACTTTGAAATAGGTAAAAAAATAGCAATTTGCACTGGCCCTTGAGTTAGCAGGCTAGTCCTAGAAAATAATATAAAAGTGTATAATAAAGCCCATTAAACATCCAAAACAGAATATATAATAGCATGGAACAGTAAAAAATTATAGATATGTTGGAGACGTATCACTTGCTAATCAATCCGAGAAAGTGGTTATAGTACGCGGCGGCGCTTGCCTCGCTGTCATTGATCTTTCCACTTGCAACGATAGGCACCGAGGGCCTGGTCAGGTGATGTGCGCAGGACTGGCTGCGAATTAGAGCTCGGTCTCTCAGGTTTTTCGGCGTTGCAAGGACGGACCCGAGCATAGGGACCGTGCCAGCGATTCTTTGAAATAAGCATCTGGCAGGTAGGTGTCACACGGGAGCTGCGGTGGGTGTCGGAACACCAGGTGAGCATGTGATAATCTCAGGATAACTCGTGAAAAGAATAAGACAAGTTATTAATAGATGGAAAAACGATACACGCCATAGGGACAGACCCACATGGCTTGCGGATGATGCAGCCCGAGGGGCGCTTGTCGAAGATATTTACCACGGGTATCTTCATTGACAACCCATGGCGTTTTAAGACATCAAGGCCGATTGCCCTCCTTCGGCCGCCTGCGCATCAGACCGCCTCCTAAGGTCGCCAGACCCCATGAGTCGGCTGCTAGCAGGTGGCAAACTATCAACAGGCGGCTACGGAGGAGCCGACATCTGGCAGACGGCCCTCGCCTTCCCCTCAGAGAGCATGCTGGGGGATCCTTGACAAGACTAGAGCATGGCTACAGTAGAGCCTGCCACCTTGGAATCCAAGGTGGTGTGGCTACAATGCGGGTGTACCGTGCAGACACTACTTGACCGACGCGCCACTGTAGCCATGTTGCATGTGACCTCGCCAAGGTTAGAGGAGGCCATGATCCCACGATTGGGAGGCGGTGCGGCCTGCAGGCGGTAGGCCCTACCCGTCAGTAGGCCACCAGAATACGGCTGGCCTCTGGCCGGCGGTGCAAGAGACGAGCCGCCCTCCGACAAGCGGCCTACCATTCTGTCAGGACCCCGATCCTAAGTCACACAGGTCTAGCATGTAACACACCATATCACTTTGCGGCCTCACGCACGGTATCCCCACGAGTGCCACCTTACCTGGCCCGGGACCGTTTGCGCATTTTGGCACACGTATATGATAGTGTCGCTAGCATCCATATGACAGAGAACCCGGGCGACATGACTAGTTATAAACCAAAAGTGGCGCTAAATTACAGAGACATGCATACATGACCCAGCAACAAACGTGTCGGTCATCGACGTATGAACCCAAGTAGTAGTGAACTACACGGACTTAAAGGAACAACGCGTGACATTTCCCCTAAGGGACAGACACAGGAACGAAGCAGGACACATGCCGGCCAGCCTAAGTGCTCTGGAGCAGTACCAAGCTACCAAGGCTCAGTGGAAGCACTAGGAGGCATTTCCACATAAGATAGGCTACCAAAGGTAAATAACTAGGTGTCGGATCCCACACATAGCCATACACATTACACAAACGCATAACAAGCAAGAATGTGCTGTACTACATGGCATTACAACATAACTCAACAACTCATATAGATAAGGCCCAGAAGAGACATCATAGCATTTATTACAAGCAGGGGTCACATGACCCAACATATAGAGCATACAGGCAATTAAAGCACAACATGTTTGGGTACAGACAACTATAAATGAAAAAGGCTGTGAAGCCTGACTACCTACAAGACCCTCACAAGGGTACAAGATCGTAGGTGAGGTAACAAGCTAAACATCGAAGTCCACGCGGAACTACTAGTGAGACTGAAGTCTCCTCTGCAAAACATAAATTAAGCAAACGCGAGTACAAAGGTACTCAGCAAGACATACATCAGAACGAGCTACATATGCATCATTATCAACAAAGGGGGTGGTGGGGTTTAACTACAGCAAGCCAGCTTTGATTCAGTGGCTAACCTATACTATGACTGCAAGTAACTCTTTTGAGGTGGCGCACACGAGTCCACATATTCACCAATCAATACGCCACTATGGATCCGCTCCAGTCTCCCTACGAGAAGGCCATCCATAGCACTCACGCTTATCTTGCGCATTTTAGAGTATCCACTTCCACTTGTCTATGAACTGTATAGGTAACCCAAAAGTTCTTTACCGCGGACACGTCTATTCGAATAGATGATGTTAACCCTAAAGGGGTGTACTTCTTCACACACGCTCTCGCCACTTACCGCCACGTACACGTCATGTATCTCGGCAACCTTCAAGCGGAAGCCTGGAGAGGGTGTCAGCCACGACCTGACTAACCACACAAGTCTCTAGTCCAGGTTTATCGCCTATTCAGGTTCCATCCGTAGGGAGTCCGGCCGAGGTTTCCACATACGGCCCCGAACGATGTGTAGAGGGTTCCCGAGGCACCAAACAGGCGTCCCGGTACACTGTGCCACATACCTACCGCATCACAGCCCACCACGAGGGTCTATGCTATGTACGGCCTCCAGTATGCTACAAACACCAGAAACTAATTGCAACTCCTGGACAGAGGACAAGGGTGATTAATAAGTCGAGAGAGTCAATTAAGGATCCCAATGTGTGGTAGTACGTAGCTGTTCATGGATCACAAACACATAACTCAGTTCCTGAGGACGACTTCAATGAGACAACCCACCATGTACTCCTACATGGCCTCTCATCGCTACCTTTACCAAATCATGTTCACACACTTAGCTCTCAACAGTAGGACATTCCAATTCATCCCTGATGAATCAGACCTGACCCAACTCTAAGAAATAGCAGGCATAACCAGAAAGCATGAATGAGTAGGCACAACATGGCTCAATCAACTCCTACTCATGCTAGTGGGTTTCAAATATTTATTGTGGCAATGACATGTCGTGTAGAGGAAAGGAGTTCAACTACCACAACAGGTAACAGTTGAAGTGTTGTTGTCCTAATGCAGTAAAAGAGAGCAGGAGCGAGAGAGTGGGATTGTATCGGAATGCTCAATGGGGTTTTGCTTGCCTGGCACTTTTGAAGATAACATAGCTCTTCATCAGTGTCATCGAACTCATATCCTCGGAACATCGTCTAATGAGAGAGGACAAACACTGACAAACAAGAGATAACACAATCAATGCGATGCAACAATATGATGCATGATCATGACATGGCAATATGCTGTGATTTGGGATAATGCAACTAGCAACGATTTAAATGAAGTTGATTTGAACCAAGGGTTCAAATTCAAACTTCATATGTTAATATTCAAATGACATTAAAATGATTTGACCTGATCAGCATGCATAGGTTGCTCAAACATGCATGATAATGACATCAACCAATTCCTTGGATTTTTCTGATAATTTTTCATATATAAATTATTTCCATCCGAGCTACGGTTGATTTTATATGAGTTTTAGAAGTTTGGGGAATTTTCTGAAATAAATATATCTTTTCTGATTTATTAAATATCCAGAGAATATTTATGACGTCAACACTGCATCATGCTGACGTCATCCAGTCAACAGGGTTGGACCAGGTCAAACCTGACCAGTGGGGCCCACTGGTCAGTGACTTAGTTTAGTTGGCCGGGCGGGGCCCGCATGTTAGTGAGTCAGTGGTTTAACTAGTATTTAATTAGCACTAATCTAAAAATTAGCAGGGCTCTCGGCCAACACGTCAGTGACCCAGAGGGGTCAAACCTTGGTCAAACTGGGTTAAACTCGTCGGCGACTCACCACCGGCGAGACCCGAGACAGCGGTTGTGCTCGAAAATTGCCCTCCGACGACCAAAAGGACGGCAGAGAGGCTTTAAGTGTAGCTGGGCGTGCGCCACGTCGAACCGTGGCACCAGTTCGTGCCGGGGCGTCCGGACTTGGTGACGGTGGCGAGCGAGGCGGCGGCCGGAGCTACGGGAACAACGGGTTCGACGCTATGGAGCAGGGGAGGAGAGGCCGAAGAGTTCTACGTGCTCCTGGGAGTATGCTGAGCGCATTGAGGGGCTCGGACGCGAGCGGCAACAGCTGTGGCCGCGGCGGCGACATGGCCGACGGAGCAAAGCTCTCGGCCGCGGTGGCAGAGCTAGCTAGAGGAAGAAATCAGCACAAGGAGTAGAGGGGAACGACGGAGGGGCTCACTGCGAAGTCGAAGAGCAGGTCAGCGGCTCGGGGTAGGCTCTGGAGGCGACGTAGTGACGGTGGCAATCTCAGACGGCCGCGGTTGAAGACGGCGGCGGCGAGGGCATTCGGGGGCGTCCGGCGGCGCATGGGTCCTCGGGGAGGCGTAGAAGACGGAGGCGAACTGGCGGCTGTGGGCACGCAGACGGCGAGCGGCGGCGACGGTAGTGCTCAGGGTGCGCGGCAAAGAGAGCCAGTGGAGAGGGAGGAGGTCCAGCAAGAGAGGGGAGAGATGCATGGGTCGAGGGGAGGGTGTGGCGCCCTCGGGTGCCTCCACCGGCTAGTAGGAAAGCAGGAGTTGGTCGGCGTGTGCCAGCGCGTGGCGTGCACAGGCCCTCCTGCCTACTGGCAGGAGATTGAAGACGGTGGGGCGGCTAGGCTGCTTGCTGGGCTGGGCGGGCAACAGTGTTGGACTACGACAGGTAAGGCCAGGTCAGTTTCTCTCTCTTCCTTTTCTATTTCTATTTCTATTTTCTATTTTTTGACATTTGTTTTGGCTTTATCAAAAATGCCAGAGCATTTTCAAAAATCATGAGACTGCTTGTGGCCACTGTTTGGATTATTTCCAACAGCCAACATTCCAGTTCATGAATTTTTGGACATTTAAAATAATGTATAAAATTTAAATGCCCAAATGCAAATAAGGTATGATTTAGTTCAGTGCCCAAAGTATTCCACAAAAATGTTCACTATTTTTGGTTTGGTCTCAAAGCCTTGCCAAAATTATCATACATTGATGAAATCATTTTGGGTTCATTGAATGCATTTTTTAACTGGACCTATTTTGATTTCAAAGTGCTAGGGTTTGATCACCCCCCCCATTTCAAGTTTCTTTTGAAATATAAACATGATGCATGGATGCTTTACTGCAACTATTTGCAAGCAATTCTAGGGCTGTGACTACTCACGCCCACTAAATAAGAATCTCGTCCCAAGATTCAAGACGTGAGGTAAGAAGATAGAGGGGACACAAGCTAACACAATCTTCTCGATCCAACTGTCCTTCTTATGAATGTTGATTGCTTGCCTCATGTCGATCCAGACATCCTTGCTTTCGAGATCTTTGTCCAACATAGTGACGATGAAAGAAACTTTACACAATTGATCTTTTGAAAGATCGAGCAACTTAAGATCAAGTCATGGAGTGAGACATTGAAACATCTCTTGAGCTGAGACACGGGACACACATCCAAAGGGATGGAGTGAAACAAATGGTGAAGGTTCACTTGGAAGGCAATAATTCCACACCTTAGAAGATGGTGATCGATGTCTCCAGATGGGGCACCTTAGAGAAGGTGACTCGTAGAGTTATTCCCTTAAGTGGCAAAAAAATTACTTTTGATATAGAGATCATTGAAATTCTCTATACCAGCCTAAGGCAAATCATAAACGATCGTTCGAAGGAGTATGGAAGAATGGCATACTCAGACTAGAATGGATGATGTGGACTACCTTGTTCAAGACAACACAATGAGTGATTTTTTTCTTATCACCAGAAATGGATGGGACCCATGGCAAGACCACACTTGAAGATGATCCTGAATAGCAATTGCTGAGAGGGGCAGCCCATGGAAAGTTTGCACAAGGCACTACAAGCTGGGAACAAAATGCAAATGTCGGGAATGTTCCAATCATCATATCTGCCCGACATTCAGATCTGGTTGGTGTCAGGATATTCCAGACTCATCAAGTCTAGAAAGGAAAATGAAAGTTTGCAACACAAATCGACGAGATGGTGTTGCGAGATTCTCGGGCAGTGAACTACAATAGCGAGCTCCAAAACATGAGTTGGTTCTGCTACATACATGTGAACATGTTGTCCAAGACAAGCATGACCACATAGTAGTCTTACAACGAAACACTACCGAGTTCTGATTGGAAACCATCATTGCGGAGAGCGAAATCCTGTGCATGTACCTTTGGGTCCTTAAGGATTAGCACTTAAGAACTTCTTTTCCTTGAACAAATCAGTCAGTGGCTTGGTGTGCTAGGGATATATATAGAATGAAGATTGCAAGTCTCCAAACCACAGAATACTTCGCACGTATGCATGACTGACTTGGGATGATTCCACAGGAAGCAAAACAACTTTCTCGAATTCACGGCGACAACTTACATAGAATGCACATGAATTAGGGAAGTCACTTCTTACATCAAAAAATCTACTTCATGAGCTAACATAAAAATGATGCTTACAAAAGTTTCCAATGTTAGCTTTAATGTTCAGCATGAATCATGGAGAGGATAAAAATGTTGCCAATGGGCTCGACAACAATTCATCGAGGCTTCCATAGAATGGGATTCCATAACTATGTGAACAAAGTGATAGCATTGGTCGGACCAATAGATGTAACGGGTATGGTCGAGGGATCAACCACGAGTAAGACAACATTACGAATATCGTTGGTTCTGATTTGACTTGACAATAGCCCACACACATATCAAAGTGTTTTTCAAGACAATGGATCCAACAACTCATCACGAGGATCATCGATGAAGATATCATCTCCCTCCAACAAACACACAAACACAAGGATATCCCTTTGGCAATGAACTAAGTGGGGAAAGATTTTATCTTCCAACTCTCCAAGTTGTTGTTTAGTTTAACCAACTAGTTCAGGGTATCCAACACATATTCTTGGAGAAGGGGTGGTTTATAAGAAAACCAACTTGATCACGAACTCAACATAGCAGTCACGGAACAACCTGGTAATACTTCCAAGAAGATCATCGAAAAATCACGAACCACCGATATGTTATGAGGCTCGAGAACAATTTTGCTTTTCAGGGCAAGACGATATGATCAAAAGAGCGAGAGATTGACACAATCCTAACTCATTGATCGAAGAGTGCACCAGAAAAATGGACTAGGTAGCACGATCAATCTTAGAATGATGATTCAGTAACCAGCACACTAAGAATGAGATTATCGTCCATTAATTACCAAGCAACAGAGTCGTTTCTAGGGGTATTGATTTCACGCATCCTGATTCACTTGTCAGTATTCCGATTACAATAACACGAAGACCGAGGGATGAATGATGATGGCGAGAAGTATCACTATATCAAGAGTTCACAGGAGGTTGTGCAATTCCCATGACATTCTTGACATGGAAGAGGGTAACACTCCAAGGTAGAATAGAACAAAAGCTGGATTGGCATTTTGACCTACGAAATACAACTGCATTGACCCAATCCTGGAGATGGATGAGGTACTAGAGTTTGTTTCGCCTAGACATTCCAGGATAGAATGGCTTGACAGACCACAATAGTAAAAGGCATCCATGAACACGAATAAACATCTACTCCTGACTATGAACTGATAGACGGGGTCATAAAACAACTAAAAGCAACAACTCAAAGGAACCTATAACTTTCTGAGTTGTGGATGCCTAGATTAGCATGTCGAACTTTCAACATATTTCTTCCAGGCAACCCATGCGGAAAGGTAGAGTTGGCTGAGTCACAACATATAATCGAGAACTCCTCAAGAGCACTCTTGTTTTGATATTTTGGTTCAGAAGAACTTCTGGCATGATGGTTCATGGTATTGGAAGAATGATATACCACGGACTTCGAGGACTATCACAAGGTCACTAATATCCTAAAGGAACGAGCAACACCATCAACATGAAGCAAGTAGGGTGAATCTCGGGTTCAAGAACCCAGGAGTAGAATGCCTACTAACGAAATGGCATCACGGGACGCTTTCGAGAATGATGGCCAGAATCATTACACTGGGAATACAAAACTTGGCTAGATTAAATGCCTAGGGTCATAATAATAGGTCCAACATATATGTTGAGGCAATGAAGTACCTCAACTCGACAATTTGTGTGGTTAATCTGGCCCAAAAGAGCATCTGGAACGGGAAGGAACATTTTGCAAATGCATGAGACTGTTTAGAAACCTGGGATGACTCGGACAGCATAACGGCTGCAAAAGCTCAAAAAGGCTTTTGACACTCATGCACAAAGATAGCATAACCACTCAACATCATAATGTCAAGGTTCTGAGACCAACAGTTTAACAAACAGAAGTACTTGAGACTGAACTGAGAGTTGAATCCACATTAACGTGATCCTGATTAACAGAATGAGAATCCTAGTTTCTTAACCCCGTAGAAGAGAAGAGGACGACTCAGATCAGAAGGGCATAGGGTAAAGAAGTAAAAAGAGCCTTACGTTCCCTTCCACAATCAATTTCCTTATATAACTAAAGAGTTTTGAGACTCAACTGCGACCAGTTTGGCTTTGTAATCAGATAGGCAGTCAGGCTCTGATACCAAAGCTGTCAGGACCTCAATCCTAAGTCACATAGGTCTAGCATCTAACACATCATATCACTTTGCGGCCTCACGCATGGTATTCACACGGGTGCCACCTTACCTGGCCCGGGACCGATTGTGCATTTTGGCACACGTATATGATAGTGTCGCTAGCATCCATATGACAGAGAACCTGGCCGATATGACTAGTTATAAAGCAAAAGTGGCGCTAAATTACAGAGACGGGCATACATGACCCAACAACGAACGTGTCGGTCATCAAGGTATGAACCCAAGTCGTAGCGAACTACAAGGACCTAAAGGAACAACGCGTGACATTTCCCCTAAGGGATAGACATAGGAACGAAGAAGGACACATGACGGCCAGCCTAAGTGATCCAGAGCAGTAGCAAGCTACCAAGGATAAGTGGAAGCACTACGAGGCATTTCCCCATAAGATAGGCTACCAAAGGTAAATAACTAGGTGTCGGAACCCACACATAGACATACACATTACACGTACGCATAACATGCAAGTATGTCATGTACAACATGGCATCATAACATAACTCAACAACTCATATAGATAAGGCCCAGAAGAGCCATCATAGCATTTATTACAAGCAGGGGTCACATGACCCAACATAGAGAGCATACAGGCAATGGAAGCACAACATGTCTGGGTACAGACAACTTTAAATGAAAAAGGTTGTGAAGCCTGACTATCTACAAGACCTTCCCAAGGGTACAAGATCGTAGCTGAGGTAACAAGCTAAACATCGAAGTCCATGCGAAACTACTAGTGAGACTGAAGTCTCCTCTGCAAAACATAAATTAAGCAAAAGTGAGTACAAAGGTACTCAGCAACACATACATCAGAATTAGCTACATATGCATCATTATCAACAAAGGGGGTGGTGGGGTTTAACTGCAGCAAGCCAGCTTTGATTCAGTGGCTAACCTATAATATGACTGCAAGTAACTCTTTTGAGGCTGCTCACACAAGTCCACATATTCACTAATCAATAGACCACTATGGATCCGCTCCCGTCTCCCTACGAGAAGGCCATCCATAGCACTCACACTTATCTTGCGCATTTTAGAGTATCCACTTCCACTTGTCTATGAACTGCATAGGTAACACAGAAGTCCTTTACCGCGGACACGGCTATTCGAATAGATGATGTTAACCCTACAGGGGTGTACTTCTTCACACACGCTCTCGCCACTTACTGCCACGTACCCGTATGTATCTCGACAACCTTCAAGCGGAAGCCTAGCGAGGGTGTCGGCCACGACCTGACTAACCACACAAGTCTCTAGTCCAGGTTTATCGCCCATTCAGGTTCCATCCGTAGGGAGTTCGGCCGAGGTTTCCACATACGGCCCCGAACGATGTGTACAGGGTTCCCGAGGAACCAAACGGGTGTCCCAGTACACCGTGCCACGTACCTACTGCATCAAAGCCCACCCTGAGGGTCAGCACTGTGTACGGCCTACAGCATGCTACAAACACCAGAAACTAATTGCAACTCCTGGACAGAGGACATGGGCGATTAATAAGTCGATAGAGTCAATTAAGGATCCCAATGTGTGGTAGTAGTTGTTCATGGATCACAAACACATAACTCAGTTCCTGAGGATGGCTTCAACGAGACAACCCACCATGTACTACTACATGGCCTCTCGTCGCTACCTTTACCAAATCGTGTTCACACACTTAGCTCTCAACAGTAGGACATGATGACCACATTCCAATTCATCCCCGATGAATCAGACCTGACACAACTTAAGCAATAGCAGGCGTAAGCAGAAAGCATGAATGAGTAGGCACAACATGGCTCAATCAACTCCTACTCATGCTAGTGGGTTTCAACTATTTACTGTGTCAATGACAGGTCATGCAGAGGAAAGGAGTTCAACTACAACAGCAGGTAACAGTTGAAGCGTACTTGTCCTAATGCAGTAAAAGAGAGCAGGTGCGAGAGAGTGGGTTTGTATCGGAATGTATCGGAATGCATAGCTCTTCATCGGTGTCATCGAACTCATATCGTCTACTAAGAGAGGACAAACATCGGCAAACAAGACAGAACACAATCAATGCGATGCAACAATATGATGCATGATCATGACATGGCAATATGATGTGATTTGGGCTAATGCAACTAGCAACGATTTAAATGAACTTGATTTGAACCAAGGGTTCAAATTCAAACTCCATATGTTAATATTCAAATGACATTTAATTGATTTGACCTGATCAGCAGGCATATGTTGCTCAAACATGCATGATAATGAAATAAACAGATTCCTCGGAATTTTTTGATAATTTTTCATATATAAATTATTTTCATCTGAGCTACGGTTGATTTTATATGATTTTTAGAAGTTTAGGGTGGGGCCCGCATGTCAGTGAGTCAATGGTTTAACTAGTTTTTAATTAGCACTAATCTAAACAATAGCAGGGCTCTAGGCCCACACGTCAGTGACCCAGAGGGGTCAAACCTTGGTCAAACTGGGTCAAACTCGCTGGCGACTCGCTGCTGGCGAGACCCGAGACGGCGATTGTGCTCACAAATCGCCCTCCGGCGACCAAAAGGACGACGGAGAGGCTTTAAGTGTAGCTGGGCGTGCGCCGCGTCAAACCGTGGCACCAGTTCGTGTTGAGGCGGCCAGACTTGGCGACGGCGGCGAGTGACGCGGCGGACGGAGCTACGGGAACAGCGGGTTCGGCGCTGTGGAGCACGGGAGGAAAGGACGAAGAGTGCTACATGCTCCTGGTAGTATGTTGAGCATCCTGAGGGGCTCGGACGCGAGCTGCAGCAGCTGTGGCCGCGGTGGCGACATGGCCGGCGGAGCAAAGCTCTCGACCGTGGCGGCGGAGCTTGCTAGAGGAAGATATAGGCACAAGGAGTAGAGGGGAATGACGGAGGGGCTCACTGCGAAGTCCAAGAGCAGGTCAGTAGCTCGGGGGAGGCTCTGTAGGCGACGAAGCGACGGCGGCGATCTCGGACTGCTGCGGTTGAAGACGACGGCGGCGAGGGTGTTCGGGGGCGTCCGGCAGTGCATGGGTCCTCAGGGAGGCGTAGAAGACGGAGGAGGAGCTCGTGGACTTGTTGGGGAGGCGAGGTGGCGGCTGTGGGCAGGCGGACGGCGAGCGGCAGCGACAGCAGTGCTCGGGCTGTGCCGGATAGAGAGCCAGGGGAAACGGAGGAGGTCCAGCGAGAGAGGGGAGAGATGCAAGGGTTGAGGGGAGGGCGTGGTGCCCTCGGGTGCCTCTAGCGGCTAGCAGGCAAGCAGGAGGTGGCTGGCGCGTGCCAGCGCGCTGCGTGCACACGCCCTCCTGCCTATTGGCAGGAGGTTGAAAACGGTGGGGGGCTGGGCTGCTTGCTTGTCTGGGCTGGCAAAAGTGTTGGGCTGCAACAGGTAAGGCCATGTCAGTTTCTCTCTCTTCCTTTTCTATTTCTGTTTCTGTTTTCTATTTTTTGACATTTGTTTTGGCTTTATCAAAAATGCTAGAGCATTTTCAAAAATCATGAGACTGCTTGTGGCCACTGTTTGGATTATTTCCAATAGCCAACATTCCAGTTCATGAATATTTGGACATTTAAAATAATGTATAAAATTTAAATGCCCAGATGCAAATAAGGTATGATTTTGTTCAGTGCGCAAAATATTCCACAAAAATGTTCACTATTTTTGGTTTGGTCTCAAAGCCTTGCCAAAATTATCAAACATTGATGAAATCATTTTGGGGTCATTGAATGCATTTTTTAATTGGACCTATTTGGATTTCAAAGTGCTAGGGTTTGATCACCCCCCCCCCCATTTCATGTTTCTTTTGAAATCTAAACATGATGCATGGATGCTTTACTGCAACTATTTGCAAGCAATTCTAGGGTTGTGACATGTTCCCTTGAAGTTTGGACTCCATCAAGATGACAAGATGGGTCCTGGCAACAGTGTACGACCGCTAGGCGGCGGTACTGTAGCCACGCCCTCCTCAACGACGCCTTCATCAGCAGAAGGATATCAACAGTAGACTGCAGTCACCCTAGCACACAGACAGCGGGCCCACATGGCGGGCATGTCTCCGACAGCCGGCGGGACCCACCAAGCGGCGGGACCCAATAGTCGGCGGAGAAGTCCGTGTCCAGAGGCGCTGACGGCCGGGACACGCACCCGGCCGGATTACCATTGTAGCCCTGGGGTGTAGGCATATATAAACCCCCCACATTCCTCCATGCAGCAGGGTTGGACATTGAGAGATTCAAAGAGATAAAGAGAGAGGGAAGAAACCCTAGCCACCGCTTACATTCCTAGAAGGAGAGGTGAGAGCTAGCCTTGCCCTTCTTCCTGCTCTAGACGACACAGCTCGAGGAGCAACCTTGTAGCTACCATATTGAATACAGTCATGACGTGGAGTCCTCGCAGAGTAGGACAGCCCCAAACCTGGGTAAGATTCATAGGTGTCCCAAGTTCCTCCTTATCCCGCTTCCAGGGCCCGGCGACGTTCTCTTGTCTCCATGCATGATAAGCCATCCTTTGGCATATGTCGCACCAAACCCTCGACATTTTGCGCCCATTGTGGAGCAAGGTGCATTGTCGTCCGGAGACATATTCTAGACGGGAACTTTGTTCCTTCCTAGCGAGCGCAGCCAACCCGACACGCCCGGTGGCGTGGATGCCGGGGCACTTCGCGGGGCCGAAGTCGTTTGAGCCACAAGCAAGCTCGCCGATCTCCTCGGCGAGGTCCGCCTCCATGACGAGCCCACTCTGGCCTAAGAAGCGGTTGGCTCAGAGAGCTGCCTCGTTGAGCTCCTCATCAAGCTCCACATTTTCAACGAGCTAGCCTCCGACCTAGAGTCTGTTGGATCCACCCACCCACCCATTGATATGCTCATCGACTTCGACACGGCATCCGCCGGTACCTTCCCCAACCACGTGGTGGTCATTGACGATCCACTCCCCCTGCTATCTACGACACAAGCGCCAGCACAATCACAGAGGTGCTAGCCACCAGCCACGACGAGCCCTCCAATGGATCTGGTCAGGAGCCGTTGCAGGTGGCAATGCGGAGTCTCTCCACTCCCATTGCCGCGGGAGCAGACGGCGCGATGCTGGAAACTCTCTGCGTCTCTCTCCTCGACAACGCCATCAAGCTGGCCGCCATGCGGTGCCTTACCGAGGCCTAACGTAGCGAGGTCGACCGCGCTGTAGGCGGCACTCCGGCTGCTGGAGAGCCCAGCCGAGCAGGCGCGGCCGGAATCGTGGCGGTGCCCTCGCCACCCCCTTGGAGAACTTGTGGGCCGCCCAGGCGGCCGCAGATGAGCTGGACCACCTGGAGTGAGACGAGCTTCGCTGCATGACGTTGCGCGTCCAGCAACTCCTCGATCTTGCGGCCGAGCAGCAAGAGGCTCGCTGCCGGGCATTGGAGGTCGGCGCGTAAGCTGAGAACGCCCTCCCGTCGCGAGAAAGGAGCTTCATCCCGATCGCCAACAGGCGGCACCCGCAGTCGGCAGATTGCAGGGCCGGCTGCCAGTTGCAGTCGGCAGGACTCGAAGCCGGCTGCCAGCCGCAGTGGGCAAACTCACATCACAATCGAGCGCGACTAGAACGGCCGGCCAAGGGATGTGGAACGACAGAGCGAGCACTCACCTCCCCCCGCATGTAGAGGCGCGCGTCCTCGCCTCCTGTCGAGCATCCGACTCTTGGAGGCCGCTTTGGCCGCCACGAGGGAGTTGGGGAGAATGATGCGGGACACCGGATCGACCGGCTGGCTCGATCCCTGGCGGTCGAAGAACAAGCGATCGGCCCGCCTTGTTTCGGCCCTCGCATCTGCGATGAGCCTTTCCCCAAAGGTTTCTCGCTCCCTAGAGATACTCCCATGTACAACGGCTCCGTGAAGCCCGAGGATTGGCTAGTGGATTACTCCACCGCCGTCAACATAGCAAACAGCAGCAAACGCGTTGCCGTGAAGTACGTCCCGCTCATGCTGCAGGGCACGGCCCGGACGTGGTTGAACAGCCTCAAGCCCAACAGCATCAACAGCTGGCTGGACTTCACCGACGACTTCACCCGCCACTTCACCAGCACCTTCAAGCGGCCACCCAAGCCACGGCAGCTCTCCCTGTGCATCCAAGGGCCGACCGAGTCCGCCCGTGATTACTTGACGGATTGGGCCGAGCTACGCAACTCCTGCGAAGGGGTGCATGTGGTGCAAGCCATAGAATACTTCACGTCCGGGTGCAGAGAGGGCACCCTGCTCAAGCACATGCTCTTCTGCAATGAGCCCTCCACGTTAGAAGAGCTGTTAAGCATAGCATACAATTACGACACCGCCGACTCCTCCATGAAGTCGGAGCTACACATAGATCCCTCTGGAAAGATGGCTCCGCCGGCTCCTCGGACGCCGGCTGGAGAGTCCAGTCGATGCCAGCAGCAAGCAGACAACAAGCGCAAGGCCCCTCCGCCAGCTTCGAACAGCCGGCTAGTAGCAGCAGTCGAAGACCAACAACCGGAAGGCCAAGCGAGACCCATGCGCCGGAAAGGCGGCAAGCCCGCTTGGTAGCCCACCATCTCTTTCGAGCAAGCCCTCGACGCCCCCTGCAAGTTTCACAGTGGTGTAAAACAATTAAACCACGCCACACGGAAGTGCCACTGGCCCACCCGGATTGTCCGGGATGAGGCTCTGCCCCCTCCACCAGCGGGGCAGGCGGCCCCGCCTCCAAAGCACCTGGCGGCCCGTCCAGGCAGCCCAGTCCAAGATGTGTTCCCGGAGGAGAACGGGGCCTACGTCATCTTCACCAGACAAGCTGATGACAACCACAACCGTCGTCAACAACACTGATAAGTCAACACCGTCGCCTCAGAGGTCCCAAAATTCATGCATTAGTCTGAGAAGCCCATCAGCTGGAGCCGTGCTGACCACCCTGCTGTCATGCGAACGTTGGGTGCTTACACCATAGTTCTGGATGCAACTTTCTCCACCGATAGGCGGGCCTGCCATTTTTCCCGAGTTCTGATAGACGGTGGCAGCAGTATCAACATCATGTACTGAGACACCATGGAGAAATTAAGCATCAAAGATAAGCAGCTCCAGCCCACCCGGACCGTGTTCCATGGCATCGTCCCCGCCCTATCTTGCTCACCAATTGGCAAGGTGAAGATAGATGTCCTGTTTGGTGACAAGATGCATTTCCGCCGCGAGCCTGTCTGGTTTGAGGTGGTGAATCTGGAGGGCTCTTATCATGCAATATTGGGCCGGCCTGCCCTCGCCAAATTCATGGTTGTGCCCCATTATGCCTATCTCAAGATGAAGACGCCGGGTCCCAAGGGCGGAATCACCATCGCTGGTGACTATGAGAAGTCCAACGCATGTGCCGCTGCCAGCAGCTTGCTGGCCGAGGCCATCGTCATAGCTGAAGAAAAGCACCGCCATGATCGGTTGGTGGCGATGACCGGCGAGCAGCTGGCCCCACCATCTTACCCCAAGGAGGCGGAGCCTCAAGGCTCTTTCCAGCCGGCCAAAGAGACCAGGAAGATTGCCTTGGATCCGGCACACCGGAGAGATCTGCTGTCATAGGGTCAAACCTTGATAGCAAATAGGAAAGTAAGCTCGTCGATTTCCTCTGTGAGAATCAGGACATCTTCGCATGGTCCCCCAAGGACATGCCGGGTGTCCCAACGGATTTTGTCAAGAACAAACTGCATGTGAGAGCAGACGCAAAGTCAGTCAGACAGCCGCTTCACCGCATGTCCGAAGAAAAAAGAAGAGTTGTTGGTGAAGAAGTTGCCCGCCTGCTGGCAGCCGGCTTCATCATGGAGGTGTTCTATCGAGAGTGGCTCTCCAACCCTGTTTTTGTGCTGAAGAAGAACAAGAAGTGGTGCATGTGCATTGATTACACCAGCCTCAACGAAGCCTGCCCTAAAGATCCGTTTGCTCTGCTGCAAATAGATCAAGTGATTGACTCCACAGCCGGATGCGAGCTGCTGTCTTTCCTTGATGCTTATTCGGGTTACCACCAGATCAAGATGGATCCGGCCGATCGCCAGAAGACTGCCTTCCTCATTCCATTTGGAGACTTCTGTTACTTGACTATGACGTTCGGCTTGAGAATTGACAGCGCCACGTTTCAGCGTTGCATGCAGAAGTGTCTCCTCAAGCAACTTGGCAGGAACGCCCACGTCTACGTGGACAATATCGTGGTGAAGACGGAGAAGCACGGTACCCTTCTGGAAGACATCCAAGAGACCTTTGGAAACTTGCGCCGCTTTCTGATCAAGCTCAACCCAGAGAAATGCGTCTTTGGGGTGCCAGCAAGCCATTTCCTTGGCTTCCCGGTATCTGAACGCAGCATTGAGTGCAACCCGGTTAAGATCAAGGCCACTGAGAGGATGGAGAGACCAACCCGCCTGCGCGATGTCCATAAGTTCACCGGGGCTTGGCATCACTCAGCCGATTCATCAGTCGGCTGGGTGAAAAGGCACTCCCTCTGTACCAGTTGATGAAGAAAACCACCTACTTTGAGTGGAATGACAAGGCGGACGAGGCTTTCCGCCAGCCCAAGAAAGTGCTGACCGCACCGCTTGTCCTGGAGGGGCCAACAGACAAGGAACCCATGTTCCTTTACATAGCCGCCACAAGACGAGTGGTCAGCACCGTGATCGTAGTCGAGCGCCCCGAAGAAGGCAAAGCATTGTCGGGCCAAAGGCCTGTGTCCTACTTGAGTGTAGTGTTGTCAGCCTCCAAACAAAATTATCCCCACTACCAAAATATGTGCAATGGCGTATACTTTGCCGCCAAGAAGCTCAAGCAGTACTTCCAAGAGCACCCCATCACAGTCGTCTGCATGGCCCCGCTTGCTGAGATCATAGGCAACAGAGATGCATCGGGCCGAGTGGCGAAGTGGGCCATCGAGCTGGCCCCCTTCACCATTTTCTACCAGCTCCGCACCACCATCAAGTCACAAGCACTGTTCGACTTCCTCGTCGACTGTGCCGAGAACCAGTACCTGCCGCCTGCACCAGGCTCGACCCATTGGCGGATGCACTTCAATGGCTCGAAGATGCGCACTGGCTTAGGAGCCGGCGTCGTCCTCACCTCCCCCAAAGGCGACAAGCTCAGATACACCTTGCAAATCCACTTTGCCCCCTCCAACAATGTGGCCGAATATGAAGCACTCATCCACGGGCTCCGGCTGGCCAAGGAGATTGGCATCCGCCGAGTGCAATGCTACGGTGACTCAAACTTGGTCGTCCAACAGTCATCTGGCGACTAGGACGCCAAGGATGCAAACATGGCAAGTTAACGTTTCCTCGTCTAGCAGATCAGTGGGCACTTTGACGGCTATGAGTTCCTCCATGTGCCATGATCCGACAATGAGCAAGGAGATGTCTTGGCACGAATTGGATCAACTCGGCAAGCGATACTAGCCGGCTTGTTCCTCCAGTGCCTGCGTAAGCCGTCTATCCAGCCGTCGCCAGAATCAGAGTCCATCTTCGTGCCGATCGACCCCAGAACATCCGAATCCGGCTCGGGACTGCCACAGTCGGCCCGAAGACCTCAGCAGGCGGCGTGGGGACTGGTGCGCCAACACCCAGCCCGGGGATTTCGGAATCCGGCCCAGGGACTACCACAGTCAGCTCAGAGACCTCATCATGCGGCTTGGGGTCTGCAGCGCCAACACCCGGCCTGGGGACTTTGGAATTTAGTCCGGGGACTGCCACAATCGTCTCAGAGACCTCAGCAGGTGGCTTGGGGACTACAGTGCCAACACCCGGCCCGGGGACTGCTGCAGCCAGCCCGGGGACTTCAATAACGCAGCAAGCGGTGGCTAATTCCGGCCCTCCACCTCCCGGCACAACCACCCTGGTGTCAGTTTCCGAGGTGACGGGGGTCACATTACCATCATGGGCGCAGCCCATCCTCAACTTTCTGCTGAGAAGAGAGCTGCCGGCAGATGAGACCCTGGCCCGACAAGTGCAACACAGAGCATCAGTATACACAATAGTGAGCAGAGAGCTCGTCAGACGCAGTGTTACCGATGTTTTCTAGCGTTGTGTAGAGCCGGAAAAGGGCTTGGCCATTTTGAGAGATATCCATCAAGGCAAATGCATCCACCACGCGGTCTCCAAGTCCCTCATCGCCAAAGCTTTCCGCCATGGTTTCTTATGTCTGACTGCTTTGGATGACGCCAAGGATCTGGTGAAAAAATGCAATAGGTGCCAGCGCTTCAGATCAAAACAGCACTTGCCGGCTTCTGCACTCAAGACCATCTGCATCACATGGCCTTTTGCAGTTTGGGGGCTGGACATGGTGGGTCCCTTCAAGACGGTACGCGACGGCATGACTCACTTGCTTGTCGCCGTGGACAAATTCATCAAGTGGATCGAAGCAAGACCAATCAACAAACTCAATGGTCCGACTGTCGTGACCTTCATCACCAACATCATAGTCCAGTATGGCATACCACACATCATCATCACTGACAACGGCACAAACTTTGCCAAAGGAGCTTTGCCCTGTTTCTGTGCAACACATGTCATCCGGGTGGACTTGGCGTCCGTTACTCACCCGCAGTCAAACGGCCAAGTTGAGCGTGCAAACGGCCTCATCTTGTCCGGCATCAAGCCCCGGCTGGTCGAACCTTTGGAACGTTCAGCCGGCTGCTGGATTGAAGAGTTGGCGTCTGTCCTCTGGAGCCTCAGAACGACGCCAATCAAAGCAACCAGCTTCACTCCCTTCTTCCTCGTCTGTGATGCCGAGGTCGTCATCCCAACAGACGTCGAGTTGGACTCACCTCGCGTCACCATGTACGCAGAGGCAAAAGCAAAGGAAGCACGTGAAGACAGCGTCGACCTGGTAAAGGTGGCCCAACTGGTAGCTCTCGACCGATCCGCCATCTACCAGCAGGGCTTGTGCCGCTATCACAGCCGCCGGGTCAAGCCGCGATCTTTCCACGAGGGGGACCTTGTGCTCCGACTGATACAGCGGACAACCGGTCAACACAAGCTCTCGGCCCCTTGGGAAGGGCCTTTCATTATCAACAAGATTCTAGGCAACAACTCCTACTACGTCATCGACGCGCAGAAGCCAAGGGCACGCAAGCTAGTTGACTTAGGCAAAGAATCAGATCGCTCATGGAACGCAAATCTCCTTCGCCGCTTTTACATCTAAAGCTAGTTTGTATCGTACTATCTACTGTATTTTGAGAGACAACGGGTCCCCCGAGGATTACTCGGAGACTACACCCCTTTTATCTATATGATAAGATTATGCTTGTGAATGTATTACTTCATTCCTTTGGCCGACACCGGGACCGACCAGTCGGCCCGGGGGCTTGCCGCCTTGCCCTATGTTTGAATTCTCCAACAGTCGGACAAGAAATGTGTCGGCATCCAAGCCCTCTCGTGCTTGAAAGTCATAGACTCACAGAACATGGTTGTCTGACTGGCAGGAGTCAAAGGCAGGAAGCGATGCCTAGATGAAAATAGCTAAGGAAAAAAGGAACATAGGCCAAGCCAGCCTTTGAGACAAACCGTCCGGCTGTTGACCAGCCGGTCGACCGTGTTCTAGCTTGACCAAGCCACATTCCAGACGGCGGGATACTTGTCTATCCTGAAAACAGCCAAGTCCATGACCCAGCCACAAACCACAGTGTGGCTGTCCGGCTAGCAGGACGGCGGTCTAGGGAGATGGCAAAAGAAAACACCCAAAGGAACGAAAGGAAGCGTCAAGACTAGAACTCGGCAAAGAGCATACACATATGCGAGATTAATAGAATATTTACATAACAAAAGGCCCACGGCCGCCATTCAACAAAGTTTTAAGATACACCTAGTGGGTGGAATTGTGCAAGACTAACTTGGTTGATTACAAAGCAACAGAAAAACAAAAGATAGCATGGCCGCCAGGCCAGAGGAGCAATAGACGGATCTGGCAGCAACGTGGAGTCTGCAGCGCTAGTTGTTGAGGTGGCCGCCTGGTGGACCTCAACCTGGTCGCCTTCTACAGTAGTCGGCGCGGTTCTTCGCGGCTCACTGGTCGTGGCCTGGTCGGGCAGGGGACGAACAAGCGGCTTGCCTTCTAGAGAGGCGCCTTCATCCTCCTCATCTTCCTCGTCCTTGCCTTCGTCGCTCGAGGCAATCTCCTCGTCCAGCTCATCTGGTACCGCCAGGTCCAGCCCAAACTGATCGGGCACCACCACACGGCCGTTTTCATCCAACTCTGGGATGAAGACGGCGGTGTCAGCATAGTCGGCGATCGCGGCGGCACGCTTGATGAGATCTCCCCGTACCGCCGCCAGCTTGGGCCCGGCATCCGAGCAGAAGGTTGCCAGCTGGGCAATGGCTAGGTCGGGGTACCAGCCTTCCGCGAATTCCAAGGCCGCCCGCGTGCTGGCCCTGGCGGCAGCGCCCTTCCAGTCCTCAAAGCGGCCGACTGCCACCCCCAGCCACTCGGCAGTCCGGCTGGGGGTGCGCAGAGCTGGAACATCCGGCCAAAGGGAAGAACTCTGCACCAGGAAAAATACCAAAGAATAAGAAGCTAGGAGCCGACTACTGCGGCAGTTGGCAACTACGCAGAAGAGAAGAAACAACTTACCATCAACCATGTCCCCGATGGCCTCATAGCCGTCGTGCAGGGCCTTCTCTGTTTTGGCCCAGTTCGAGCGTTGAGTCTCGAACTCGGCCCGACGGAGCCCTTCATCGTCCGCCAGCTTCTTGAGCTCCGCCTTCTGTTTCTCCGCCTAGTCTACCAACTCCTTAGCCAGGCGGCCGCGCTCTTTGACGGCCTGGCTATGCTCATGCTCCCGTGTAAGGAGCTCGGCCCGGACCTCGCCCAACTGAGCCCGAAGGTTAGCTGCAGTTGCTGAAAAGAGATGAATAAGAAGGCGTTAGCACTAGCCAAAGATAATTTACCTTGGAGTTCCGAGCCGCCTGCTTGGCCGCTGGCCCGGAACTAGGGGACTACACCCAGCGGGTGCGCTCACACGCCCCCGCAAGGAGAAGAAGGAATCACTTACTCTGACTCTCATTCAAGGCGGCTGTCCGCTTGGTTAGCACCTGATGATGGGAGTTGTAGGCGGCCACCCGAAGGTTGTGGTAGTCCTGCGACAAGGATGGCAAGAAACAAGTCAACCCATGGGAATTACAATGGAGCGACGAGCCGCCTGCTCAACAGCCAGCACAGAACTCAGGGACTACACCTAGTGGGTCCGCTGCCTCACCCCCACAAGAGAAATTGAAGGAATAAAAATCAAGAGAATAAGTTAGTATACCCGGACGGCCACCCGCGTGGCCAAGAAGTCCTGTAAAGCTTTTTGTAGAGTGGCGCCTTGGACGTTGAACCGGTCCAGAACGTCCCGGTAGGCAAAATTCAAAACGCCGCCGCCGCTGCTAGGCGACCAACCTGGTAGCGTGGCGCTAGTGGCCTCATTATCCGGCCACGACGAGCTGACCGCGGCGGCCTCCACCTGCTGCAGGGCTGAAGCCGCCCTCGCCAGACGTGGGTGCGCAGGAATCCGAGTGGTGGGAAGCGGACCCACCACCAGCTCGCCATCGGCCGACGACGTGATCGGCCCCTCGGGTCGGCTGTCTGGTGCGCCGGTAGGTGGCGCGAGGGGGGCCACCTCCACCTCTAAGGGGGCGATCGGCTGATCACCCCCAGCCGGTTCTTCACCAGACGGTCCTGATGGAGCCGCGTGCTGAGGATCAACAGGTTTCGATGACCGCCGACGGGCCGTCTCCTGTGTCTGCTTGGGCCTTGGCTGACACCTTAGCCTCGGCCATGGCCGCAGCGGCGGCTTCTGCCGATGCCGTCTAGCACGCTTCCGCCTCATTGCGACCTGCATCATCCTGCTGCTCCTGCGCCACCTGTGCATTCCTCTCCGTCACCTCTCGGAGGGCGGCGGCTAGGTCCACATGGCAACGGTTGGCGGAGGCCTCCGTCGCTCCGACCACATAGCCGGCGGGAGCTCGCGAGAAGGAGAGCGGAGCTCTGCTCAGAAGGACGCAAAAAGACTTATGAATTACTCGCGAGAATAGGAAGAGACAAAGAAAAAGGAAGAGCGGGGCGCTTACGCGGACACAGTCAGCCTTGGCTTAGGGGCCCTCTGATAAAGGGACTCCTTGGCGGCCGCCTCCACGCGCTTGGTTGTGGCGGCCAAGGACTTGGGCTTCTTGGGCCGGTTGCCATACAGCCCGGAGGCGGCCCGACGCTTTAACCCGCCTCCTGCGTTGGTGGCGCCATCGAGGAGCTGCCTCCCGCCGGGTCAGCATCTTGGGCTTGACGCGGTGCATCGTCGTCCTCGTCGTTGTCTGGCCACTCCCGACGCCGCCTCCGGACGAGATGCCTACTCGCCCGTCTCCGCCGCTTGTGGCCTCATCCTCCTCCATGGAGGCCGCCCCCCAAATCGTGGTCGCTCGTGTCGCTCTGAGAGTGGTCCGCCATGAGCGGGCGGCCCGAAACTCCCGAGCCCGGCTCCGGTTGGCCTGGGAAGCACTGCAACCCGGCACAATGGTCAGGTGGCAAGAACAAACCAAGGAAGAAAAAAGATGAAAGAAGAAGGGAACTCACCGTAGGCGGCGGATTGATGCGGCTGTACGGCGGCTTGCCAAACTCCCAGTCCGTCTCCGACAGTTTGCAATTGGAGATATAGTTCACGAGTCGGACTATTTACGCGACCGGCATCTTCTTGGTGCTCATCCTGCTTGGGCCTCAGCGCCCGCTCATATCGCTGATCAGGTGGGGTCGAGACTGCAATGCAACACACGGCGCTCCGCGAAGGTGGCAAGCAAGTCCGATAACACGAGACCCTCTACTTCTGTCAGCTCCTCAAGG
The DNA here is from genome assembly GCA_902687465.1 of Secale cereale. Classification (NCBI taxonomy): domain Eukaryota; kingdom Viridiplantae; phylum Streptophyta; class Magnoliopsida; order Poales; family Poaceae; genus Secale; species Secale cereale. The sequence goes on from LR738709.1 coordinate 183,618,999, forward strand.
CGGAGTAGGGCCATGGAGGCGGCACGCGAGAGAGTTCTCAGCCGAAACCTCGAGGAGGAGCGGGGTTTGGTAGGCGGAACAACCGCATAGTCCGGCAGGTTGACGTAGTCCCGCTCCGAGTGGACGTTCCAGACGTAGAATTACGTCTTCTGCCACAGCTTCACCGAGTGCATGAGGGTGGTGCCAAGCTTCAGATAAAAGAGCTCTCCCCATAGATCGAGTGTGGGAGCACTCTGAAATAACCCTTGCAGAGGGCGACGAAGGCGGCGAGCAGCACCACCGTGTTCGGCATAAGGTGGTGGGGCTGCACGCAGTAGAAGTCGAGGAACAAGCGGAAGAACCCAGCCCTCATGGACCTCACTGCTGTCCCACTTGCCGGAGCGGTTGATTGTCGCTTCGTCGGCCATGGATCGGCACGGGACCGAGCGAGGTGGCGAGAGGGCAAGAGGGTCGGGCAAGCACGGGCTCCAGCGGGAGCAGCGGGCGCGGCGATCGCGAGAAAGCAAGATGAGCGAGGAGGAAGAAACAGATGGGGGTGCGCGTGCGTTACTCCAGCCCCTTCCCGCGCCTACTTATAGGCTCGGGGCGACGAAGCCGAAGGGGTGAAGCGTGGGATTAAATGCGCCACGCCTTGCACAACCCGCGCTTTTTGCGCCATAACCGCGCGCATTTAATGCATGTGCGGAGTGCAACCGACCACCTTGGCCGCAACGGATCCGCGCACGCGTCGAGGCCCTGTAGTGGCGGGCCCAAGCCGGAAGCAATGTCTCATTGCGCGCGTGGGATGGCAGGCCGGCTCAGCATGATGACGCCACGTGGCGTGCGGCCAGTGGGCAGTAGGCCCGCTCTACGGCAAGCCGGCCATTCGGCAGTCTTCCTCCTAGAGATTCAAATCTAACAGCCGGCCGCCAGCAGTCGGCCCCTCAAGAAGACGGGTTGGGAAGAAGATCACTCATAAAACAGAGAGGGAAGCTGCTGAAGCCCCACCGCCCTGCTCAGGGCCGCAGAGCTCCACCAGCTTCGGGGACTACTGTCGAAGATATTGACCACGGGTGTCTTCATCGACCACCCATGGCATTTCAAGACATCAAGGAAGACTACCCTCCTTCGACCGCATGCGCATCAGACCGCCTCCTAGGGCCGCCAGACCCCATGAGCCGGCTGCTAGCAGGCGGCGAACTATCAACATGCGGCTGTGGAGCAGCCGGCATCTGGCAGACGGCCCCGTGCCTCCCCCTCAAAGAGCATGCTGGGGGATCCTTGACAAGACTAGAGCGTGGCTACAGTAGAGCCTACCACCCCGGAATCCAAGGTGGTGAGGCTACAGTGTGGGTGTACCGTGCAGACACCACTTGATCGGCGCGCCACTATAGCCATGTTGCCTATGTCCTCGCCCAAGTTAGAGGAGGCCACGATCCCTAGATTCGGAGGCTATGCGGCCTGCACGTGGCAGGCCCTACCCGTCAGTGGGCCACCAGAATACAGTCGGCCTCTGGCTGGCGCGCAAGCGACGGGCCGCCCTCCGACAGGCAGCCTACCGTTCCCTTGAAGTTTGGACTCCATCAAGATGACAAGATGGGGCGTGGCAACAGTTTACGACCTCTAGGCGGGGGTACTGTAGCCACGCCCTCCTCAACGACGCCTTTGTCAGCAGAAGGATGTCAACAGTAGAATGCAGTCACCCTGGCCCAGAGACAGCGGGCCCATAGGGCAGGCATGTCCCCGATAGCCGGTGGAACCCACCAAGCGGCGGGACCCAACGGTCGGCGGAGAAACCGGCGTCCAGAGGCGCTGACGATCAGGACCCGCACCTGGCCTGATTACCATTGTAGCCCTAGGTGGTAGGCCTATATAAACCCCCCAGGTACCTCCATGTAGGAGGGTTGGACATTGAGAGATTCACAGAGAGAAAGAGAGAGGGAAGAAACCTTAGCCACCACTTACATTCCTAGAAGGAGTGGAGAGAGCTAGCCTTGCCCTTCTTCCTCCTCTAGACGACACAGCTCGAGGAGCAACCTTGTAGCTACCATATTGACGATAGACATGACGCGGAGTTCCTGCGGAGCAGGACTAGGGTTGTTATCTCCACGGAGAGTCCCAAACCTGGGTAAGATACGTAGGCGTCCCAAGTTCCACCTTATCCCACTTCCAGGGCCCAGCGACGTTCTCTTGTCCCGATGCATTATAACCCATCCTTTGGCATATGTCGCACCAAACCCCTGACAGCGCCCCAACTGAATGAGAAGAAAAGACGATAAGCACTGTAGGGACAGACCCACATGGCTTGGGGATGATGCAGCTCGTGGGGCGCCCCCAATTGATAGAAACAAAAAAGTCACCTGCCATTGTTGGGGGAGGAGTGTTGGGGTAGCTGAAGATGCCTGCCGCTGAAGTCGCTCTCATGTGTTGGCTAGCCCCTGGACCTCATGAAGCTCCGGTGGTCCAGGAGGCTCACGAAGGACCATAGCTTCCTCCACCAGAATCTCCTGGTACTTGGCCTCGTGAGCCACCAAGATGCCCCACATGCAAGCTGGTGAAAGGCAGCGCTGTTGGGCAGGCCGAAAGGCATGCGAATGTAGCTGTGGGGTGGACCCTCGCATCGACCTACTTGGGACGGCTAGAAGAGCTCCTGAGATGCGACTCTGTTGAGCCCTAGGATGTTGACGCAGACTCGCAGCCCCCTGCCCTCATCGATAGAGGGAGCGGTGCTTGGTGACGCCGGACGACGCTCGCCTCACATGGCCCTTGCTTCCTCAAGATCCTTGATCGCCTTAGTGACAAACTCTTGAGCACTTGCCGCCTCACGCCCTGTGCCCTCTTCGCGGAAATGTGCACTAAAGCACGCCTCCACATGTTGCCTGAGAGCCTCCCTTGTGATGTTGCCCAGGTCGGAGGCCCTCCAGAGGAGAGCCCCCGAATCTAGCCTGAGAGGGGCACCGGGCGCGCCTTGCTATGCGAGAGGGGAAGGCGACCCGTCCGTGGGTGCAGGTCCTAAGGCAAGGCCGTTAGGTGCCCTGCCCTCCCGAGGCCCCAGGGTGAGGAGCAGCTTCATCTCCTTCGGAACAACTTTAGGCGGGCAGGCAAAACCCTCGGCGTCTGAGTTCTCAACCGCTGCATCTTGGGAGGCACGCTCGAGGGAGCACACCACGTCTTTCTCATTGCAGGCGACCGTGATGATGCCGCCGCTCCCTGGCATCTTGAGGACGTTGTAGCTGCGGTGGGTTGCTACCATGAACTTGGCCAGTGCTAGGTAACTAATGTTTGCTAGAACTACGTTGTTATTTCCCCAAAGAGGAAGGGATGATGCAGTATGGCAGCGATAGGTATTTCCCTCAGTAATGAGACTAAGGTTATCAAACCACTAGGAGATCCAAGCAACACAACGTAAACAACACCTGCGCACAAATAACAAATACTCGCAACCCGACGTGTAAAAGGTGTTGTCAATCCCATTCGGGTAACGGACGTGATATAGTTATAAATATTGGTAGTTTGAATGCCAAATAAGATAAATTAGATCAAGGTATTTTTAGGTTTTTGCTTTAATAGATCTGGAAATAAAAGCCCAGGAAAATAGATCGCAAAGGCAAATAATATGAGAAAGAGACCCGGGGGCCGTATATTTCACTAGTGGCTTCTCTCGAGAAAATATCAAACAGTGAGAAAACAATTACTGGTGGGCAATTGATAGAACTTCAAATAATCATGACGATATCTAGGCAATGATCATTATATAGGCATCACGTCAAGATTAGTAGACCGACTCCTGCCTGCATCTACTACTATTACTCCACACATTGACCGCTATGCATCATGCATCTAGTGTATTAAGGTCATGGAGAAACGGAGTAATTCAATAAGAACGATGACATGATGTAGACAAGATCTATTTATGTAGAAATAGACACCATCATTTTATCCTTAGTAGCAACGATACATATGTGTCGGTTCCCTTTCTGTCACCGGGATCAAGCACCGTAAGATCGAACCCACTACAAAGCACCTCTTCCCACTGCAAGATAAATAGATAAAGTTGGACAAACATAACCCAAATATCGAAGAAGAAATACGAGGTATAAGAAATCATGCATATAAGAGATCAAAGAAGACTCAAATAACTTTCATGGATACAAAAAGATAGATCTGATCTTAAACTCAAAGTTCATCGGATCCCAACAAACACACCGCAAAAAGAGTTACATCATATGGATCTCCAAGAGACCATTGTATTGTTAATCGAAAGAGAGAGAGTAAGCCATCTAGCTACTAAGTACGGCTCGTTGATCTACAAGGAACTACTCACACATCATCGGAGAGGCGCCAATGAAGGTGGTGAACCTCCCCGTGATGGTGTCTATATTGGACCTGGTGGTTTTGGACTTTGCGGCAGATGGAATAGAATTTCGTTGACTCCTCTAGGGTTTCTGCAATATCTAAGTATTTATAGAGCAAAGAGGCGGTGCGGGAGGCCACCGAGGTGGGCCCAACCCACCCGGGCACACCAGGGGGCCTGGCGCACCCTGGTGGGTTGTGCCCCTCTCGGGGAACCCTCCAGGTGCTCCTCTGGCCCATTGGGTGTCTTCTGGCACATAAAAAATCTCCAAAAAGTTTCGTGGTGTTTAGACTCCGTTTGATATTGATTTCCTGCGATGTAAAAAACATGCAGAAAACAACAACTGGCACTTGGCACTATGTCAATAGGTTAGTACCAAAAAATGATATAAAATGACCATGAAATGATTGTAAAACATCCAAGAATGATAATATAATAGCATGGAACAATCAAAACTTATAGATAAGTTGGAGACGTGTCAGCATCCCCAAGCTTAATTCCTGCTCGTCCTCAAGTAGGTAAATGATAAGAACAACATTTATTATGTGGAATGTTGCCTATCATGTCATATCATATTCTTTTCTTTATAGAATGGACATTAGGACTATTATATGGTTCAAAGCAATAGTCTAGTTTTGACATGAGATTTTAATATTCAAGCATATCAACAAGCAACCATGTCTATCAAAATATCAATGTTAAAATAATTTATCCCTAGCCCATCATGCTCAACCATTGATCCATTCATGAAACAAATTCGCATATTAGTTACACCCATTTTTCAAGTACGATCATAGTGTTTGCTAGTTGGTGCTTTATAAGATAAGATGGACACTCAAATTCAAAAATAAAAATCGCATAAGTAAAAGAGAGGCCCTTCAAAGAGGGAAGCAGTGATTTGTAGAGGTGCCAGAGCTCGAAAGTTAAATTGAGAGATAATATTATTTTGGGAGGTATACTTTTCCCACCAACGAAAATGACTTAAGGTCCCCAACACTTTCCATGCTAGATATATCATAGGCGGTTCCCGAACATAAAATAAAGTTTATGCCTTTTCCACCAAAATTTCAAAGGCCATGGCTAGCCGAATCCACGGTTGGCTTCCATACCAACACTTTCCAAGGAATTTATTATTTGAGAACATAAAGTAAATTGTTTTTCATTTCGGGACTGGGCATCCCTAATACCTTTGCCTTACTCTCGTACAATAACAACTGAATAAACACTCATCGTGAGAATAACACATCTAGCATGGAAAATATTGGCCACCCCTCACCTCCTCGCGAGCGGTACGGCCACACAAAAGGGAAATTTATTTTGAAAATTAGAGATGGCGCATACATATTTGCTTAGAACGGCAAGGGAATACCATATATAGGTAGGTATGGTCGACTTATGTGGAAAGACCGGATAAATTAAAGGATTTTGGATGCACAAGTAGTGATCATACTTAGTGCAAAATGAAGGCTAGCAAGAGACTCGGAAGTGACCGACCATGAAACAAATAATCTCATAAGCGAGCATTGAGCATAATTAACACCGAATAATGCACCACAAGTATGATGTAAATTTATTGCATGACTATTGACTTTCGTGCTTGCATAAGGAATCGCAAATTTTAACACTAATATTCTTAATAAAGCATAATTACTCATTAACATGACTCACATATCATATCATCATGCCTCAAAACTATTACAAGGAATCAAGTTTATTTTGTCCAATGATCTTCATGAAAGTTTTCATTATATCTTTCTTGGATATCTATCATTTCGGAACTAATTTTCATGTATTGCTTTTGATAAGCTCAAACAAATATAAGTTAAAATCTTGAGCATCATTTTTTATTTCTCTCCAAATAATTTAAGTGAATCAAGATATAATTTCTTAAAAAATACTAAATCACACCATGCTCATAAAGATATAAGTGAAGCACTAGAGCAAATCCATAGCTCATAAAAATTTAAGTGAAGCATAGAAAGCTATTCTAAAAAGTCATGGCATAATTTTGGCTCTCTCTAATAGGTGTGTACAGTAAGGATTGATAACTTTAAAAGAAAAATAAAACAAGCAAAGACTCATATCATACAAGATGCTCCAAACAAAACACATATCATGTGATGAATAAAAATATAGTTTCGAGTAAAATAACGATGGTTGTTAGAAGAAAGGTGGGGATGCTACTTGGGGGCATCCCCAAGCTTAGTTGCTTGCTTATCTTTTAGATAATAGCTTGGGATGCCGGGGCATCCCAAGCTTAGGCTCTTCTTACTCCTTATTCCTTCAACCATCGTAAGATAACCCAAAACTTGAAACGTTCAATCACACAAAACTCAACAAAACTTTCGTGAGATCTTTAAGTATAAGAAAAGAAATCACTACTATAAGTACTGTAGAAAACCAATTCATATTTTATTATTGCATTATATCTACTATATTCCAAATTTTCTATGGCAAAAGCTCATCAAAGAACACCATAAAATCACCAAAACAAGCACACATCACAATAAAAACAGAATATGTCAGAAAACAGAACAGTGTGTAGCAATCTGTAAGTTTCCAATACTTCTGTTACTAAACAAATCTTGAAAAAATAGGGCCACGTGGGCAATTTGTGTATTAATCTTCTTCAAAAAGAATCAACCAAAAAGCACTCTTCTGTTAAAAATGAGAATTTTTCTCGTGAGCACAAAAGTTTCTGTTTTTCAGCAAGATCAAATCTACTAACACCCAACATGATCCGAAGGCTTTTCTTGGCACAAACCTTTATTCAAACCACAAAAACACATGTAACCAGATGTATTAAAGGGTATTTTATTGAAAACAGCAAGGATATCAAAAAGCAAAAAGATACAAGTTGGGTTGCCTCCCAACAAGCGCTATCGTTTTATGCCCTTAGCTAGGCATGATACCAAGATTTCAAGTGTTGTCATCCTTGTCAGATGTTCCATAAGTTGCCCTCATTATTGATTCATAAGGCAATTGATCTAAGTTCTAGGGAAGTGTTACATGCCCTTTCTCAAGGGAAATTGGAATTTAATATTCCCTTCTTTCATGTCGATCACGGCGCCAATAGTGCACAAAAACAGTCTACCAAGTATAATAGGTAAAGAGGATTGCAATCGACATCAAGAACAATAAAGTCTATGGGGACATAGTTCCTATTCGCATGAATAAGAAGATCATTGATCCTTTCCAAAGGCTTTTTAATACTGGAATCTGCCAAATGCAAATTAAGAGAGCACTCTTCAATATTGGTAAGACCAAGAACATTGCCAAGAGATTTCGGAATCATGGGAACACTAGCAGCCAAATGAAACAAAGAAAAACACTCATAATTTTTAATTTTTATTTTGATAGTAGGTTCCCATTCATCATGCAACTTTCTAGGAATTGACACTTCTAATTCCAACTTATCATCTAAAGCTTTCATCACAACATCAACAATATGCTTAGTAAAAACTTTGTTTTGTTCATAGGCATGGGGTCAATGAATCATGGTTTGCAACAAAGAAATACAATCAATCAAGGAACAACTATCATAATTAAAGTCTTTGTAATCCAAGATAGTGGGCACATCACTAGTTAAAGTCTTGACCTCTCCAAACCCACTTTTATCAATTTAATCAACAAGATTTTCAATCTCGAAATATTGGAATACCTTCTAACTAAAGTTGACTCTTCTCCAGTCCCTTTATCATCAAGTTGAAATTTACTAAGCAAAGAATAAATAGAAGAATCACCAATCATTTTAATGTCTTCATCATTTTTATGATGGCAATCACTAGAAAACGCCTTTTCAAAAAAATTCTCATTTAGCTCTAAGCATGATGGTTCTTTTCTTAGTTTCATCCATAGAAACATAAAGGACTTTAATTGAATCTTCAACTTTAGGCACACAAAAATATCAACTTCATATTTTCCACATCATGAGAAACTCTATCAATAATCCTAGACATATCATCAATCTTATTCAATTTTTCTTCTATGGAAGCATTGAAAACATTTTGAGTATTGATAAATTCTTTAATATTATTCTGTAGATCAGATGTGTTCCTATTATTATTGTAGGATTGATTTCCATAGGAATTACCATAATTATTAGAGGAACTACTAGGAAACGGCCTAGGATTAAAATTACCTCTATAATCATTGTTGTTAAAATTATTTCTAGAGCTAAAGTTCACATCTATAGCATCACTACTTTGCTCAATCAAAGTAGACAAAGGCATATCATTAAGATCAATAGGAGCACTTTTACTAGCAACCATTTTGATAAGAGCATCAACTTTTCTATTCAAAGAATCAATCTCAACCGAATTAACCTTTTTGCTAGTCAACGCCGTTTTGGTATGCCATTGCGAATAATTCGCCATAATATTATCAAGCAATTTGGTGGCTTCACCCAAAGTAATTTGCCTAAAAGTACCACCCGAGGCAGAATCCAAAAGGTTCCGAGAAACAAAATTCAACCCCACGTAAGAATTTTGTAAGATCATCCGAATATTTAACGCATGAGTTGGGCAATTCCTTAGCATCATTTTCATCCTTTCCAAGGATTGTGCAACATGCTCATGTTCAAGTTGCTTGAAATTCATGATCTGGGTTCTAAGGGATATAATTTTTGCAGGCGGAATATATTTAGTGATAAAAGCGTCTTCTCAATTGTTCCAAGAATCGATGCTATTGTGAGGCAAAGAAGAAAACCAATTTTTTGCATGATCTCGCAAAGAAAACGGGAATAATTTCAATTTCGCAACATCATTGTCCACATCTTCTTTCTTTTGCATATCACATAGTACCACGAAGGTATTAATATGGGACGCATCATCCTCATTAGGAGTGCCGACAAATTGGTCTTTCATGACAAGATTCAACATAGCAGTATTAATATCACAAATATCCACACTAGTGGCGAGAGGAGAAATCAGAGTGCCAATAAAATCATCGTTGTTGGTATTGTAAAAATCACACAACTTAGTGTTCTCTTGCATCATTTTCTTGTGATTGTGAACCAGATCACAAGTGGGTGATAGATCCGACCGGAAAACAGCGAACGAAAAAGAGGGTGAATAAAACGATTTTTTTTTGTGAAGTGGTGGAGATGAAAATGAGAGGCATATGGAAAATAATGTAAATTATGAGGAGATGAGATTTGTAATTAGGAACCTTGTATATGTTGAAGGTGCCCCCAGGCAACGGCGCTAGAAATTCCTATCGATGTCTACTAAAACTACGATGGTATTTCCCCAAAGAGGAAGGGATGATGCAGTATAGCAGCGGTAGGTATTTCCCTCAATGATGAGACCAAGGTTATTGACTAGTAGGAGAACCAAGCAACACAGCGTAAACAACACCTGCACACAAATAACAAATATTCGCAACCCGACGTGTAAAAGGGGTTGTCAATCCCTTTCGGGTAATAGACATGATAGACTTGTAAATATTGGTAGATCGAACGCCAAATAAGATAAATTGCTGCAAGGTATTTTTGGGTTTTTGGTTTAATAGTCTGAAAATAAAAGCAAAGCAAAATAGACCGCAAAGGAAAATAATATGAGAAAGAGACACGGGGGCCGTAGATTTCACTTGTGGCTTCTCTCAAGAAAATAGCAAACGGGGGAGAAACAATTACTGTTGGGCAATTGATAGAACTTCAAATGATCATGACAATATCTAGGCAATGATAATTATATAGGCATCATATCCAAGATTAGTTGACCGACTCTTGCCTGGATCTACGACTATTACTCCACACATTGATCGCTATCCAGCATGCATCTAGTGTATTAAGTTCATGGAGAAATGGAGTAATGCAATAAGAACGATAACATGATGTACACAAGATCTATTTATGTAGAAATAGATCCCATCATTTTATCCTTAGTAGCTACGATACATACGTGTCGGTTCCCTTTCTGTCACTGGGATCAAGCACCTTAATATCGAACCCACTACAAAGCACCTCTTCCCATTGCAAGATAAATAGATCAAGTTGGCCAAAGAAAACCCAAATATCAGAGAAGAAATATGAGGCTATAAGAAATCTTGCATATAAGAGATCAAAGAAGACTAAAATAACTTTCATGGATATAAAAAGATAGATATGATCATAAACTCAAAGTTCATCGGATCCTAACAAACACACCGCAAAAAGAGTTACATCATATGGATCTCCAAGAGACCATTGTATTGATAATCCAAAGAGAGAGATGAAGGCATCTAGATACTAACTACGGACCCGAAGCTCCACAAGGAACTACTCACACATCGTCAGAGAGGCAACAATGGAGGTGGTGAACCCTTCCATGATGGTGTCTATATTGGATCTGGTGGTTCTGGACTTTGCGGCGGCTTGAATGGAATTTCGTCGACTCCTCTAGGGATTCTGGAATATCTAAGTATTTATAGAGCAAAGAGGCGGTGCAGGAGGCCACCGAGGTGGGCAGAACACACCTAGGTGCGCAAGGTGGTCTTGGCGTGCCCTGGTGGGTTGTGCCCCCCTCGGGGCACCCCCAGGTGCATCTCTGGCCCATTGGGTGTCTTCTGGCCCATAAAAAATCTCCAAAAAGTTTCGTTGTGTTTGGACTCCGTTTGATATTGATTTCCTGCGATGTAAAAAAACATGTAGAAAATAGCAACTGGCACTTGGCACTATGTCAATAGGTTAGTATCAAAAAATGATATCAAATGACTATAAAATAATTGTAAAACAACCAAGAATGATAATATAACAGCATGGAACAATGAAAAATTATAGATACATTGGAGACATATGAGTAACAAAGGATGGCATTGTACAAGAGACGGCTGTGGGTGACGTCACAGTCGATGCGCTCGGTGTGGTAGTTCTTGCGATGGCCAAAGGTGACATGAAGGCGGACCTGTTCTATCGGGTGGTGGAGCCGTCGGTTACACCTGAGAAGGGCTTGGTTGACTGAAGCTAATCATACGACACTTGGAGTGTGTCAAAGGTCTCGATGGGGAGGACACTGAGTCAGACTCCGCCATCGATGAGAATTTTGGTGACGAGCACGTTGCTGATGGTGGGCTAGCAGAGTAGCGGGAGGGCGCCTGTCATGGCCGCACACTCGAGCCGGTCGGCTAAGTCGAAGGTGATAGCGTACTTGGACCACTTGAGCGGGCATGTTATCTCGATCTTGGGGAGGACTGCATTCACGTCACAAGCAAATTGCTTGAAGATGCGGTGAGATGCTCGGGCCTGAGCGCCACCTAGGATGCAAGCGATGGCACGAGTCTCCTGGAAGCCCCCAGCCCCATCATATTGGTTGCGGTCTTCATTCCTTCTTGGTGATGGAGGCAGATCTGGTTTGAACTCTCCGGGCCAAACGGTGTGCCGCGGCTCTGGAGTGAAAGCCCGGCAGCCTGCGACGCCCCAAGGAAGCTCACGTGCCGCTGCGGGAGGCGGCACACAACCTTGAGAAGGCAGCGCTGGGAGCGCGTGCGCCTCAACTTGGGGCCGCTGCACCACCTGGCAGCTTTCTTCATCACGCGCGGGCGCCCTGCACGGCTGGTCGTGCTGGGGACCCTCACGCCTTGGCTCGGGGACAACGTCACGCCGAAGAGGAGGAGGAGGTGTGCCGTGGGCCAGGTCGCCCGCCTGAGGTGGTGGAGGAGGCAGCAAGCGGGACGATGCTGGTGCTTCTCCCGTGGCGCTGATGAGCTCGGTGATGCAGTCCAGCCATTCCTCGTAGAGGTTGTCGGCCACGAAGTAGCACAGGAGCTCTCGCGCCATCAGCAGAGCGGCCTACGAGTTTGCCTGCCCGCGACGAGCGTGGGTGGAGAAAGTGACCGCAGGAGGCAGCGACGGGGCGTGGTGCGGCCGTCGTGCAGCGCGGAGAGCGGGAGCGACGAGTCTTGCTGCTCGCGGCCGGCGGGACCGGTGGCTGCGTCCACCGCTGGCGATGGAGAATGATTAAAGGTGGTCTTTTCCTGCAAAGCTTCTAATCCTGACGCCACGGTGGGCTCAAAGATGACCTCCGTCCTTCCGTCCTGGCGATCCTGGTCTTGTTGCATGGAACTGGAAACCTTTGCTTGATTCCTCACGACTCCATGCATGCGCTTGCCTCTTTAGCACCAAAGAGGAAACTGGTCGTCCTGCGCCCACTGGTGCCCACCTGGCCTCAGTTATCATGGCTTGCGTCATCCCAACCTCACGAGGTGAGGGACTACATAGAGTTCTTCGCCCCTCGGGAGCCAGCCTAGCGAGGCTGCTCCAACTGGAGGTCTTGGTGTCGTCCGCCTCACAAGGTTTGGCCCCCTGCGAGGGTCTTGAGTATCGATGCTGAAGATGGGCCGTACCAGGCCGACTGGGGAGCCATTTCATGGGCCGCAAGCAGGCACGTCTGTGTACCCTAGTTCCCAGAACGCCGACAAAAGAGAAAACCCCCAATGAGGGGCTGAGTGCACCACCACCCAAGAGAGGCAGCGAACGCCCATGAAAGCACGCCGCGACCCCGGTGGTAACCACTCAGAGGCGCGGGCGTGTTTCTTCAAGGGCAGGTGTCGGTGTCAAAACCGGCGGATCTCGGGTAGGGGGTCCCGAACTATGCGTCTGAGGATTGATGTTAACAGGAGGCAGGGGACACGATGTTTACCCAGGTTTAGGCCCTCTCGATCGAGGTAAAACCCTACTTCCTGTTATATTAGTATGGATGAATATGTGTACAAGAGTTGATCTACCTCGAGATCGTAAAGGCTAAAACCCAAAGTTTTAGCCTATTAGTATTGTATGATTCTGATTCTAGCCTCTATGGACTAAACCCTCCGGTTTATATACACACCGGAGCGGCCTAGGGTTTGTACGTATCATCTTGCAGAGGAAGGAAAATCTACACCCGAGCCTAAAACTTTCCATTACAAGAATCCAGGAGTCCTACCCGGATACGAGAGATGATCTTCTCAAATAATCTTCATGGTCCACCATTCCGGCCCACCAGGAGTTTATCCGGCCACCTGTGGACCACCCGATCCATGACTCCCTCAGTAGCCCATGAACTGTCTTCGATGACGACGAGTTCAGCTTCCGTATTGTCTTCGGCATTGCATGGAGGGTTCCTCCTCCGAGATACCCCGCGCTCCGTAGATCCTCCCTTGACACCATACTCTCATCTCTTGCGCCCACAAATCCTCGTTCCTCAACCACTACTCTCCTTCCTAGGAATTGCTGGATCCGGTGCTAGAGGCAAGTGGGAGGCTTCCACGGTCACCGAAAAGACCGTCGAGGATCTACGGAGCGCGGGGTATCTCGTCGCCGACATCGCACACTGAGTCCACCTTAACGGCCAGCTGACTCCCGTCCCTAGGGCGGGCGAGAGGGTAGTTTTCACCTATCATTTTGTTAGGGGGCTAGGATTTCCACTCCACCCATTTGTTCGGGGTCTTTTGTTCTTCTACGAGCTAGATTTCCACGATCTAGCCCTGAACTCGATCCTTCACATATCCACTTTCATAGAGATGTGTGAAGCCTTTCTCCGCATCCCCCCACATTTCGGACTATGGCTTAAGACCTTAAACGTGAAGCCGAAGGTGGTGGACGGGGAACACACAGAGTGCGGGGGCGCTATGATCAGTAAGCTCCAGAACGCAACTTGGCCCAAGGGCTGGTTCGTGGAGCCGAACATGGTTTGGCAGTAGGAGTGGCTCTACATCACCGAACCCCGTGACACCAATTGGGTGGTGGAGCCTGCTTTCACATTCGGACCCCCAGAGAGGCTAACCTCCTGGACAAAAAAGGGTCTGGACTAGGGGTCGCACACTGAGGTGATGACTCTTGTGAGCCGCATGTCCGGCGTGATCTCCAAGGGGCACCTACTCTCCACCATGGTCCAGGTGATGCTGAACCGGCTTGTTCTCCCTTGCCAAAGCCGGGATTCCTCCCTATGGGAGTTTGATCCGACAGGAGACAAGCCGCTGAAGCATCTCTTCGGCTCTACGCACAAAGAGATCTGGAAGCACCTCTTCAAGAGCCAAAAGGAATGGCCCAAAGAAGATGAGGATGCAGGCTTCAGCACTAAGGTTTCCACCACGGAGGTAATAATGATCCTTTTCAAACACACACCTTTTCCCTTATTTAATGATAATAGGAATTGGAATTTTTATGTGATATACATGGCTGGACGAAGAAGGCGTCCCGGATTAAGTGTTCGACACCTTTTCCCGAAGAGCCAGCACTACCTCTCCTGACGGCGATGCTGGTTCCGGTGCCATACAAGGCGCCGACCAAGAAGACAAAGGGCAAGGGGGCCAGAGACAGCCTCCATCCTGCGGGTCAGAAGCCCGAGGACCTCCACATTCTCTCCTCCGATTAGGCGGAGGAAGATGATGAGGAGGAAGAGGAGGAAGAAGAAATGTCTCCTGCGCAAGGCGGGGGGACGAAGAGGGGGGCCATCGCTGACGCAGGCATGACCGTGCCCCGGAGGAAGAGGAAGCTGAAGCTCGGAGATAGTTTGGATTCGTCCGAATATAGCTTCGTGGTGAAGCCCAGGTTGAAACCCCTGCCCGAATCATAAGTTTGTCCGAATTGACTATTTCACCTTTGTTTATTCAATATTTATGATACCTACTTAATATTCTTCTCCCGCTGACCTACAGCCCTCCCGTTGTAAACCCCGATGTTACATCATCGGAGGGGAACTCTCTGGCGCCTGGGGAGACGTAGAGTGACCCGCCAGTCCGGGCTTCATCGCCCATAATCGGCGGGGACACCGAAGTATCGTCCCAGCGGGTTCTCTCCGCCAAGGAGATGAGGGAAGGGCAGGAGACAGGGCCGCCGAGGGTAATACCTCGGCGGCCATAGACCATTGGGAAACGGCCCCCATGGAGACTGAAGATGTGGGGCTTGCATAGTCCGGGGTCCCACCGAACACTGTCCTGGAGCCTAGCACGGCTCCGTGGTCTGAAGATCCCGCTCCTCAAGCAGAGGAGGATACGGCGGCGCCCGGAGTTAATCCGGAGGCGCCGGATTCTATGGAGGGAGCACTGTAAAGTGCTCTCATCATTGAAGAACACCGCACCGTGATGGGTGCGGTGATGAAGAAGATTCTGTCCGTCAAGGGCGGACTGAATGAAGACTTCAACAGCCTTTTAATAGGCTTTGAGGTAACCCATGCAATGCTTTTAAGAAAACTTATTTGTTCTAAGTGCACATATATAGCCAATAGCCCCTGATGCTTTGTGTGATTCTGAAAAGAATCGGACGAAGTATCCATAGAGTAGCATATTTACAGAGCTGTATGCGGATTTGTATTTAAATATCAATAAGACTTAATAGATTGAGTATGATTACAAACTCTCGCATTGTATTCTGTATTACACAATTGGCGCCGCTGAGCTCGAGGCCCTCAAGGGCGAGGTTGCCAAGTCCAATGAGGAGGCCCAGGCGAACAAGGCGGCCGCTGATAAAGAGGCTACTGATTTAGAGGCCGAAAAGGTAGAGTACGAGAAGGGAAAGTCTCGGGTGTCCGAAGTTGAGGTCGAGCTTCAAGATGCGATCCGTAAATGTGAGGCATCGGAGAAGACGGCTTTAGAACATGCGACCAAGCTGTCTGCGGCAGGAAAGTCTGCCCAGGACGCGCGAGGCGAGGCGCGCAGTGCTCGTCAAGAGATTGAGCTGGCACGACAGATAGCATTTGGTAAGATATTTCTCTTACAAAGCATCTTTGGAGGGTGGAAGTATATTGGGCTGACACGATTTTGGAGTTCTCCGGGCGTGTTTGCTGATCTTCCAAGGAGCAGCATAGACGCCGCCCAGTATTTTCCGTGCCCTGGAGGGGAACAACACGGAGAAGCTGTTTTGGTCGTAGTTCGAGACGCCAAACCATCTGATGCCCCTCAGCGACCAGATGAAGCAGCTGGTCGAGCTGCACAACATAGCGAGTTCGGCCATGAAGGACTTGGTAGTCCGGATATGGCCTGCTGAGCCAATCCCAAGTAGTTACATCGGATTGGCGAAGCGGCTCGTCGAGGCGATTTCTCAGGTCGACGCATTAACGCGGTCGGCTTGCATAGATGGTGCTCGGATGGCCTTCGCTCGCGTCAAAGTGCACTGGACAAAGATGAACGCAGTGCATATAGCTACTACTGGCACGCCCGCAGGCAAGGAGCATCGAAAGCCGGAGAAGTACTTCGAGGACGTCATCAAGGGCGCCCGCGTTGTAGAAGGCCAATGTTCAAAAGATGTTGTTTTTGACTAATTGTATCGAGATGTAAAGACTATGCTTATGAATCCAGAGTATATAGCTTTTGCGCTATTTATAATATCAGCATCTTTTTTCCTCCTATGTGACTATTTATCTTAAATCTGAAAGTTTTCCGGTCGTCGGCTTCAGGCCCCATGTACATAGTACTGGGGTGTTCGGTCATATGCAAATACTCTCTTTATCCAACGTCTTGGTCCTTATAGGAGGTGTATGCGGAGCGACCGAGGCAATCAGACTATGCGGGGTTATTTCTTTCATTTAGTCGTAGGAGTTTGACAAGTGGGGCTAGGTACTAGCCCCTGGTGTGGATGAAGTATCCAATTGCACTTGGCTGGGCAAAAAAACGAACCCTTTGTATTACACAGGGTAGATCTCTATCGATCGTAGTATAAAACTAAGTCACCGGATTGCAGACTAGGTTCTCGCTAATCATGATAGTCAGTTTTCGACTTTCTCTACCGAGGTACTTGACCGGACTAGCCAGAAGTACTATCGCAGTAGTTCTCCCTTTACACCCTAGCCGAACTATCGGGAATGTAGGGGTAAGCACAGGAGTCGGGCAACCCAACTCTTGACCGAAGACATGATTCAGAACTGATGCATATAATGCAAACATCGAGGACGCTGAACACTCCCTATAGGTGCTCGGTCTTTTTAACATATACCATGGCTGAATACAGCCCCTGGTAATAAATATTTATTGACAAGGCACATATGGCAATCTGATGCGAGAATAGAACATTCCATGGTGAGTAAAAAACTCTGGACATAATATGAATAAAATTGTTCTATTAATATCTCTCTATAGTACGACGAGCCGCAAACTTTACAGATAATGCCGATGACCTTTTTTGCACATTTTACATGCCAAAAAGGTATATAACAAGAAAGGGAAAAAAGGTCACACAGGGTCTTAATCTAAAAAGAAACATTAGTGCGGGTCCCTGCTGCACGTCTATGCCGTTTTCTCCTCTATAATGTGTCCTTGAAGGTACGAGTATGATGGCCATCTGTAGAAAAAAGAAATAAACCTGGAAACGAAGAAGTCAATCCGGTGTGGCCAAAGTAAGTATGGTTCATTTTAACGAACCAAACCAAGATAAGTTTATAGTTCGAATAGGGTCTAGCCGAACTATAGACTGTATGCAGGTGCCCCCGGTCGCCGCCGAAGAAATTTTTAGGGCATAATTATGTACTCGAGGCACATATGCTCTTACCTTATGGGGCGGTCGATGGGGGCATAGTTGTTAATCTTGCTTAGGTTCATCTGAGCTGCCGCACTGAGGCGTGTGCCAAACACGTTTAGCTGTGTCTGCTATTGATACTTATCTGGCTTGAATAGGCCGCACTGTACTTTGGCTGCTAAGGCCGCAGTATCTTCCTCCGTACGGAGAGAGCGCTCCATATTTCCCTTAATCGTGATAACGCCACGTGGTCCAGGCATCTTGAGCTTTAAATTGGCATAATCCGGTACTGCATTAAAGCGGGTGAAGGCCGTTCTTCCGAGTAGGGCGTGATAGCCACTTCAGAATGGATCTATGTCGAAGAGCAGTTCTTCGCTTCAAAAGTTGTCTGGAGAACTGAATACAACCTCCAATGTTAAGGAGCCTGTGCAGCGAGCTTCAATGCCCGGCATCACTCCTTTAAAGGTCGTGCTTCTTGGCTTGATTCTTGATGGATCGATCCCCTTCTTGCGGACAATGTCCTGATATTTCAGATTGAGACTACTGCCGCTGTCCATAGGGACTCGGGTTAGATGGTATCCATCTATTATGGGGTCGAGCACTAAGGCAGCTAAACCCCCATGCCGAATACTAGTCGGATGATCCCTGCGATCGAAAGTAATCGGACAGGCTGACCATGGGTTGAATTTTGGGGCGACAGGCTCAATGACATAGACGTCTTGGAGTGCACGCTTGCGCTCCCTCTTTGGGATATGTGTGGCATATATTATGTTCACTGTTTTGACCTCCGGTGGAAATTTCTTATATCCCCCTATATTCGGCTGGCGAGGTTCATCCTCGTCTACGCTCTGAGGCTCCTTCCCCTTGTGTTCGGCGTTTAGTTTGCTGGCCTGCTTGGAAGCCCAACATTTACGGTTGGTGTGATTGGCAGGTTTTTTTCGGGTGCGATGGATTTGGCAGGGCCTGTCTAATATCCTGTCCAAACTTGATGGACCGTCTTTCTTGCCTTTAAATGGCTTCTTCCGTTGACCGGGTCTGGAGCCGCTAAATTCGGCGTTTACCGTTGTATCATCTAGGCTTCCAGGATTGTTTCGGCGCTTGTTTTTATTGTGCCCTGGCTTTCCATTGCCGTCCCTGACTTCAGGTGTTCTAGGGTCGCTGGTGCTGCTAAGAGCTAACCAACTATCCTCACCCGCGTAAAAGCGAGTCATGAGTGTAGTTAGGGCTGTCATTGTCCTCGGATTTTCTTGTCCAAGGTGTCTGGCTAGCCATTCGACCCGGATACTATGCTTGAATGCCGCTAAGGCTTCGGCGTCCGGACAGTCGACGATCTGGTTCTTCTTAGTGAGAAACCGGTTCCAAAGCTTGCGGGCTGACTCGCCGGCTTTTTATACGATGTGACTTAAATCGTTTGTGTCCAGGGCCGGACATAAGTCCCTTCAAAATTGGCCCGAAAAGTGTCCTCAAGCTCTTCCCAACTCCCAATGGAGTTTTTGGGAGACTTTTTAGCCAGTGCCAAGCTGGTCCTTTTAGCTCGAGGGGTAAATATTTGATGGCGTGGAGATCAACTCCTCGAGCCATGTGGATGTGAAGAATAAAATCTTCTATCCAGACGGCATGATCCGTCGTTCCATCGTATGTTTCGATGTTCACGGGTTTAAACCCTTCTGGGAAATCATGATCCAGTACCTCATCAGTAAAGCATTGAGGGTGTGAAGCTCCTCTGTATCTTGCTATACCGTGGCGTATGTCTGATGGTTGTGGTGTTCGGTAATGACCCCGAACTGGTATGTCATCAGTGCGATTGGCTTGATAGCCGCCGCCCCGTGCGGGAGCTCGATCTCTGGGTCCGAATATAGACCTGGTCTTGCTAGCTTTTTTGTTTAGGTCCTCGCGCAGATCATGCTTTCCGACTTAGGATGCACCCTCCTTTCCTTTATGGGGTGGGGGCTTGTTTATGCCATTGCTAGCGACTCTATCCCGTCCGCGAGGTGGTCGGTCCAACCTGTTGGCGGTGTTATTATTCAGTGGGACGGGCGCAATGGCCTCGTCGTCGAGTTCGGGCAGCAGCTTGCGCTTTTGATAGCCTTTGGTTTGGCCATTAAAGCCATGTTTCTGTTCGATGTCTAGCACCTCATTCCATCTATCATTGAGTGTGTCTTGTGCAGCTTGAAGCTATCTCTGCTGCTTTTTTAAGCTCCGTGCGGTGGCTATAAGCCGTCGATGGAAGCGTTTTTGTTCGGAGGGTTCTTCTGGGATGGTATATTTGTTGTCATCCAGGCTAACCTCTTCTTCAGAGATCGGTTCATAGTCACCGTCTTCAGTATCGCTGTCATCGGACTGCGGCTTCGGACTCTGTTCGCCGTCCTCTCGCTCCTCCTGCTCTATCGTTGGATCCGCGGGGTCTTCGACTTGTGCCGGAATATCACCGCCATTAGTCGCGGTGTTGCTCTCCTTTCCTTTACGGATTTTTCTCGGCGTTTTGGACGCCGATGCTTGGGAGGTTCTTCGGCAGGTTTATCCTCTACATGATTGTTTTCACCATTGCCTAACACCTCTTTGGGTGTATCCACCATATATACGTCATATGAGGACGTAGCTTTCAACCGTCCTATTATGGTCCGGCTTTGACCTGTGTCTGCTTCAGGTTCGAGGTCCATCCCGCCGAAGTCTTCTGAAGTGTAGTCGAGTAGATCGGTTAGATCTTCAACCGTGGCTAACAAGTGGGTGGTGGGTGGGGAACAAAATTCTTCGCCCCCCCTGGGTATAGCGCGGCTGCTTATCAGCTTCCAGTTCGAACCGGATATAATGCGGCTGTGTGCTCTTGTACAAGGAGAGGGATCTCAACGACCTTAACATGTCGCCAAGTGGTGAGTGTTGGAAAATATCCGCAGCACAGAATTTGGCGATAGGCGCCTGATTGGATTTGAGGGGCGTCGTGACGCGCAGTTCGGAATCAAAGGCCGGAGCTAAGTCCGGGGTTCCGGTAACACATACCCCATCAGTTGGGTCCGTGTGTGGCTCCATCGCCATAGAGTCTGTGGTTCCCATGGTGGGGTTGAGCTTCCCATCTTCGGGTGGCACAATACGCTCTGCATCTAGGGCCAGAACTATTGAAGGTGCTATTTCCTGATCCGATGAGAGAGTTAAGTCATGATCATCGTGGTGGCAGAGAGGCGTTGCCGCTGGCTCAAATCCTGCGAAGATCAAGTCTCAACGGACATCAGCAACGTAGTTCGGGCTACCGACTCTGAAATGGTGGCCAGGGGCGTAGCTGTTGATCTACTCAAGGTGTCCTTTAGTGTTGGCAAGAAGAGTGAAGCCGCCGAACATGAGATTTGGCCGGGGGGGAATCCCCTCGACATCGCTGTTGCAGTTGATGACGTGATCCATCAATCCTTCCGTCGACGATATAGTGAGACTCTTATTGAAAGCAGCAAGGTCGGTGTCAAAACCGGTGGATCTCGGGTAGGTGGTCCCAAACTATGCGTCTGAGGATTGATGTTAATAGGAGGCAGGGGACATGATGTTTACCCAAGTTCAGGCACTCTCGATCGAGGTAAAACCCTACTTCCTGCTATATTAGTATGGATGAATATGTGTACAAGAGTTGATCTACCTCGAGATCGTAAAGGCTAAAACCCTAATTTTTAGCCTATGAGGATTGTATAATTCCGATTCTAGCCTCTACGGACTAAACCCTCCGGTTTATATACACACTGGAGGGGCCTAGGGTTTGTACATATCATCTTGCAGAGGAAGAAAAATCTACACCCGAGCCTAATAATTGCCATTACAAGAATCCATGAGTCCTATCCAGATACGAGAGATGATCTTCTAAAATAATCTTCATGGCCCCCCAGTCCGGCCCACCAAGAGTTTATCCGGCCACCTGTGGACCCCCCGATCCAGGACTCCCTCAGTGGGCACCGTCTCTAGGAGCCGTGGCGGCGCTTCTTCATGTGGTGAAGGTTACCACGGGCGAGGCGGCTACTGCGACCAGGAGAGGAGTGCCGCGGTCGTTCGGCCTTCACGACCGGTCTGTCGCTCGACAGTTGCCTTCCCAGAGTTTATCGTGTGGTCGGACTGGCCCACCGGCCTCTGGCTCCCGCTCCCACGTTTCTTTGTGAGGGCAATGCTGTTGGGACTTGACGGCCTCTGGCTTCAAGCCGACGGCTGCTGCAGCAAGGACTCGTGGGTGGGGGTCGATGTTGCTGCCACGGGCGGCGTGTCCTTGGCTCGCGGTTGGCAGACGTTCACCCGCGCTCAGGGCATGTGCAGAAGATGCACCCTTCACTTCATGTATGACCGCCTCGCGACCCTCTATGTGAGGGTGTTCGGAGAACACGGCCGGCGGGCGGGGTGCTGCCCGGAGGACGGAAGCGACGATGATGAGCTTGCCCTTGACGATGTCCATGCTTCTAGCAGCAATGACTCCTCTTCCGGGGGAGCACCGGCGTTAGCCGCTACGGCAAGCCGCCACGTCACCGGGCTCGGCTCGGAGACGGCAATGAGGAGCCTTGCCGCCGTGCCTCGATGAAGTAGGATGGGGGCGCGGACTGAGCCCCCATGCTGCTAGAGCCAGGGTCTCACTGCTAGAGCCAAGGCCTCAGGAGCTACGATGGCCGCTCGTCTTGTTTAATCATTTTCCTGCATTTTCTGAACGAAAAGTAGATGGCCCCGCTGGGTTGTGTGTTAAATTATGAAGCTCACGTCAATATGCTATGCTTTGTAATTCGTACTATGTCATGGTATTTGTATTGGTACTAAGCACGGGTAAGATAGCTTAGCCTGTCATGCTCGTGGTAGATTCTCACGTCGTGAGGCTTCGTATCCTCGGGTATCTTCCCGAGGCTTCCTTCATAACTGCTCTGGAGCCATTGAGCCTCCGGAGGCGTTATGTAGCCGCGGAATAGGGGGACATCATGAGGCATCATGTCCCTCTTTGCTAGTTTAGGTTTACGTTGGTTAGTGAACTTCATCGTGATACCCAGAGGCACGGATTTGAAGAGAGTGCGCATGCCCACGAGCTCGTTCGAGTGTGCCTCGCAAGGATCAAGACGTTGAAGCCCTGGGGCACCCAGGCTTCGGCGAGGTGTGGTTCTGGGCTAGCCGAAACGTACACACCTGCCCAGCCCCCGCGTGCGAGACGCGCTAGGAGGAGCGACGGGCAACTGCCGCTCTTTCTAGAGTGAGGGTAGAAAATTGAATAAAAAAGAGGGGGGGACTTGGACTTTTGAGAACAAAAAGCACAAAACCTCAAATTTCATCTCAAGAAAAGCAGACCAGATACAGAAAGCAAGCAAAGGAAAAGCCGCATCCGGCACCTAAACTAGTCTTTATCTTCTCACCAGCGCGGAGCTAAGTGCTGCCACTGAGACGTGGGAGGGAGGCCCCGTGAGGCCCGAGGGCGGCACTCAGGAGACTTTGGGGCATGTACAGACCCACTCATTATTACGTCAGAGTGTCAAGAGCGGAGACCTTCATAGGCACGGGGCCTTGCTTCATGGGTTGAACCTTCGGAGATGCTGGATGTTCCAGGCATTCTAAATGGGGATCCTATCCTGTATCTCCAGGCGCGTGGCGCCAGGCCTGGAGACACAGGCAATCCTGAACGGGCCCTCCCACATGGGCGAGACTTATGCAACCCCTCCCTGGATAGCAACCGTCTTAGGACAAGATATCCCGCCTCGAGCGTCCTGGAGTGGATGTTGCGGCAGTGGTACCGCCGTAGCGCCTGCTGGTACCTCGCTGCTCGGAGTGATGCTTGCCGACAACGCTCCTCCCCCAGCAACAAGGTCCATGCCCCGCGGGGCGTCCTGGTGTGCATTTTCAAATGCCAAGACCCGCGGGGAGCGGTGCTTGACCTTGTCAGGAAGAACCGCTTCAGCTCCGTAGAAAAGGAAGAATGGGGTCTCGCCCGTTGGCTTCGTCGCGGTGGTGTGGATGGACCACAGCACAGACTGGAGCTCGTCCAGCTAGCCTCTTCCGCAGGCTTCGAGCTTCTTCTTGAAGGTCCTTATCTTGAGGCCTCTTAGTACCTCCGTGTTAGCGCACTCGGCTTGGCCATAGCTTCGTGGGTGTGCTACCGTGGTGTAGCATAGCTGCGTTCCAAGGTTAGCACAATATGTTTTGAAGAGATTGCTCATGAACTGTGAACCATTGTCGGTGATGATGCGATTCGGGACCCTGAAATAGCTCATGAGGCCCTTGATGAACTTGACTGCCGAGCCGGCCGGGATGGTGTGGACGGTGTCTACCTCTGCCCACTTGGTGAATTTGTCAATGCGACGCAGAGGTAGCGGTAGCCCCCAAGTACTAGGGGAAACGGGCCCAAGATGTCCAGTCCCCACACAGCAAATGGCCAGGATAGCGGGATGGTTTGGAGGTCGTGGGAGGGCTGGTGAATCTGCTTCGCCTGAAATTGACAGGCTTCACAGGACCTTACCAGTTTGGTCGTGTCGCTGAGTGTTGTGGGCGAGTAAAATCCACTGCGGAATGCCTTGCCTACGAGGGTGCGCGAGAAGGAGTGATGCCCACAGTCTCCACCGTGTATGTCAGCCAACAGCTCGCTCCCCTAGTTCTTGGAGATGCACCGCAATGAAACATTAGTCGGCCCTTCTCCTATAGAGCTCACCATCCTGATTGCAGTACACGGTGGCTTGCTGAGCCACACGCTCTTAGTCTTCTTCTTTATCCGGCAGGGTTCCCTGGAGTAGGTATGCCCTAAATTCCTTAGTCTAGCACCCCTCCTGAGGTTTCAGTGCGAGAATTAGTTGGTCCCCTGAGGTCGGGTCGTAGGCCGGGGCGCCTAAAGTTGGTGCTGGGGGAAGTTCCTCCTGAGGCGTCGCTGGCTCAATGCCCGGGGGGCTGTCGATGGCTTAAAAAGCCGCTCTTAAAAGACGCCAGGCTCTTGAGGAAATCGCCGAGACGCTCTCTTGGGAATGCCATCCGTCTCCTTGTTCGTGCCACGCAGTAGGTGCTGCAATTCCAAACCCCGGAACCATTTCTCGATCTTGCGTACCACCTCAAGGTGTGCCTCCATGTGCTTGCCCTTCGGTGTGTACGCCTTATTGGAGAAGTTAAGGAGGAGCTAGGGGTCACCTTTGATAGTAAGGCGCCTCACCCCCAGCACCGCCACGGCCTTGAGGCCAGCAATTAGGCCTTCGTACTCCGCAATGTTGTTGGAGACCTTTTCGCCATTCAGGGAGCATAGTTACATGGCGTAGTAGAGCTTGTCCATTTGTCGACTCTTCCTACCGCATTGGGGCTCTGGAGTACCCTTTCCAAAGGGTAAGCTGAGACGACCTTTGATCGAGTGAACTTGGAAGAAGTGGCGTAGCTTCCGAGAGGCGACCAGGAGCGCCATCATGAGCTTCTGGGGCATGGGGTAACGTACCCTGCTACTTCTCGAGCTTTTGTTCTATTCCCTCGAAGAGGAAAGGGAGATGCAGCACAGTAGCGTAAGTATTTCCCTCAGTTTTTGCGAACCAAGGTATCAATCTAGTAGGAGACCACGCGCGAGTCCCTCGCACCTGCACAAACAAATAAGAACTTTGCAGCCAACGCAATAAGGGGTTTTCAATCCCTTTACGGTCACTTACGAAAGTGAGATCTGATAGAGATGATAGTTTATATTTTTGGTATTTTTGTTTATAAGAACTGAAAATAAAAGCGGTAAAAGTAAAGTAGATGTCGATTGATATGTTGTGAATAGACCCGGGGGGCCATAGTGTTCTCTAGTGGCTTCTCTCATGATAGCGATATTCTACGGCGGGTAAACAATTTACTGTCGAGCAATTGATAGAAAAGCGAATAATTATGAGACTATCTAGGCATGATCATTGTATATAGGCATCACGTCCGAGACAAGTAGACCGACTCCTGCCTGCATCTACTACAATTACACACATCGACCGCTATGTAGCATGCATCTAGTGTATTGAGTTCATAAGAACAAAGTAACACCTTAAGCGAGATGACATGATGTAGAGGGATAAACTCAAGCAATATGATATAAACCCCATCTTTTTATCCTCGATGGCAAAAATACAATACGTGCCTTGCTGCCCCCATTGTCACTGGGAAAGGACACCGCAAGATTGGACCCAAAGCCAAGCACTTCTCCCATTGCAAGAACTATAGATCTAGTAGGCCAAACCAAACCAATAATTCGAAGAGACTTGCAAGGATATTATGAGCACACATAAAAATTTCAGAGAAGAACCAAATATTTCTCATAGATAATCTTGATCATAAACTCACAATTCATCGGATCTCGACAAACACACCACAAAAAGATATTACATCGAATAGATCTCCTCGAAGACCGATGAGAACTTTTTATCGACATCCAGAGAGAGAGAAGAAGCCATCTAGATACTAGCTATGGACCCGAAGGTCCGTGGTAAGCTACTCACAACTCATGGTGAGGGCGATGATGATGATGATGAAGAACTCCGTGATGGATCCCCCTCTGGTGGAGCTCTGAAACAGGATGCAAAGTGGGATCTCACGGGACCAGAAGGTTACGGCGGTGGAATTAGGGTTTTCTATCTGTTGCTGATGGTTTCGGGGTACGTAGACTTATATAGGAGGAAGGAGGACACCGGGGGAGTCACGGGGGCCCCATGAGGCAGGGGGGCGCGCCCTGGGAAGGGGGCGCGCCCCCACCCTCATGGGCCCCTCGTGGCTCTTCTAACATGGTTCTCAAGTTCTCCGAGCGTGATTTTCTCCAAAAATATCTCGTGCAAAGGTTTCATTCCGTTTGGACTCCTTTTGATATTCTTTTCCTGCAAAACCCTGAAACAGGCAAAATACAGCAATCTGGACTAGGCCTTTGGGTTAGTAGGTTAGTCCCAAAAATGATATAAAAGTGTAAGGTAAAGCCCATTAAACATCCAAGACTTCATAAATAATAGCTTGGAACAATAAAAAATTATAGATACGTTGGAGACGTATCAAGCATCCCCAAGCTTAATTCCTGCTCGTCCTCGAGTAGGTAAATGATAAAGAAAGAATTTTTGATGTGGAATGCAAACCAACATAGTTTTTCAATGTAATTCTCTTAATTGTGGCATGAATGTTCAGATCTGAAAGATTCAAGATAAAAGTCTATATTGACATAAGAAATAATGACACTTCAAGCATACTAACAAAGCAATCATGTCTTCTCAAAATAACATGGCCAAATAAAGTTATCCCTGCAAAATCATATAGTCTGGCTATGCTCCTTCTTCATCACACCAAATATTCATATCATGCACAACCCCGATTTCAGCCAAGCACTTTTTTCATACTCTATTCTTTCAAACCTTTCAACTTTCATGTAATACATGAGCGTGAGCCATGGACATAGCACTATGGGTTGAATAGAGGTGGTTGTGGAGAAGACAAAAAGGAGGGAGATAGTATCACATCAACTAGGCGTATAAACGGTCTATGGAGATGCCCATCAATAGATATCAATCTGAGTGAGTATGGATTGCCATGCAACAGATGCACTAGAGCTAAAAATTTATGAAAGCTCAACAAAAGAAACTAGTGGGTGTGCATCCAAATTGTTTGCTCACGAAGACCTCGGGCATTTGAGGAAGCCCATCGTTGGAATATACAAGCCCAGTTCTATAATGAAAATTCCCACTAGTATATGAAAGTGACTAAACATGAGACTCTCTACAATGAAGAACATGGTGCTACTTTGAAGCACAAGTGTGGAAAAAAGATAGTAGCAATTGTCCCTCCTTTTTTTTGGGCCTTTCTTTTTTCTTTGGCCATTTTTTTCTTTTTTTCTTTTTTTCTTTGCTTTGGGGCTTTATAGATTTAGCCTTTCCTCCCATGGGACAATGCTCTAATAATGATGATCATCACACTTTCATTACAACTCTATATTACAACTCGATACTACAACAAAGTATGACTCTACATGAATGCCTCAGGCGGTGTACGAGTATGTGCAATGAAACAAGAGTGACATGTATGAAAATTTTTGCATGGTGGCTTTGCCACAAATACGATGTCAACTACATGATCATGCATGGCAATATGACAATATGATGCGTGTCATATGAATGGAAGGGTGGAAAGTTGTATGGCAATATATCTCGGAATGGCTATGGAAATGCCATGATAGGTAGGTATGGTGGCTGTTTTGAGGAATAATATGGTGGCTACTTTGAGGAAGGATATATAGTGGGTTTACGGTACCGGCGAAAGTTGCGTTGTACAAGAGAGGCTAGCAATGGTGGAAGGGTGTAATGCCCAGGATGGGACTATACCTCCTACGTGTCGAGGCACGATTTAAAGGTATAAGCCCATTCTGGAATGATCTCAAGTTTGGTATCTTTGCACGACTCATGTAAAAGAGGGATTAAATTGAAAAAGGAGATAGTTGGCTTACACTCGCCACTTCACACAATACATTACATAAGCAAGACATCATTCAAAACATCACAACCCGACTACGGGCGAAGATCCAAAAGAAAGATACCAGAACATAAAGCCACAGGTCTGAATCGCCCCTAGTAGAAACCACTACTGAACGTCGAAAACGTCACAAGCATACGACCACTCTCTTCATCGAACTCCCGGTGAAGTACTTGAACCAGCTCCTGCATCATTCTCGGCTGAACCTGCATCTGCTGTTGTAGTATCTGTGAGCCACGAGGACTCAGCAATCCCATAACCATGGGTATCAAGACTAGCAAAGCTTTATGGGTATGGAGAAGGATAGTGGTGAGGTTGCAGCAGCGGCTAAGCAAAAATATATGGTGGCTAACTTACGAGTACAAGAATAAGATGAGCATCTACGCAAACGGTCGCAACTAGTAGTGATCGCTAAAGATCCTAAACTACATACGAGTCAAACATAACCCCACCGTGTTCTCTTCTCAAAGTGAAAAGAGACAGTCACGGTTACTCACATAGTTGTGTGTTTTACTTCGGGTCCTCTGTCAAGTTTTCTACAACCGGACATTAACAAATTCCAATCTGCCACATAACCGCGGGCACGGCTTTCGAAAGATCGTAACCCTGCAGGGGTGTCCCAACTTAGCCCATCACAAGCTCTCACGATTAGCTGAAGTGATAAATATAATATCATCACTCCTTATCTTAGGGAAATCCGATCAGGCTCGGCATCCCGATGCACAAGACATTTCGACGATGGTAAAACAAGTCCAGCAAGACCTCCCGGTGTGTCGACACCCTGATAGTAGCCGCGCGTATCTCGTCTCAGGCCACAACCGGATGGGCGATAGTACGAGTAAAACCAATCCTCGAGTTTCCCCGTGGTGGCCCCGCAGAACCCCCGTTTGGGACCAACACCATCAGCACTGGCCCCCCTGCTATGTAGAATTAAGAACCCGGGGACATGACCCCCTATGCAATTAATTAATTATTTAAGTTGTTATTATGAGCAAATTAAAACCAATGTTGGGCCTTGCTGGAGGGGTTTTATTCAAAGTCGAACTGTCAAGGGGTCCCCATCCACCCATCGTGTAAGGAACGCAAAATCAAGGAACATAATGCCGGTTTATCGGCGCCTAAGGTGGCATGAGTGGAACAAAACACCGAGCAAAAGGCCAAGCCTTCCACCCATGCCCAGTATATAGGTGTATTAAATAATAATATAACATATTGTGATATTCCAACAACAAGTTCCCTCCTAGAACGATCTTCATCTTCACCTGCAACTAACAACGCTATAAGAGGGGCTGAGCAAGCGGGTAACCTAGCCAAACAGTGGTTTTGCTAGGAATGTGTCAAAGGTTAGACGTTTCATGGCAACAAGGAGAGGCTGACATAAAAGATGGGTAGCGCGACATGTAACGATAGCATCGAGACAACTAAGCATGGCAATGGTAGTAAAGGTATCCAAGGGTATGATCATCTTGCCTGAGATTCCGCAAAGAAGAAGAACGGATCCATGAAGTAGACAAAGAAGAAGCCTCACAACTCAGGAACGAACCCGAAGCTAACGAGGGAAGCAAACCGGAAAGAAACAAGCAACATGGTAAACACACAAGCATAAACATGGCATACGATGCACATCCAAGTATGATGCATGACAGGTTTAAATATGCATGGCATGGCTAAGTGCACAAACAACACTACAAGCTAAGTGGAGCTCAATATGCAACGAGTTGCATATTGACGAAACACCACATTTTAATTATTTAATTGACTCTCGTTTATTTACAAGACAAGATTAAATGTTTGTTAAAATGGCAAGAGGTGAAACAAAAGTAAACTACCTATCTAGGCAATTTAAATGAGGTCGGAAATAACAACAACAATTCCGGAAAGTCCCCATATGCATGTTTAGTAATTTTTAAGCAAACAACAATTCACACATATCAATGTTGTTAACATGATGCGGATGACATGATCAAGTTTTATGCATTTTTTATTAAAAAGGAACTTGAAGAGATATGAAGCACTTGTCACCGTGGTGGAAGGAAAGGGTGCCACGGCAATGATCCGAAAATGATGCAACGGCAATATCTCGGTTCCGGTAACTCGTTGAGAGACCGGTGCAAAAGAAAAGATGGCGTGAGCGAGTCGAACAAGATGAAAGGTGGGGTGATCCCATCACCGGGTTCCCATGAGTCGGCGACGAGGCAACTGAGGAGCATGACAAAAGACGATTCGGGCAAGGAGCACACAAGGGAAACATTTCATACAACACAAGCATTCGTCCACGGGTCATCGTCTCAGGGTTATACCTTCGGAACGTTCGTTCTCGAAGCGGTTCGAGTCGTCGAGGGACGTAGTGGAAGTAGTGGAAGTAGACGTTCTCGCGAGTCGTGGTACACGTTCATAGAGGGAAGTAGACATTGCGACGGTAGTGGAAGTAGTGGTACACGGCGACGGTAGTGTCGTTCACGGAGCTCGTTTCGAACATGAACTTGACATCGAGGGTCTCCGAGGTCGACGGTAGTGGTACTTGCGTTTCTCCTTGTAGTCGAACTTGACGGGTTGTCGATGTCGTGGTACTTGGCGTCCATGTGGTCTCCTTGTAGTCCTCGGTCCTCATGCTACTTGCTGAAATCTAGGTGGGTCTTGGCGAGATCCAGAACAACACCAAAAAGGCCTCGGTTGACAGTGTTCAACAGGAAAGAACAAACTGGTCGCAAACAACGACAACAGGGTTTGCAGACATGGTGCCCGCATTAGCAGGTTCGAGCACCCTGGGTCGATGCAGAGGAGCAGCGCTGGCGGAGATGAACCGGGCGAGGCGGGAGATGGGATGCCGGTGTCCAAACGAGGGACGCTGACCAGGAGAGCGCGAGGCAGGGGCGGCCGGCTGCTCCGGCGAGCTGATGAGATCCAGCGAGGTCGATGGACCCGACCGGCGCGAGGCAGGCTCCAAGCGGCGGCGGTTGCACAACTAGCAGCGGCCATGGGGCCCCTTCTAGCTTTGGTTGACGGTGAGGTGGAGTCCGTGGCACTCGGCAATGGGGCTTGGCTGGTCACTGACGAGGAGGACAGGGAGGCTCAGCGGCGGCACCACGAGGAGGAGGTCAGGCGGCGACGGAGAACCGAGGCACGAGAGGGGGGCGCGCAGAGCAGATGGCGACGGTGGTGGGGACGAGCGGGCCGAGCCGGAGGAGGACCCGCAGGGAGGATCGAGGGAGAGCTGGGGTGCGGGGCTGCTCGATCGGGAGGAGGACGAGGGGAGATGGTGCAGGGCGCGGGGATCGAAGGGAGGAGGGCTCGGGCGAGTGAGATCCAGAGGGGATCGGGCAGGGCTGCGAGGGAACGAGGGGAGAGGAGATGAGGGCTGCGGGGTGAGCGACGGCGGCTGAGGGAAACGAGCGATGGGGAGAGGACGGCGCTGGAGGTTGGGCCTAGGGTTAGGATGGCATGGGCCTAGAGGCCAGATGGCCGGCTGGGGGGAGGCTGAGGCCCAGATGGCCTATCTCACTCCTTACGCTTTTTCTTTAGCAGAAAGAAATAGAGAGAGTTCAAAAATATTAAGAAAAGAGGCCATGAACATGAAATAAATGATGGTACATTTTTGTAAGGCTTTAAGGAATATTACCAACCCAACAAAAGTGGTTCCAACAAAATAGGGAAGTGCAAACCAAAAATATTTAGCTTGCCTTAAAGGAGTTAGAAGGGAGTCTAGACTTTAGGAGGAGCCTCGATAAAAGGGAAAAGAATGGTTGGCAAGGTAGGAGGGAAACTTGAAGCAAAAGGGCATGGGAAAAATATGCAAGTGTGTTGCGTTTAATTCCAAACAATGGAATATTTATTAATAATAGCTCCATAATATTAGAAGGATATGTTATAAAGAGAAAACACACTTCCCTCGATTTAAATGGACCGAAGGTCCACACAATTTATTTGGTTGAGATGCAAAAAATTAATGACATGATGGCATGATGTGTGGGGACCCCGACTTAGAAGTCGAGATCACCGAATGCACGTGTACAGTGATCCCAGAGATCAATGCTCACTGAATACACAGAAGCTGAATAACAAGAGTCTTACATCCATACAAATAGTCTTACACGAATTATGGCCATTATGGCCAAGTCTTACATGGATAGAGCCTCACGGGCTGAATAGCAAATAACTCAAATAGCGGAAGTCTTCGATAACGGGTAGAACCCATGCCATCTGCCTTAACCCTACAGGCATTCTGACTGGGATAGCGTCCTAGTTCGCATGTTCATCTCCAAAGAACTCTTCCTCATATTCCTGTTCTTCCATGCCTGGCCAATTAAATAACCAGTGGCAAGCCAATGAGTACTTTGAATGTACTCGCAAGCAACCCATGATGTGGTTCAAAGTAACAATGCAATTGAACGATAATGAACAATCTAGCAAAGGGCTAGAATAAATATTCTACTATCAAGTTTATGCATCAATAACCTCGCGTAACCTCGAAGACAGGTTACCGATATCAACATGAATATGATTCAACTCATCGAGTCAAGTCACCACCTTGACTTATCGCACACATACTATCACCGATGAAGTAAAATTCTGGACATAGTTTAAGTAGCACCACCCAACTGTCCATGACCGTGGACACGGCTATTCGAATAGTTTGACACTCTACAGAGGTTGCGCATTTTACCCACAAGATCCGGGGAACTTCCGTGTCATCCACGACCCGCGGTACCTCAAGTACCCGGGGTAAGCACCCGGTCATTACCTTTCCTTAGACGACACTAACATAGAGTCCACTCGTTGGTACACGGCCCTCGGGTACAAACAATAGATCACGGGACTTGCCCTAATTTCAATGTCACACGTACCCGAAGGGACCAACGGTGTGTCCGGTGCCCTGTGAAAACAGTCATGGTAGTCTATCCAATCACGACCCCATCCCGGGAAAGACCTCAAGTCTTCCCGTCACTAGTAATGCGGGCACCATGCTAGTATCGACCTAAGTAATCAATAAAGGCCCGTCCCATAAGGGGTAGTGTGGTTGCACATGTTTGGTTGGGACGGTAGACACACATAAATCTAATCCATCATTTCACTATGCACATGATTTTCCCGGCACACCACTTCTTCCTCAAGTGATGACCTAACACAACCTCACCCTCGGGCATTAGGGGCACCCGATGGGTTCATGCAAAGATTTCAACTACGAAGGTTCAAATCACACATGCATCATTTAAGCATCATGACCAACTATTTGCATGACATCTAGCACTTAGCAAGATCAAGATCAAGCATGCATCATGTGGTGGTTTCAACTAGGTCACCACCGTGAATCTATCATCATGCATCGGAAACAACGGGTTTCGCAAAACAAGTGTATCATGGTCAAAGGGCTGCTTGCCTGGATTGGCTTGGTCTTCAAAGTCTTCAAATCCTTCTC
This sequence comes from Secale cereale, assembly GCA_902687465.1. Lineage (NCBI taxonomy): Eukaryota > Viridiplantae > Streptophyta > Magnoliopsida > Poales > Poaceae > Secale > Secale cereale. The sequence goes on from LR738709.1 coordinate 183,652,578, forward strand.
CTTCTCCTTCCAAATCAACTTTGTCAAATACGGGATCTATATGTCGCATAATAACCACGGGAAAATAAGACCACAAATAAAACAGAAAAATCAAAGTGCTCAGAAAAATGTCAACTTATTTTTGTTAAATACTAGAGGAATTTCTAAGATGGGGAAAATTCATAGTTGGAGTTTTAGAGCAACAGAATGGATTCTATTGATTTTAGAACAGGAGTTTTACTGCTCAAATTTGAATTTAAATTTGAACAGAACAGAAAAGTTTCTTAGATGTGAGTGAAAGTGGTACCATTAAATAGGTTGGAATATTACAAGATTTTAGGAGTTGGAATTATTTTATTTGGACCATTATTCTTTTCTATAGAAATGTTTAAAACAATTACAGAAAAGAAAAAGGAAAAGTGCCCTGTGCAACCGGGCCAGAGAAGGCCACAGAGCACGGCCCAGGGCGGACCAGCCCAGCCGCACGGGTGCCTGCGCGCGCACGTCGGTCAGTGACTGAGAGGAGAGGGAGAGGGGTGTGGGGATGACAGGTGGGGCCCGCCTGTCATCTCCAATCTTGCGGCCACGGCGTCGGCGAGCTCACCGGCGAGGTTTCCGGCCACGGCGACGGCAACGGAGGGCAATAACGTGACCAGCGTCGAGTGGCAGATGTAGGGGTGGTGGTACGGCATGCCGGGGAGGTCGGGTTCGCCGGCGGCGAGGTGGGACGGCGGAAGCTCGTCGGGAGGTTGTTGCTCTGGTCGTTTCCGACTGCAACAGAAGGGGGAAACAGGGGGGAAACGATCAGTGGCGCACGGCGGTTCTAGATCGGGCAGAAAGAAGGGCAGGGGAGGCCCGTACTGCGAGATCACCGGCGGCCCGACGCGGCGGAGCTCCGGTCGATCCCGAGTACTGGGACTACCTGGGGGGAACTGGTGGTGCTGGAGGGCTCAGTGAGGTGTGCTGGAGCTGCTGATGCTGCTGGAGAGGCCCGGGGGG
>LR738709.1:183653629-183898619 GCA_902687465.1 Secale cereale
TATAGGAGGTCGACGGAGGCCCGTGGTCCAGTGCGCCGGCGAGCTCCGGCTCGAAGCTACAGCGCACAGGGGGCGAGGGGAATGTGTCCACGGAGTTGCTGGACGAGATCCACGTCCAGTAGAGGTGAGAGGAGGAGCGGGGGAGCTTCTGGAGCGCGCGCGTGCGAGGCAGAAGAGTGGCCGTTGCGGGCGGCCGGTGCGCGTTCGACGATGATCACTAGAGGGCGCAGGAGGAGGGGGGACAGCGCCGGGGCGGTCGCGGACGTCGAGGAGCATCGACTGGCGCGAGGGAGTGGCCCGAGGCTGTCATGGGTGGCTGATTGGCTGGAGCTACAGTGCGTGTCCGCACTGTTGCGTGCTCCAGAGCGCGCGTATGGCTGGCACCACCGTGCCCTCGCCGCTCCGGTCAAAACCAACGTGCCCAAGAGTGTCTAGAAGGTCAGGGGAGGAGTAAAGAAATGGCCTGCGGCCTTGGATGCCCTGGAGATGCTGAGAGAGAGGGAGGATGCTGGTGACTTGGTGAAAACTTGCTGTCCAGCAAGGTAAACTTGGGTTCTTACCCCTCAATCATGGAGCTGGGGTGCGGGGGAAGTTACTGGGGGTATCCAGTAACTGAATGATCATGTGGTAAAAAGTTGACGCCATGGAGAAGAGTAAAAGTGATCAAGATGGAGGTTTTAGTAAAAAGCCAGAAGGTGTTTGATCAGTGTTTGGTCAAGCAAATGAGCTCCACTTGACATGGCACTTAACAGGATTGTATAACATGAGAAAATAGGGGGCTTCACCAAATTTGGGCTCATCTGAAGAAACTTGCCAATGTAACTTTGGTGAACCCTAGAAATCAACAGAAACAGCTTCATCTTGTTTGAGTCAAGCTAATCATCTCCCCTTGATGCACCACTTGGTGTAGCATCATCATTGGGGGTGTTGATCATGCCCACTAAGTTTGAAGCTCCAGATAAAAAGTTGGTAATGTAAAGTTGTTCAAATTTGCATTTGAACAGAAAGGGTTTTAGGGTGATCTGATCAAGTTGCTCTATTCCAAATCTTGTGCCATTTGGTCTAGATGCCTTATTAGGCCATTCTAGCATGTGCACCAAGTTTGAGAGCATTTGGACAAGTTTTGCAATGTAAAGTTGCTCAAACTTCAAATATGGACAGAATGGTTATGAAGGGGTTTGAGGATGTTTTCTTGCTTCCCAAGGCATGGGACTTGGCAAGATCATCAAATATGTTATATATGACATAATAGAATTTCCCTGGAATTTTTGGAGAAAGTTTCCTTTGTAAATATTTCAAAAGCTTGAAATATCCAGAAAGGGTTTTAGAGGGTTTAGCCCATTATTTTGAACATGACCAAGTGTTGAAACTCTTATATATGGACAATATATGTCCTCTGAGTCTCCCGGAATTTTGGCAAATAATTTTTGAAATAGTTAAATAATTTTTCCCTATTAAAGACCATTTCTGGCCTTAAGAAAAAGCTTTTAAATAAAATAGGAAAATAACTTTTAAAATTATACCTTTGTGGTTTCTGGGAGTCCTATGACTACTAGGTCTCAAATGTTCCTTTTGAAATAATTTTCTCACCCTAAATCAAGTACTTGCAGTGCAAATCTCAATTCAGGGGTTTTTGGAAAACTAAATTTATAAAATACTTTTTGGCCAAATTAATTTTGTAGGAAAATACTATACTGTTATATAACACTTGTCATGATCATTGGGCAGAAGTTTTGGGCATGGAGATGAATTCTACAAGAGGTCATAGTTGACTTTAATGAGCACAAGAAAAAGCACATGAAGAAAACTCAATTTCAAATAAAAGCCAAATGATGCTAAAAAAATTTGCTGGTCCAAATTTTCATGCTTCAAAGGTACAAATAACATGTTACAAAATGCAGGGTGTGACAGACCTACCCCCCTTACAAGAATCTCGTCCCCGAGATTCCTAAACTAGGTCTTAAAAGAGGTCGGGGAACTCCGATCTAAGATAGTCTTCTTGTTCCCAGGTTGCTTCTGCTTCGGTGTGGTTGCTCCACTGGACCTTGAAGTAATTGATGGTACGGCTCCGCGTCCGTCATTCTGCTTCATCCAGAATGCAAATGGGCTTCTCGCGGTAGGTGAAATCAGGCTGCAGATCAATGGCTTGGTGATCCACATCCTTATAGAGATTAGGTTTGTCTGGAACTTGGAGACATTTCCGGCGTTGTGACACATGGAATACATTGTGCACATCGGATAGCTCAGGTGGTAGTTCCAACTGGTAAGCCACTTCTCCTCGTCGTGCAGTGATCTCAAAGGGTCCAATGAACCTTGGTGCGAGCTTCCCCATGACGTGGAAACGCTTGGTTCCCTTCAGAGGAGTTACCCGCAGGTACACATGATCCTCGACATGGAAACTCATGTTCCGACGATGAGTGTCAGCATAACTCTTCTGCCTTGACTTGGCTGCCTTTGATCGCTCTCTGACTAGTTGGACTTGCTCTTCTGCTGCGCGGAGATTATCCGGTCCAAAGACTAGTCCTTCTCTAGTCTCTGACCAGTTGAGGGGTGTGCGACATCTGCGTCCGTACAACACCTCAAATGGTGCCATCTGAAGGCTTGACTGGTAACTATCGTTATAGGAGAACTCGGCAAAAGGGAGATAATCTTCCCACTTGGCTCCATACGCCAGGACACATGCTCGGAGCATGTCTTCGAGAATCTGATTGACTCGCTCTGTCTGACCTCCGGTCTGTGGGTGAAAAGCCGTGCTGAAAAACAACTTGGTTCCCAAGGCTTCTTGGAACTTCTTCTAGAACCAGGAGGTGAACTGGGTTCCTCGATCTGACACAATCTCCTTGGGAACACCATGAAGACTTACGATTCGGTCGATGTAGAGAGCTGCCAGCCGGTTGCCATCATAAGTGGTCTTGACAGGAATGAAATGGGCTACCTTGGTTAAATGATTGAGTATGACACAGATAGAGTCATGTCCTCTATTCGACCTTGGTAATCCAGTGATGAAGTCCATTCCGACTTTATTCGACTTCCACTCAGGAACTTTGAGTGGTTGAAGCAATCCAGCAGGTCGCTGATATTCAGCCTTGACCCTTTGGCACACATCACATTTTGCAACATAGGTTGCAATCTCTCTTATCATTCCGTGCCACCAGAATCGTGCCTTCAAGTCTTGGTACATCTTGGTTCCTCCGGGGTGGATGGAATACGGGGTGTCATGGGCTTCTTGCAGAATCAGGGTCTTCAGCTCGGTGTTGTTTGGTACGCAGATGCGACCTTTGCACCAAACAATCCCGTGCTCGTCTTCGGAGAATCCTGGGGCCTTGCCCAGCTTCATCTTCCTCTTGATGCCTTCGATGCTTGCGTGTCCATCTTGTGCCTTCTTGACGTCGTCCATCAGGGTTGGTCTGACTTCCAAATGATCCAGAAATCCAGGGGTGACCAATTCCAAACTGAATTGTTCGAACTCCTTAAACAAGGCTGGCTGCCTTTCTTGAATAACGACATTCAAAGAGCAAGCCTTCCTTCTTAAGGCATCGGCCACCACGTTAGCCTTCCCAGGGTGATACTGAACACTGAGGTCATAGTCTTTGATGAGTTCCAACCATCTCCGCTGCCTCATGTTCAATTCATTTTGGGTGAAAATGTACTTCAGACTTTTGTGGTCTGTGTAGATCTCACACCGTTTCCCTAGGAGGTAATGCCGCCATGTCTTCAAGGCATGAACTACTGCCGCTAGCTCAAGATCGTGAGTAGCGTAGTTCTCCTCATGGGGTCGTAGCTGCCAGGAGAGGTATGCTATGACGTGGCCTTCTTGCATCAGAACGCTTCCCAATCCGGTTCGAGAGGCATCACAATATATCACGAACTCCTTGTGAATATCAGGTGTTGCCAGAACTGGGGCGGTGGTCAATCTCTTCTTGAGCTCTTGGAAGCTTTCTTCGCATTTTGGCGTCCACTCGAACTTCTTGTCCTTCTTGAGGAGCTGAGTCATTGGTCGTGCAATGCTAGAGAATCCTTCCACGAACTTGCGGTAATAGCCCGCTAGTCCGAGGAAGCTTCTAACTTCCTTGACGGTCGTTGGAGATTGCCATTGGGTCACAGCTTCGATCTTTGCAGGATCAACAGATAATCCTTCCTCGGTCAAGACATGACCTAAGAATCCAACTTTATGCAGCCAGAACTCACACTTGCTGAATTTGGCATACAGTTGGTGCTCACGAAGCTTGTCTAGGACCATCCTCAGATGCTGCTCGTGCTCTTCCTCCGACTTCGAGAACACAAGAATGTCATCAATGAAGACGACAACGAACTTGTCCAAATATTCCATGAAGACTTTATTCATGAGATACATGAAGTAGGCTGGGGCATTGGTTAACCCAAAAGACATGACCGTGCACTCGTACAGGCCATATCTGGTTACAAATGCCGTCTTCGGAATATCTTGGGGTCTGATCTTCAGCTGGTAGTACCTAGATCTGAGAAAGATCTTGGAGAACACCTTGGCTCCGCTGAGCTGGTCAAACAGATCTTCGATCTTGGGAAGTGGATATTTGTTCTTGATTGTAACTTCATTGAGGGAACGATAGTCAATGCATAAGCGGATGGTACTGTCCCTCTTTGCCACAAACAGAACGGGAGATCCCCAAGGGGAGGCACTCGGGCGGATAAATCCCTTCCTTAGCTGCTCTTCCAGCTGCTTCTTCAACTCGGCTAATTCTTCCGTCCCCATTCTATAAGGCTTCTTATAGATGGGTCCTGCTCCGGGCACGAGCTCGATGATGAACTCAATGTCACGGTCAGGGGGCATTCCCAGTAGTTCATCCAGAAAGACATCAGGATACTCACATACCACCGGTACTTGATCTAGCCCAACTTCAGACAGACAGTTGACTTTAGTGGCTTGAGCGGAAGAGGAGTTGGAAGCAAACTTGACTTCGACTCCTAGGTCATTGGTCACAGTGACTGTCCGATTGGCACAGTCTAACAAGCCTTGGTTCTTACTGAGCCAATCGATCCCTAAGATCACATCCAAGCCTTGCGATCTCAGGATGATAAGGTCTGCTAGGAAGTCTACACCGTTAATGGTAATACCGACTCCTTTACAGCCTATCTTGGCTCTCATCTCGGCTCCGAGGGTTTGTACCACCATAGGGTTATTCAGGGGTGTAGGGGTCATGCCACTTTTTAATGCAAATCTTTGAGTGACAAATGAATGCGTTGCTCCAGAATCAAACAAGACAGTTGCAGGTGCTGAGTTGACAAGGAACGTACCCAGCACGACGTCCGGGTCTTCCTGGGCTTCTTCAGAAGTGACGTGATTCACACGCCCCTTCCCATGGTTCGGTGGATTGCGAGGAGCTGGGTTCCTTGGTGTCATTCCACGGCCTTGTCCCTGGTTCTACGCATTGGGGCGCGGGGCATCAGGCTTCTTGTTGTGGCACACCCTTGAGATGTGTCCAGACTGACCACATCCAAAGCAAGTGACTTGGTTTGGATTGGTCTTGTTGCCACCACTGGTATTGGGGTTGAAAGCTGGCCTGGGGTTGGCATACTGCTGAGGCTGAGGGTTGACACGAGGTGCAGGAGCTCTTGGCTACTGATAGGTTGGCTTGGCCGGGGCTGACTGCCACGGACGAGGCTTCTGGTTGCTGGAACTTCCCTTACTGACCAACTTGCGCTTGCGAGTGTCTTCCAAAGCACGCCGCTTGTTTTCAAGCATAAGTGCCTTGTTCACCAGGTCAGGAAAGGATGGGCAATCGCACACAACAAGCGAGTATTGCAGAGTCTGATTGAGGCCTTCCATGAAGCGCTCCCTTTTGGCAGCATCAGTGCTGACATCTTCAGGGGCATACCTTGACAGAATACTGAACTTCTGCATGCACTCCTTGACAGTGCCACTTCCTTGCTTCAGGGCTCGGAACTCACGCTTTTTGATAGCCATGATTCCGGAAGGAATGTGGGCCTTGCGGAATTCTGCCTTGAAGTTAACCCAAGTGATGTCTTGAAGTTAACCCAAGTGATGTCTTGTTCAGCATGCATGACCTTGAATCCATCCCACCAAGCTCTAGCAGTCCCCCCGAGGCAGTGGGCTGCATAAGCCACCTTCTCGCGGTCTTCGGTGCATCCGACCAGTTCCAGTATCTCCTCAATGGAACGAACCCAGTCGTCTGCATCCAGGAGTTCAGCAGTCTCGATGAAGGATGGCGGTGCATGCTTCTTGAACTCTGCCAACGTGGAACGTCCATTGCCATTCCCCGCCGGCTGGCGGTTGTTGGCGACAACTTGAGCAATCAGCTGGAGAGCTGCAGTGTTGGCTTGGCGTTCCTCTCAGAAAGCTTGGAGAAGCTGAGCCATGTCCATGCTTGGAGGAGGTGGTGGTGGAGCTTGGTCGTTGGTTTGGTCGTGGCATGCCTCTGGCTGAGCGGATGCTCCGGCTTCGGGCTGCTGGGTAGAGGTACCAATATGAGTTACAACAGGCATCCTGTTGGAGCGGTAAAAGGTCTCATGACTTGGAAGAGGAAAGCAAGACGGATGGGTGCCTAGTAAGGGGGTGGGTGTGACACTAAATCAAATCATGCAAGGGCCGAAAGGCCAAAACACATTCATTAAAATCCAAATGGGTGATGTAGTCGTTTACACATTCCCGAAGGAAGAATATGACATACATCCAGACACAACAAAGCAAGCACTAGATGGTTTCGTATGAACCATACAAGGACTCGACTGCGCATAGGGGTTACACGACCTATCCTACCGTAGAGGTTACAACTGGCATATCCGAGTAGCGAATAATGCCTAAGCGGCGGAATGCTCGGTCGCGTATTCCGGCTCTTCTGGGTCTTCCTCCTTGTCTTCATCTGTCTGGGCCCCCTTGTCACTTGAGGGTGTGGGGGAGTGGAGGAGTTGGATTCGACGGTGCTTCGTCGGTGGTGCAGGGAAAAGCTTGCGACATTCCCTTGCCGTCATCCGGCGTCGCCGAGGTGGTTCTTCATTCTTGGAAGATACATCCTCGGAGGGCCTTCCGCCTCGATATGCGATAGCGGATTGTCCAGAAGGTGCTCCTTCCTTCTTGATCCTATTTGCCTTCTCTTGAGCTCGACGAAGAAGTGCCTTGGTCTTGTGAAGTTCTTCTCGAAGCTTCATTGATTCCGAGGCCAAGTCTTGTGCCAAGCTGTCGGCACATAGACTGAAGTAGGTCTGGAACCGAAGCGAGAGTCCTTCCTTTAGTGGAGGGGCTAGTGCGCTGCTTTCCTCTTCACCTTCCTTCCGGTAAGGTAAGAAGTGAGTTGTCATCTTGGCTGCCATCTCCGGAAGAAGCTCGCAGAGACGGGTTAATGCCTTGAGTGCAGCAGCCTCGACAGCGAGTGGTAGTGTTGCCATCTGGGGTCCCTCGAAGAACCAACTTGTGGGAGGATCGTTTGCCTTCACGATCACTTCCACATGGTATTCCACCTCAGTATCGCTCACCCAATGCTCAAGGTAGGTGAGGATGGGTGCTCGGTGGAACTGACACTCCTGGAGGCTATCCTCGAGAAGTAAGGGAAACCAAGTGGTCAGGTGCTCTTCGGGTACAGCGGCCATCTACAAAGGGGGAATAGGAGGGGTTAATGAGCTGATGAAATCTCAGGTTTAGAAAAGAAGAGAGATTCACAAGGTTTTTGAAAAAGGGTCTCATCTAACTAACGCCCATGCTAACTAAGGCTTCCTACAGTCAGGATGGCTCTGATACCAGCTCTGTGGGGACCCCGACTTAGAAGTCGAGATCACCGAATGCACGTGTACAGTGATCCCAGAGATCAATGCTCACTGAACGCACAGAAGCTGAATAACAAGAGTCTTACATCCATACAAATATTCTTACATGAATTATGGCCATAATGGCCAAGTCTTACATGGATAGAGCCTCACGGGCTGAATAGCAAATAACTCAAATAGCGGAAGTCTTCGATAACGGGTAGAACCCATGCCATCTGCCTTAACCCTACAGGCATTCTGACTGGGATAGCGTCCTAGTTCGCATGTTCGTCTCCAAAGAACTCTTCCTCATATTCCTGTTCTTCCATGCCTGGCCAATTAAATAACTAGTGGCAAGCCAATGAGTACTTTGAATGTACTCGCAAGCAACCCATGATGTGGTTCAAAGTAACAATGCAATTGAACGATAATGAACAATCTAGCAAAGGGCTAGAATAAATATTCTACTATCAAGTTTATGCATCAATAACCTCGCGTAACCTCGAAGACAGGTTACCGATATCAACATGAGTATGATTCAACTCATCGAGTCAAGTCACCACCTTGACTCATCACACACATACTATCACCGATGAAGTAAAATTCTGGACATAGTTTAAGTAGCACCACCCAACTGTCCATGACCGTGGACATGGCTATTCGAATAGTTTGACACTCTGCAGAGGTTGCGCACTTTACCAACAAGATCCGGGGAACTTCCGTGTCATCCACGACCCGCGGTACCTCAAGTACCCGGGGTAAGCACCCGGTCATTACCTTTCCTTAGACGACACTAACATAGAGTCCACTCGTTGGTACACGGCCCTCGGGTACAAACAATAGATCACGGGACTTGCCCTAATTTCAATGTCATGCGTACCCGAAGGGACCAACGGTGTGTCCGGTGCCCTGTGAAAACAGTCATGGTCGTCTATCCAAGCACGACCCCGTCCCGGGAAAGACCTCAAGTCTTCCCGTCACTAGTAATGCGGGCACCATGCTAGTATCGACCTAAGTAATCAATAAAGCCCCGTCCCATAAGGGGTAGTGTGGTTGCACATGTTTGGTTGGGACGGTAGTCACACATAAATCTAATCCATCATTTCACTATGCACATGATTTTCCCGGCACACCAATTCTTCCTCGAGTGATGACCTAACACAACCTCACCCTCGGGCATTAGGGGCACCCGATGGGTTCATGCAAAGATTTCAACTATGAAGGTTCAAATCACACATGCATCATTTAAGCATCATGACCAACTATTTGTATGACATCTAGCACTTAGCAAGATCAAGATCAAGCATGCATCATGTGGTGGTTTCAACTAGGTCACCACCGTGAATCTATCATCATGCATCGGAAACAACGGGTTTCGCAAAACAAGTGTATCATGGTCAAAGGGCTGCTTGCCTGGATTGGCTTGGTCTTCAAAGTCTTCAAATCGTTCTACTTCTCCTTCCACAGCAACTTCGTCAAATACGGGATCTATACGTCGCATAATAACCACGGGAAAACAAGACCACAAATAAAACAGAAAAATCAAAGTGCTCAGAAAAATGTCAACTTATTTTTGTTAAATACTAGAGGAATTTCTAAGATGGGGAAAATTCATAGTTGGAGTTTTGGAGCAACAGAATGGATTCTATTGATTTTAGAACAACAGTTTTACTGCTCAAATTTGAATTTAAATTTGAACAGAACAGAAAAGTTTCTTAGATGTGAGTGAAAGTGGTACCATTAAATGGTTGGAATATTACAAGATTTTAGGAGTTGGAATTATTTTATTTTGACCATTATTCTTTTCTGTAGAAATGTTTAAAACAATTACGGAAAAGAAAAAGGAAAAGTGCCCTGTACAACTGGGCCAGAGAAGGCCACAGTGCACGGCCCAGGGCGGACCAGCCCAGCCGCACGGGTGCCTGCGCGCGCACGTCAGGTTTTTGAACCTGACGGGCGGGGCCCGTCGGTCAGTGACTGAGAGGAGAGGGAGAGGGGTGTGGGGATGACAGGTGGGGCCCGCCTGTCATCTCCAACCTTGCGGCCACGGCGTCGGCGAGCTCGCCGGCGAGGTTTCCGGCCACGGCGACGGCAACGGAGGGCAGTAATGTGACCAGCGTCGAGTGGCGGATGTAGGGGTGGTGGTACGGCAGGCCGGGGAGGTCGGGTTCGCCGGCGACGAGGTGGGACGGCGGAAGCTCGTCGGGAGGTTGTTGCTCCGGTCGTTTCCGACTGCAACAGAATGGGGAAACAGGGGGGAAACGATCAGTGGCGCACGGCGGTTCTAGATCGGGCAGAAAGAAGGGCAGGGGAGGCCCGTACTGTGAGATCACCGGCGGCCCGACGCGGCGGAGCTCCGGTCGATCCCGAGTACTGGGACTACCTGGGGGGAACTGGTGGTGCTGGAGGGCTCAGTTAGGTGTGGTGGAGCTGCTGATGCTGCTGGAGAGGCCCGGGGGGGTCCTATTTATAGGAGGTCGACGGAGGCCCGTGGTCCAGTGCGCCGGCGAGCTCCGGCTCGAAGCTACAGCGCACAGGGGGCGAGGGGAATGTGTCCACGGAGTTGCTGGACGAGCTCCACGTCCAGTAGAGGTGAGAGGAGGAGCGGGGGAGCTTCTGGAGCGTGAGCGCATGCGAGGCAGAAGAGTGGCCGTTGCGGGCGGCCGGTGCGCGTGCGATGATGATCACTGGAGGGCGCAGGAGGAGGGGGACAGCGCCGGGGCGGTCGCGGACGTCGAGGAGCATCGACTGGCGCGAGGGAGTGGCCCGAGGCTGTCGGGGGTGGCTGATTGGCTGGAGCTACAGTGCGTGTCCGCACTGTTGCATGCTCCAGAGCGCGCGTATGGCTGGCACCACCGTGCCCTCGCCGCTCCGGTCAAAACCAACGTGCCCAAGAGTGTCTAGAAGGTCAGGGGAGGCGTAAAGAAATGGCCTACGGCCTTGGATGCCCTGGAGATGCTGAGAGAGAGGGAGGATGCTGGTGACTTGGTGAAAACTTGCTGTCCAGCAAGGTAAACTTGGGTTCTTACCACTCAATCATGGAGCTGGGGTGCTGGGGAAGTTACTGGGATTATCCAGTAACTGAATGATCATGTGGTAAAAAGTTGAGGCCATGGAGAAGAGTAAAAGTGATCAAGATGGAGGTTTTAGTAAAAAGCCAGAAGGTGTTTGATCAGTGTTTGGTCAAGCAAATGACCTCCACTTGACCTGGCACTTAACAGGATTGTATAACATGAGAAAATAGGGGGCTTCACCAAATTTGGGCTCATCTGAAGAAACTAGCCAATGTAACTTTGGTGAACCCTAGAAATCAACAGAAATAGCTTCATCTTGTTTGAGTCAAGCTAATCATCTCCCCTTGATGTACCACTTGGTGTAGCATCATCATTTGGGGTATTGATCATGCCCACAAAGTTTGAAGCTCCAGATAAAAAGTTGGTAATGTAAAGTTGTTCAAATTTGCATTTGAACAGAAAGGGTTTTAGGGTGATCTGATCAAGTTGCTCTATTCCAAATCTTGTGCCATTTGGTCTAGATGCCTTATTAGGCCATTCTAGCATGTGCACCAAATTTGAGAGCATTTGGACAAGTTTGGCAATGTAAAGTTGCTCAAACTTCAAATATGGACAGAATGGTTATGAAGGGGTTGGAGGATGTTTTCTTGCTTCCCAAGGCATGGGACTTGGCAAGATCATCAAATATGTCATATATGACATAATAGAATTTCCCTGGAATTTTTGGAGAAAGTTTCCTTTGTAAATATTTCAAAAGCTTGAAATATCCAGAAAGGGTTTTAGAGGGTTTAGCCCATTATTTTGAACATGACCAAGTGCTGAAACTCTTATATATGGACAATATATGTCCTCTGAGTCTCCCTGAATTTTGGCAAATAATTTTTGAAATAGTTAAATAATTTTTCCCTATTAAAGACCATTTCTGGCCTTAAGAAAAAGCTTTTAAATAAAATAGGAAAATAACTTTTAAAATTATACCTTTGTGGTTTCTGGGAGTCCTATGACTACTAGGTCTCAAATGTTCCTTTTGAAATAATTTTCTCACCCTAAATCAAGTACTTGAAGTGGAAATCTCAATTCAGGGGTTTTTGGAAAACTAAATTTATAAAATACTTTTTGGCCAAATTAATTTTGTAGGAAAATACTATACTGTTATATAACACTTGTCATGATCATTGGGCAGAAGTTTTGGGCATGGAGATGAATTCTACAAGAGGTCATAGTTAACTTTAATGAGCACAAGAAAAAGCACATGAAGAAAACTCAATTTCAAATAAAAGCCAAATGATGCTAAAAAAAATTGTTGGTCCAAATTTTCATGCTTCAAAGGTACAAATAACATGTTACAAAATGCAGGGTGTGACATGATGATATGATGCAATGCAAAACTAAACAACACAAGCACAAAAGAAACACACGGTAGAACCCGGAACATCTGGAATCTTCTGGGACGTCGGTCTTCGGGCGTCACAACTCTCCCACACTAACAGAGGATATCGACCCGAGATCCTAGAGATGGCACCGGGTAGACACAAAAAAGAAGAGGTAAAACAAAGTTGCTTCTTCGACAAACGATTGAAACCACGAACCTTGAGAGGTTAAACAAGTTGAATAAGAATACAATGGGGATGAACGAAGATGAAAACACTCCGGTAAAAGGAGGAACAAGGAACATTACGAGAACCTTGTAGATTGAAAGACATGAAACCAGATCTTACGAACGAAAAGAATATGAAACCGCAACGGTATAGCCAAGGAAAAAGAATGACAAAATTTGGGTAGCAGTCCGTCTGAAAATGGAAGGAATTAACATGAGCTTGAGGAGATGGAGTGATACTTGATGAAAACAACAACACACAGCCTCTGAAACAATTGAAAGAATGGTACAAGGGGTAAGAAGGATTTAGACAGCACTCCGGTTGAAAAGAGAGGCAAAACATGAAAAAAAGAGAGAACTTGAAAAGAGGACATAATACTCCGGTTAAATGATAAGCAAGGGAAAGAACATGATCTCGATAAAACGATATGATGGTTTGGAGAGAGCAACATCACAATGCCTCCGGAATGAAAGAATATATGCTAGGTCGTTGGAAAGAAAAGAACGGAGAAGAAAATGACAACTTCTCCCACGAATGAATACGAAAAACATCCTTACGAAGAAGGGTTGAATGGAGTTGCTGGAAAATCAACAACGAAAAGAATAAGCTTGAAGTGGGCTTATGGAAAACATCTCAAAATTAAGGGGTGACACCAGCCACTAACAGAAACGAATTGCTTGGATTGAGATCAACAAGGAGACCAAAAACTTATTTCGCCGGAATGATAAATGAAGAACTTGGGTCATTTATGAGCACCATAATTAGCAACAATCCTTAGGGAAAGCTTTTAGGTGAATTATAACCCAAGATAACTCCAACGAATAATTAAAGGATTGAAAAGATCTCCTGAACAAGGAAATAACGGTTTAAATATCTCATTCTTGATAACTCGTGAAGGAATTGTCAAGAATGACATAACACCATCTGAAAAGATAAGGTAGAAAGGATTGCACTTCGAAATGTAAGAAGAAGAATGCTTGAGCTCCAACAAGAATCTTGATGAAAACTTCGAGGATGAATTAATTGATGATGAACCACCATGAGAACTCCGGTAATGAAAGCATGAGAAGTGAAAGATGAAAAGAATAAGATTCAAGACCTGCGATGAATTAGATGTAGCTTTGTGACAAGATTATTGAGAGAGCTTAGAACACCGGGCAACAAGACGAACAACTTAGAACCAAGGATATGATATGATGAACAAGCTCCAGACAAAAGAATTAAATCACCTTGAAGGAATAAGAATAAGAATTATGTCATGCATCTCCTTCACCAATTTAAATTGATGACAACCAAAGGATTTGGCATACTACTTATTCTTGTTGGAAAGGATTAAAGAGAGATCTCACACAAACTTGGGTAAATCTTCAACGAACCACCGGTAGGATTGTGAAAAGAACAAATGAATTAAAATGATAACAACGGAAGGTTAATCTTGAATGAACCACCGTAAGAATATGGAGACGAACAAAGAGACATCAATGAAGAATATTTGGAGGACGAAGTTGCAAACAGAGAACGAAGAAATATTCTGAAATGATGGCCTTCAGAGGATCACAATGGAAAGAATTCATGAAATGCTTCAGATGGGTATAAAAAGAATTCCTCACAATCGTAACATTAATGAGGATGGCATGAAGCTAGAACCACGAATCTTCAAGAAGACGGGACAAGATTTAAGAGAAACACTTCTCCGGTCTCCAAATGTTGAGAATGAAGACAAGAAATGCCATAAGAATTGTTGAGCACTCCGGAATGAAGAATTAAAAAGGTTGAACCAATGATGAAAAAGAATTTGAAAGCGATCTTGGAGAAGGCAGATGACTGATGTAATCCATTCTTACGTCACATTTTGAAAAGAATTTGAGTATAACTCCAGAAAAAAATAGAAGAGTCAGGTAAGATCCTGGGAAAAGACCTGTGGGTTAGGGCCCACTCAAAAGAAATCACCGTTGAAAAAGATTGCTTAAGAGATATTGCACCGGTTGAATTAGATGGCTTGAGTAAGATGACAATCCTCAAAATATCTTGCATGGATTAAGAATAGAAACACGAATCTTCTGAGATCCTTGTACACCCCGGATATGAACATAGAGAGAGTTGAATAAAATAAGAGAGCTTTGGATAATAAATTTCAACACGGGAAAACATGTGAAACAAGGGACACATATATGATCAATACGGAAGCTTGGATTTATACCACCGGAGAAGAAACGAGAACAAAGAATGATAAACTTGAAGCTCTTGAGCATCTTCACGATAAATCACCGGATAAGAACATTGAAGGAAAAGAATGAAGAACCATCACATGAATAAAATGGATAATTCATTGAGAATTTCCGTCTCCATAAGAAAAGGGTGGGAGGGCGGGGAAACAAAGAAAACTTGGGATGAATGAAACAGACAAATCGTCAGACTTCTCAACGACGTCCGTATGGAATAACTTGAAGAGAAGGCACACCGGTTGGAAAGGATCTAAATGAAAATCTCGATGGTCAAGAAGAATTAGCACTCCCATAGAAATATGAGAACACCGATTGGAAGGTATGGAATCAACATTTGACATCGAAGGAACTCGAATACCAGAATCAAAACGAAAACAAAGGATAGATATGTTGTAACAGAATCTTCACAATCTCAACTGGACGAAGAATTGAACGAATGAATTCCGCGGGTACATAAACTAGACGAGAAGCCACTTGGGAGAACAAAAGATAAATAAAAACAACAAGGAGCAGAAGAACAAATACAAGATAGAAGCTTCATTCGACATATTCGTGCTGAAAGCTCATGGAACGTGTTACAAAAGGGTTTTGCAATCCCCAGATCAGCATAGCCAAGGACCCTTTAAGATGCAACTTCCGATCGGAACAAGCCCATAAAACCACTTCACTCAATGTAGAACCCTGAACTCCATATCATGCACTCGTTGGAAGAATGCCTAGAACTACTAGATGATCCCACCTATTAATTTCCGAAAGTTTCCAGTTATGCAATCAGGTGTTGGGGATACAGGGGAAGCACCGCGCACTCAACTCTAATCCTACATCCAGCTGTATCCATCCTTCAACACATAACCAGTTATTTTCGGAAACCGTTTACCTCGGACCTTCGAAACACATCTACTATACAAGCTATGGCAATACTCCCGAACTACCTCCCCAGTACTAGGTGATGTCGGGGTTATCTTGCCACTAACCGTATAGGAGAGTTTTCGATGTCGGTCGTCTTAAGTATTCTAGTACTGTCGCGATATGCTTGTGACGACAATACCCCGAAGCTCAACTCCCCGGGACACTGCCACAACCCCTAATGTCAGGAGGCATCGAGAACAATATTCTCGTCACAAAGACATCGAAACAATCCAAACAATACTCGCGAGATCCTAAAAAAAAAATTGGTGAATTTTTAAGAGTAGAAGAGATAAGAGTAATCGTCAGGAGGCCTCACCAGAGTGAAAGAGATGAGGAGCAAAAGAAATCCTACTCTCCGATATATATATATAGGACTCAAAACATTTTCAAGTGTGTGCCTAGACTCAACCGTCAACGATTCGATCAATCAGTGGGGGCTTCTAGGTCGGAGAAGGCTCTGAATACCAACTTGTAATACCCAGGATGGGACTATAACTCCAACGTGTCGAGGCACGACTTAAAGGTATAAGCCCATTCAGGAATGATCTCAAGTTTGGTATCTTTGCACGACTCATGTAAAAGAGGGATTAAATTGCAAAAGGAGATAGTTGGCTTACACTCGCCACTTCACACAATACATTACATAAGCAAGACATCATTCAAAACATCACAACCCGACTACGGGCGAAGATCCAAAAGAAAGATACCAAAACATAAAGCCACAGGTCTGAATCGCCCCTAGTAGAAACCACTACTGAACGTCGAAAATGTCACAAGCATACGGCCACTCTCTTCATCGAACTCCCGGTGAAGTATTTGAACCAGCTCCTGCATCATTCTCGGCTGAACCTGCATCTGGTGTTGTAGTATCTGTGAGCCACGAGGACTCAGCAATCCCATAACCATGGGTATCAAGACTAGCAAAGCTTTATGGGTATGGAGAAGGATAGTGGTGAGGTTGCAGCAGCGGCTAAGCAAAAATATATGGTGGCTAACTTACGAGTACAAGAATAAGATGAGCATCTACGCAAACGGTCACAACTAGTAGTGATCGCTAAAGATCCTAAACTACATACGAGTCAAACATAACCCCACCGTGTTCTCTTCTCAAAGTGAAAAGAGACAGTCACGGTTACTCACACAGTTGTGTGTTTTACTTCGGATCCTCTGTCAAGTTTTCTACAAACGGACATTAACAAATTCGAATCTGCCACATAACCGCGGGCACGGCTTTCGAACGATCATAACCCTGCATGGGTGTCCCAACTTAGCCCATCACAAGCTCTCACGATTAGCTGAAGTGATAAATATAATATCATCACTCCTTATCTTAGGGAAATCCGATCAGGCTCGGCATCCCGGTGCACAAGACATTTGGACAATGGTAAAACAAGTCCAGCAAGACCTCCCGGTGTGTCGACACCCTGATAGTAGCCGCGCGTATCTCGTCTCAGGCCACAACCGGATGGGCGATAGTACGAGTAAAACCAATCCTCGAGTTTCCCCGTGGTGGCCCCGCAGAACCCTCGTTTGGGACCAACACCATCAGCACTGGCCCCCCCTGCTATGTAGAATTAAGAACCCAGGGACATGACCCCCTATGCAATTAATTAATTATTTAAGTTGTTATTATGAGCAAATTAAAACCAATGTTGGGCCTTGCTGGAGGAGTTTTATTCAAAGTCGAACTGTCAAGGGGTCCCCATCCACCCATCGTGTAAGGAACGCAAAATCAAGTAACATAATGCCGGTTTATCGGCGCCTAAGGTGGCATGAGTGGAACAAAACACCGAGCAAAAGGCCAAGCCTTCCACCCATGCCCAGTATATAGGTGTGTTAAATAATAATATAACATATTGTGATATTCCAACAACAAGTTCCCTCCTGGAACGATCTTCATCTTCACCTGCAACTAACAACGCTATAAGAGGGGCTGAGCAAGCGGGTAACATAGCCAAACAGTGGTTTTGCCAGGAAGGTGTCAAAGGTTAGAGGTTTCATGGCAACAAGGAGAGGCTGGCATAAAAGATGGGTAGCGCGACATGTAACGATAGCATCGAGACAACTAAGCATGGCAATGGTAGTAAAGGTATCCAAGGGTATGATCATCTTGCCTGAGATTCCGCAAGGAAGAAGAACGGATCCATGAAGTAGACGAAGAAGAAGCCTCACAACTCCGGAACGAACCCGAAGCTAACGAGGGAAGCAAACCAGAAAGAAACAAGCAACACGGTAAACACACAAGCATAAACATGGCATACGATGCACATCCAAGTATGATGCATGACAGGTTTAAATATGCATGGCATGGCAAAGTGCACAAACAACACTACAAGTTAAGTGGATCTCAATATGCAACGAGTTTCATATTGATGAAACACAACATTTTAATTATTTAAAATTGACTCTCGTTTATTTACAAGACAAGATTAAATGTTTGTTAACATGGCAAGAGGTGAAACAAAAGTAAACTACCTATCTAGGCAATTTAAATGAGGCCGGAAATAACAACAACAATTCCGGAAAATCCCCATATGCATGTTTAGTAATTTTTAAGCAAACAACAATTCACACATATCAATGTTGTTAACATGATGCAGATGACATGATCAAGTTTTATGCAATTTTTATTAAAAGGGAACTTGAAGAGATATGAAGCACTTGTCACCGTGGTGGAAGAAAAGGGTTCCACGGTAACGATCCGAAAATGATGCAACGGCAACATCTCGGTTGCGGTAACTCGTTGAGAGACCGGTGCAAAAGAAAAGATGGCGTGAGCGAGTCAAACAAGATGAAAGGTGGGGTGATCCCGTCACCGGGTTCCCACGAGTCGGCGACGAGGCAACCGAGGAGCATGAGAAAAGACGATTCGGGCACGGAGCACACAAGGGAAACATTTCATACAACACAAGCATTCGTCCACGGGTCATCGTCTCGGGGTTATACCTTCGGAACGTTCGTTCTCGAAGCGGTTCGAGTCGTCGAGGGACGTAGTGGAAGTAGTGGAAGTAGACGTTCTCGCGAGTCGTGGTACATGTTCGTAGAGGGAAGTAGACGTCGCGACGGTAGTGAAAGTAGTGGTACACGGCGACGGTAGTGTCGTTCACGGAGCTCGTTTCGAAGATGAACTTGACGTCGAGGGTCTTCGAGGTCGACGGTAGTGGTACTTGCGTTTCTCCTTGTAGTCGAACTTGACGGGTTGTCGATGTCGTGGTACTTGGCGTCCATGTGGTCTCCGATAAACTTGACGGACCGGTTGCTCCGAGTCCTCGGTCCTCATGCTACTTGCTGAAATCTAGGTGGGTCTTGGCGAGATCCAGAACAACACCAAAAAGGCCTCGGTTGACAGTGTTCAACAGGAAAGAACAAACTGGTCGCAAACAACGACAACAGGGTTTGCAGACATGGTGCCCGCAGTAGCAGGTTCGAGCACCCTGGGTCGATGCAGAGGAGCAGCGCTGGCGGAGATGAAACGGGCGTGGCGGGAGATGGGATGCCGGTGTCCAAACGAGGGACGCTGACCAGGAGGGCGCGAGGCAGGGGCGGCCGGCAGCTCCGGCGAGCTGATGAGATCCAGCGAGGTCGATGGACCCGAGCGGCGCGAGGCAGGCTCCAAGCGGTGGCGGTTGCACAATTGGCAGCGGCCATGGGGCCCCTTCTAGCTTTGATTGACGGTGAGGTGGAGTTCGTGGCACTCGGCAATGGGGCTTGGCTGGTCACTGACGAGGATGACAGGGAGGCTCGGCGGCGGCACCACGAGGAGGAGGTCAGGCGGCGACGGAGCAGATGGCGACGGCGGTGGGGACGAGCGGGGCGAGCGGGAGGAGGACCTGCAGGGAGGATCGAGGGAGAGCTAGGGTGCGGGGCTGCTCGATCGGGAGGAGGACGAGGGGAGATGGTGCGGGGCGCGGGGATCGAAGGGAGGAGGGCTCGGGCGAGTGAGACCCAGAGGGGATCAGGCAGGGCTGCGAAGGAACGAGGGGAGAGGAGATGAGGGCTGCGGGGTGAGCGACGGCGGCTGAGGGAAACGATCGATGGGGAGAGGACGGCGCTGGAGGTCGGGCCTAGGGTTAGGATGGCATGGGCCTGGAGGCCAGATGGGCCGGCTGGGGGGGAGGCTGAGGCCCAGATGGCCTATCTCCCTCCTTACTCTTTTTCTTTAGCAGAAAGAAATAGAGAGAGTTCAAAAATATTAAGAAAAGAGGCCATGAACAGGAAATAAATGATGGAACATTTTTGTAAGGCTTTAAGGAATATTACCAACCCAACAAAAGTGGTTCCAACAAAATAGGGAAGTGCAAACCAAAAATATTTAGCTTACCTTAAAGGAGTTATAAGGGAGTCTAGACTTTAGGAGGAGCCTCGATAAAAGGGAAAAGAATAGTTGGCAAGGTAGGAGGGAAACTTGAAGCAAAAGGGCATGGGAAAAATATGCAAGTGTGTTGCGGTTAATTCCAAACAATGGAATATTTATTAATAATAGCTCCATAATATTAGGAGGATATGTTATAAAGAGAAAACATACTTCCCTCGATTTAAATGGACCGAAGGTCCACACAATTTATTTGGTTGAGATGCAAAAAATTAATGACATGATGGCATGATGATATGATGCAATGCAAAACTAAATAACACAAGCACAAAAGAAAGACACGGTAGAACCCGGAATATCAGGAATCTTCTGGGACGTCGGTCTTCGGGCGTCACAAAGGGTGAGAGTGCGTATAATCCATGGACTCAACATTAGTCATAAGAACTCATATACTTATTGCAAAAATCTACGAGTCATCAAAACAAAGCAATCAACGCATGCTCCTAGGTGGAGGTTGGTTGGAGTTAACCATCGCGCCCCCGACCTCCACACAAAGGTTGGCACTTTACAAATACCTCATGCTAACTTCGTCACATAGTGGTTCACCATACGTGCATGCTACGGGAATCACTAACCTTGACACATGTATTTGTCAATTTCATAATAAATCCACTAGCATGACTCTAATATCACTATCCTCATATCTCCTAAAAATTATCAAGCATCAAACATCTCATTCAATTCAATGCACTTAGTGTGATTTTTTTACTACATTGACATTGGATGTCTATCATGTGAAGACTAGTTTTATAGCCTAAGCACATTACCATGCTGTTATAATAGACTCACAAATAGATATAAGTGAAGCATGAGAGTTCAACAATTTCTACAAAATATAGCCACCACCATGCTCTAAAAGATATAAGTGAAGCACTAGAGCAAAAAGTATTCAACTCAAAAGATATAAGTGAAGCACATAGAGTGTTCTAACAATTCCTCGGCCATATTTAACTCTCTCAAATAGGTGTGTCCACAAAGGATGATTGTGACAAACTAACAAACAAAGACTCAAATTTTACAAGATGCTCCAAGAAAAACACATATCATGTGGTGAATAAAAATATATCTCCAAGTATAGTTATCGATGGATGAAGACGAAAGAGGGGATGCCTTCCCAGGGCATCCCCAAGCTTAGGCTTTTGATTGTCCTTGAATTTTACTTGGTGTGCCATGGGCATCCCCGAGCTTAGGCCTTTGCTACTCTTTGTTCCATAGTCCATCAAAGCAATACTCAATACTTGAAAACTTCACAACACAATTCTTAGACAAAAATTCTGGTGAGCTCCGTTAATATAAGAAAACAAATCACTACTCAAAGGTACCGCAATGAATTCATTCTTTGTTTATATTGGTGTTAAACCTACTGTATTCCATATTATCTATAGTTCATACCTCCAAATATTACTCATAGATGCATTGAAATAAGCAAACAACACACGAAAAACAGAATCTGTCAAAAACAGAACAGTCTGAAGTAATCAGCAAGTTTCGCATAATTCTGTAACAGAAAAAAATTCAAACTAAATTGGTAAATGTGAGGAATTTTTCTATTAATAATCTGCAAAAAGAATCAACTAAATAGCACGCTCCAGTAAAATCTGACGACCATTCTAGCGAGCACGAACGATTATGTTTTTCACAGCAAGATCACATAAACTTCACACACATCTTCCCAAAGGTTCTACTTGGCACAAACTCTAAAAAAACATGAAACCACATCTAAACAGAGGCTAGATGCAATATTTATTCGCTAACAACAACAACAAAAAAAAAAATTGGGTTGCCTCCCAACAAGCGCTATCGTTTTACGCCCCTAGCTAGGCACAATACAAGATAGATCTAGGGAATGCCATAGTGATACGATATGTCGGGAAATCTCATCTCATATTCCCTACGTTCAGCAGCAAGCTTCCTTTGTGGTAAGCAAAAGTAATCAAAAGGGCTAAATTTAATGGGACAAAAGTCCCCTACATCAATCTCAGGAGGAATAGGTTCCTCTTTTGGCCCTTTGTAGTGAACAACCAATTCATCATTATAGGCATTCTTTTGGCAGAAGGTCATAAGCCTTCACTCAAGGGAGAAGCCTAACCCATTATTTTCAAAAGAAAAATAATCATTCATCTCAGAAATTCTATCAATCAAGCCTCAATAGGAACCTTTTTTCTAAGGTTTTGATTAAAAGCAACATGATCAGGCGATCGCAACCGCATTATGTCTTCTTGATTGAACAAGATAGCCTCTATGGGAGGTCGACCGGCATCTACCCCGTAGTGAGCAAAGATTTCTTGGCCTCTATCACAATAAATCTAAATTCATGAGCCAAAAAGATAGTAGGTGCACGCTTAACAGAAGAATGCTCAATATTGGAAAACTCCAAAAAGATTCTCTGAATACAGGGATGCATATGGATAAATTGCCTTTCAATTTCTACTATAAGCATGGATATAGCATCCACAAGGCTACTAGTTCTGTGAAGAATAGAGCCACCCATAGTGGGCAGAGCACCGACGCAAGTAAAGAAGTCCTGAAGAACTCCTTCTCCAATGATATTACCACTACCAACCCGGAACTTCTTAATATGTAAAGTGGTAGCTTCATCCGGGGGGTCAACATAGACGTTACCCTCAACAATACTACCCTTCTCGATAAGATCGTCCCCCATCTCAGACATGAGGGAAATTAGGCAAGCAAGCAGCACACAAGCAAACAAGAAGCAAGCGAACGATAAACACACGGCGGAAGAAGGGCAAATAAAATGGCAAGGGTGAAGTGGGGGAGAAGAAAACGAGAGGCAAATAAATGTAATGCGCAGGATAAGGGTTTGTGATAGGTACTTGGTATATGACTTTTGCGTATGCCTCCCCGACAACGACGCCAGAAATTTTTCTTGCTACTTATTGAGCTTGCGTTGTATTCCCTCGAAGAGGAAAGGGAAATGCAGCACAATAGCGTAAGTATTTCCCTCAGTTTTTGGGAACCAAGGTATCAATCCAGTAGGACACCACAAGCGAGTCCCTCGCACCTGCACAAACAAATAAGAACTTCGTAGCCAACGTGATAAGGGGTTGTCAATCCGTTTACGGTCACTTACGAAAGTGAGATCTGATAGAGATGATAGTTCATATTTTTGGTATTTTTGTTTATAAGAACAGAAAATAAAAGCGGTAAAAGTAAAGTAGATGTAGTTTGATATATTCAGAATAGACCCGGGGGCCATAGTGTTCTCTAGTGGCTTCTCTCATGATATCGATATTCTACGGCGGGTAAACAAATTACTGTCGAGCAATTGATCGAAAAGCGAATAATTATGAGACTATCTAGGCATGATCATTGTATATAGGCATCACGTCCGAGACAAGTAGACCGACTCCTGCCTGCATCTACTACAATTACACACATCGACCTCTATGTAGCATGCATCTAGTGTATTGAGTTCATAAGAACAAAGTAACACCTTAAGCGAGATGACATGATGTAGAGGGATAAACTCAAGCAATATGATATAAACCCCATCTTTTTATCCTCGATGGCAAAAATACAATACGTGCCTTGCTGCCCCCATTGTCACTCGGAAAGGACACCGCAAGATTGAACCCGAAGCCAAGCACTTCTCCCATTGCAAGAACTATAGATCTAGTAGGCCAAACCAAACCAATAATTCGAAGAGACTTGCAAGGATATTATGAGCACACATAAAAAGTTCAGAGAAGAACCAAATATTTCTCATAGATAATCTTGATCATAAACTCACAATTCATCGGATCTCGACAAACACACCGCAAAAAGAGATTACATCGAATGGATCTCCTCTAAGATCGAGGAGAACTTTGTATTGAGATCCAGAGAAAGAGAAGAAGCCATCTAGATACTAGCTATGGACCCGAAGGTCTGTGGTAAACCACTCGCAACTCATGGTGAGGGCGATGATGATGATGAAGAAGAACTCCGTGATGGATCCCCCTCCGGTGGAGCTCCGAAATAGGCTCCAAGATGGGATTTCACGGGAACAGAAAATTATGGCGGTGGAATTAGGGTTTTCTCTCTCTTGCTGATAGTTTCGGGGTACGTACACTTATATAGGAGGAAGGAGGACACCGGGGGAGTCACAGGGGCCCCACGAGGCAGGGGGCGCACTCTGGGAAGGGGGGCGCGCCCCCACCCTCGTGGGACCATCATGGCTCTTCTGACGTGGTTCTCAAGTTCTCCAAGCGTGATTTTCTCCAAAAATATCTCTTGCAAAGGTTTCATTCCGTTTGGACTCCATTTGATATTCTTTTTCTGCAAAACCCTGAAACATGCAAAAACATCAATCTGGACTGGGCTTTTGGGTTAGTAGGTTAGTCCCAAAATTATATAAAAGTGTAAAATAAAGCCCATTAAACATCCAAGACTTCATAAATAATAGCATGGAACAATAAAAAATTATAGATACGTTGGGGACGTATCATGCCCGTGCATCATGCATCGGTGGATGCATTGGGTCCACCGGGTGCTGACGAAGTACACCGGGTGCTCGACGAGGGTGGATGCATTGGTGGAGTGCTGCAGTTCTTTAGAAAGAAGGTCCTCGGGAACCTTGTCGCCCACCAAGGCGGCCGAGGCCACAGGAGCACCATCCACGGGAGCCTTGGTATCTTGAAGGTAGGCCAGGGTCCAAGGACCGCCGTTAGTTGGTGAGAGGGCCGTGGATTCTGGAGCACCGTCCTGAGTAGGAGGTGCCTCGGTCAGGCATGGGGCGCCACATTCCTGCGGGCCCTTGGTCGGGCATTCCTCCCGGGTCGCCACCAATGTCACGCTGGCAGTGTGCGTCATGGCGGCTGGATAGAGCACCAAGGGTTCGCGGAGGTGCAACACTACCATAACCGGAGGGCTGGTAAGTGTAGGATCGAAAGTATGTCTAGGGGGGTGATTAGACTACTTGACGAAATAAAAGCCTAGCATTTTCCCAATGTTAAGTACTGGCAGATTTTAGCAATTATGCACAAGTCAAGCAATCAACCTACACATGCAATTCTAAGAGTATAGTAGTGGAATGTAAAGCAATTGCATATGAAGGTAAAGGGAGGAGTTTGAGGGAGAAAACGCAATGTAGACAAGAAGATTTTTTGTCCATGGTTCCGATAGGTGGTGCTATCGTACATCCACGTTGATGGAGACTTCAACCCGTGAAGGGTAACAGTTGCCCGACTCCACGGAGGGCTCCACCCATGAAGGGTCCACGAAGAAGCCACCTTGTCTATCCCACCATGGCCATCGCCCACGAAGGACTTGCCTCACTAGGGTAGATCTTCACGAAGTAGGCGATCTGGTTGACCGCACAAACTCCTTGGTTCAACTCTACAATCTTGACAGAGGCTACCAAGTGACACCTAACCAATCTAGGAGACACCACTCTCCAAAAGGTAATAGACGATGTGTTGATGATGACCTCCTTCCTCTTGTGCTTCAAATGATAGTCTCCCCAACACTCAACTCTCTTTCGTAGGATTCGATTTGGTGGGAAATGATTTGAGTGGAAAGCAACTTGGAGAAGGCTAGAGATCAAGATTTATGTGGTTGGAAGGGAATATCTTGACCTCAAGCCAAGTGTAGGTGGTTCTCTCTTAGAAAATGTA
Source organism: Secale cereale (assembly GCA_902687465.1). NCBI lineage: Eukaryota > Viridiplantae > Streptophyta > Magnoliopsida > Poales > Poaceae > Secale > Secale cereale. The sequence continues at coordinate 183,679,100 of LR738709.1, forward strand.
TGTTGGAAGTGTAGGCAGGTTTTGATGGCTTTCTCCACGAATGAAGAGTGGGTGGAGGGGTATATATATAGCCTCCACAGAAAATCTAACCATTAAACACAATTTACCAAATTTGGTGGGACCAAATCAGAGAACTCGGTCAGACCGATTTAGTTCATAATGTGACCATTAGGCATTTCGGTTGGACCGATATGTCAACTCGGTAGGACCGATTTCAATAGGGTTAGGGCACATTATAATCTCGGTGAGACCGATTACACAAACTCAGTAGGAAAGATTTTGGTAATAAGATAACCAAAGAGTTGGTCAGGCAAACTCGGTTGGACCGATTCGTGCATTTCAGTTGGACCAAAATGTTACGAAGAGGAAACAGAGAGTTTGCATTGCGAACTCGGTGGGACCGATTGCTCATCTCGATTTGACGAAAGCGTTACGAAGGGAAACAAAGAGTTTGCAATCCCATCTCAGTGAGACCGAGATACCTATCGGTGAGACTGAAGTGACTAGGGTTTGTGGCAATGGCTATGTCAGGAGAACTCGGCGGCGCGGGATAGAAAGTTTTGGTGGGGCCGAGTGTGACTTTTGGTTCGAGACATATTTGGATGTGAGAAAGTGGTTGAGGGTTTTGCAGCTTAGCACTAAGCATTTTGAGCAAGAAACCCATTAAGCAAACACGTCATCCCCTTTTAATAGTATTGGCTTTCCTATGGAGTCAATGTGATCATGGATCACTAAAATAGAAAATGTAGAGTCTTGGGCTTGAGCCAATATGTGTCCTTAGAATTTTGAGGGGTCCACATTTCCAATCAATGCCATGCCAATCATTGAACTTTCCTGAAATATTTACCTTGACATAGCATTAGTTCAATGAGCTATATGTTGTTAGTAATTACCAAAACCACCTAGGGATAGTTGCACTTTCAATCTCCCCCTTTTTGGTAATTGATGACAACATATAGATCAAAGCTTCGACAAATGATAATAAGATTGAAATACATCGTCGCTTTGAGAAGTATGTGATAAGCAGATCACCCCTAAATTTGTGTATTATTTAAAATTTGCTTTTGAATGCAAATACACAATGGATTAGGAGCATGGGTTACTCTTCCATATCACATACATCTTGGTGGAGCGCTCAAAATGATATAAACTAAATGCATGCACTCATCACCAAGTGAAGTGAATGATCATATATGGATATAAAAGATAATATCATTCAAGCAAGTATTAAAGTAGCATATGATCAATCACATGATCAAACAAGTATCTCACACAAGGACATAAGGAATAAACCGAGCACACAATAAATTTGAACCAAAAACAAGAGAGACAAAGAAGCAAAAACACACACTCTCTCGAAGCCTACGATCTATACATATTTCTCCCCCTTTGGCAACAAGTTACCAAAAAGTTCAAATATGCATAGTGCTATGCGTCTCTCAGGCTAGGTCTTCGGGAGGCAGTGTAGAGAGAACTCCAAGGACGAAGGCATGAGTTGATGTAGTTGGAGCTGGTGGAGTGGCTGCTGGAGGTGGCACTGAAGCTGTGGCTGCTGGTGCTGATGTTGTTGCTCTTGTATCAGGTACAGGCACTGCAGCAGACCTCTGTCCTCTAAGCACTCGTTGAAATGCATCAGTAGTTGCCTTCCCTTTTCTCTCTTCTGCCTCCTCCTGGAGCTGCTCAACTGCTGGTTGTATCTCAGTAACCTTTAGATCAAGATCATAAAATTTGGTTTCTATGATCCTCTCCAAGCTCTCCTGGTTTTGAGTCAGGGTGGCCAAGCCCTTCTCAATCCTCAAAGTTGCTTGAATCAGATATGCCATTTGATCTTGCTTGCTCTTCAGGAAGACTTGAGATGCCTCATCTACACTTGGCATTTTGGAAGCTTTCTCAGCCTTAGCTTTGTATCTTTTCTCTTGTGCTTGCACTGATGAAGGTTCATTATCATCCATCACAACTTTGTTGCCTTCAAATTCTGGATATAGGGGTAGATGCTCCTTGTCCAGCAAGTATGTGCTTGTGCCCATCTTGGAGTTGATGAGCTCATGAATGTGTGGAGCATACCCACAAGATCTCTTATAGTCAGCAGCTGTCCCCTTGATTGTCTCTACAATCATACTCATGACCTTGAACTTTTGAGGGACATAAAAAATGTGCATCAAGTTGATTGAGTGTCCTATGATCATCTTATTGTCTCCAGATTTGGGCAACAATGTATGCCTCAGGATGATGTTCATGGTAGGTAGACCAGACAAAAGATAGTGTACAGATCCAAGCTTGTGTGTCTCCAAAGCTGTATCAGGGATCTCTTTGTACATGTTTTCCATGGAGTTGTGGTCTTTCTTCGTCTTGGCATACACATCCAAGTCATCTTCATGCTCTTTAGGGGCTTTTATCAACTTGGCCCACTCATCAACAGTTGATTGGTACCATGTACATTCAGAAATCCACATAATTATACCATCTGGTTAAAAATGAGCCGTGGAGTAGAATTGCATGATAAGTTCATCATTCAATTTTGTTAGCTTCTGACCCACAAACTTGTCAACCCCACAAGCCTTGAAGTTGTCATGTACACCTGGGAAGTCATCTTCATTTTCCTTGATGTATTCCCAATCAACCCATCTCATGTCACATACCATTGGCTTCTTGTCAAGCAGAATGGTCTCATAGAAATCTTGTTGTTCTTTTGTATGAAATATGTAGTCACCTGCAGTCGTCCTTCTCACAGCATATGGATCAGATTGTCTCCATCGTCTGAGATCTGCATCCTTCCTTAACGTCATGTCCTTAGCAACAATATGATTATCATCATGATCAGGAATCTTGGGCTTGAGCTTCCTAAGCAGTTGGACTTCATCATCTTCTTCAATTTCAGGCACTTGGGCCTTGTTGTTTTCTGCAGCTGGAATGTTTCTTATGCTTATCTTGGGTGCAGATTTGGTGGCTTGAGCAGCAGCTTTGGGGGCAGTCTTGGGCTTTGAAGGAGCAGCCCCTGACTTAATGGCATTCCCCATCAGCTTCTGAGATTTAGGTGCTGGTGTAGTATCATCTTCTTCTTCAGCTTCACCTTCATCATCATCATCTCTCATGGATGGCTTGCCAATCATTCTGGCAGTGGTCTTTCTAGCTCTCTTCTTTGTTCTTGCTGGCTCACCATCTCTGGTTTCAAGAGTGAACACCATTGTTTCTTGAGTTGATGCTCTAGCCTTTGACACTGGAGCTCTTTTGGTAGGGGCCTTCTTGTTCAAACCTGGCTTGACAGCCCAAGTTGATTCTTTCATAGCTTGCTTCTTTGAAGTGACCTCATCAACCACAAAATCCTCATCCTCACTGTTAGAAGTTTTCTTCTTCCTTGTCTTGGTAGCAGCCTTTGGAAGATAGCTTGGAGTGCTCCTTCTACTCTCATAGTAGCTACTATTTGAGGGACTAGAGCCCTCACTCAATTGTGTGCTTGCTCGTCTGACTTGTTCTAACTGTCACTTTGGTCAGACATTGTTGACACTTCAAACTAAAAGTATAACATGTGAATAGATGCAGATGAGATAGAGTGGATGAGCATCACAAAGTGCAGAGTTTTTGCAAAACAGATGACTCAAAAACTTAGTTTTAGTTCTCCACAGAAAGCATTTCGGAGCTACAGATTTGTTTAACTCAGTGATACCGAAGCAATTTTGGAACCTAAACTAGTGAACTCGGTGAGACGGAGTCACAGTTCGGTGGCACCGAGATTGCTAGGGTTTCACAGAGAGTCGAACTCGGTCACACTGATTTGCAGTTTTCGGTCAGACCGAAAATCGCATGTGCAATGGCCTAAGCCAAATCGGTGAGACCGATTTCTACAACTCGTTCGGTCCGAGATGAGTTCGGCGGAGACCTAACCCTAAATTTTCAGATCAAATCTAATCTAAGGATGTTTTTCAGTGGATAGATAGTTTGCATATGTGGTAAAGATCATGGCAAATTAATGTGCTATGAATTAGAGTTAAAGGAATAGTACATAGAGTCGAACCCATACCCTACTTCGGTGGGAGTTCGCTACGGCGACAACGGCGGAGCAGATTTCCATTGACGGTGATGGAAACAAGTGGAGGGAGGTCACTGGCAGCGAGGAGATGATCCAGGGACCCAAGAAGGCAAAGCAGGACACACGCGCAGGCTAAGGAGTTTGATAATTTTCCAAAATCTCACCCGTGGGTATATATATCCCGACCCTGTCGGTGTGACCGAGTGGAACAACTCGGTGGCACCGAGATGCAGAATCGCAAGCGGTTACTGCAACTCAGTGCGACCGAATAGTTCAAATCGGTTGCACAGAGATGGAAAACCTAGATCAACTTAGTGAACTCGGTGTGACCGAAGTAGATGACTCTGTCGTACCGAAAAGCACAAAGAGGTTTTGGAAGTTTAAGTCTATGGCAAATCGGGGACTTCGAGTGCTCCTCACACAGAGTGGTTCGAATTTGATTTGATCAAACTTTGTGATGTAGCATGAATAGAGTTTGATACGAGAAAAGCATATATAGCTAGAGGGAGTTCTTAGGCATTCTTGTCCATCCATTTGGCAAAAGAGAAAGAGTCAAACAATCAAAGCAACAAATGGATGTCCTCGAATGAGTAAAATATGCATCCAACATGCTCACACAATAAGATGGCAAATGAAATGTGTGACAAAGCATGCACAAACACTCTAGCATTTTCAAGCAATTTGGCAATGACTAGGTCATCTATATATGAGTATATTGACTTAGGAGTCAAATGAGAAAAATTGATAATAGGTCATACTCATCGTTTAAGCACAAGTTGTGTTACGACTTTTACATAAAGCATTGTTGTTTTCACATCATTAGAGTTGCTTTAGCTCAATTGATTAGAGTAAATATCCCCCTAGATGTGATACCCCCCCCCTGAGAGGGATGAACTAACCTTGGGTTTTCTCGATGATGACTTCATGTAGGTGTTGAAGATGTAGATGCTCAATGTTGATGTAGATCATTTGGAGCAATCCATTGGCGTGAGTCGCACTTTCAATACCTACACGGGTTAGTCCCACAAGGAACAAACAAGGATATCCATAGGCATAGAGTGATGTTCACATAAGATGATGTCCATGAAAGCATTTGGTTACCTTGTCCGTTGTCTTACCAACAAGAGGGTTTGTGACTCCTTGAACTAGTGCAAGATATGAAAGTTGTTTGCACCTGTCCTCGCCAAAATGATATGAGTGAATTATGTTGGCGGAGTCACCCTCAAGAACTCTCTAGTTCTTCTTCTTCGGGATCCACACCATCTTGATGGGAATCCTTGGAGTTGTAGTCGTACTTGATGAAGTAGAACTCGATGTAGTCTTGGGAACCTACTTGACCAAGGCCTTGTGAGCTTCTTCAAATGCATCAATCGACTCTTGAAGCTTGTCCTTGCCCTTTTGCTTGTTGTCTAGTGGTGGAAGATCATCTTGAGCTTGTGTTAGGATCATACTTTCTTGTTGATGAACAAACTTTGTCTTGGGGTATTGATCTTCTTCCCACTCAACTCCATTGGCATTGAACCTTCGTTCAAAACCAACACCTTGATTCTTCCGGTGTCTTCCTTGCTTGCGTACAATCTCCTCAAATTGCTTACTTCCGGCAAGGCTCTTATAAACACCTTTCTCTATAATTCCCTTCAATTGGCTATTTTCTTGCTCAAGTGTAACTTGGCTAATAGAATCATTAGTGGAATCAAGAGTACTACTAGAAGCAACAATATTTGATTTAGCATGATTATTGTTACTACTAGATGAAGAATCTTTCCTTTTCTTTTTGCTAGATTTAACTTATGGCATGTAAGTAGACAAGAGTAAAAGTTTGGCAATGTAAGAAGAACTTTTCTTGCGAAGATCATCATTGATTGATTTTAAGAACTCATGCTCTTGCTCAAGGTTGAGCTTTTCAAAGCGTAACTTCTCATGAGTCTTTAAAAGTTCTCGATGATCTTCCAAGGTAGTTTCATGAGCTAACTTAAGAGTATTTAGTTCTTTAGTTAGACGCTAAATCTCCTTCTTATCATCATCATTCGTTTTATCCTGATTAGCATGATTAATAGCAAGTTCATCGTAGTTTTCATAACTAGAGTTGTCAACAAGTAAATCATCATCTCCTAGAAAATCATCTTCATCACTATTGAAATCAACATACTCGGGGTGTGATACCTTTGGGACTTTAGCCATGAAGCATCTTCCAATTCCTTCATTTGGTGAGTCAAATATGTCGTAGGAGTTGGTTGACACTGTCGGCATACTGGGAACCAGGGTACCCAGACTTGCATGTCTGCGGGCCGCGACGAGCTCCTACTACGGCCTGGTACGGCCTAGCTGATCAACCAGCTGCCCAAGACCCTCGCGAGGGAGCCAAGCCTCGCGAGGAGAACGATGTCAAGACCTCCTCGGGAGCGGCCTAGCAAGGCGCTCCACAGGGGCGGTGAATCCAAGGCCAAGCCTGCCTCAGGAGGAGATAGTGATATCAGAAGTGACGCACCACGCCAGCAGGTGCCAACGCACGCCAGCGGCGTAGTCACCATTTCGGCGCAACAAGAACAGCGCAGCCGCAAGTTCTCGAGGAGAGTGGCAAAGGTTTCCTCATTGGTGCAACGAGACCAAAGACCGCCAGGACGACAAGGAGGATATCATCGTCGAGCCCACCACCGCGTCATCACCTGATCCTTTTGCAGGCGAAGACTGCTTTTGTCAGGGTAGCAACGTCCTTGTGTTCCCGTTCAAAAATGGCCATTGTGGAATCCCTTTCCGCCTAAACATTTCCGGGGAAGAGGACCGTGGCCGCCTATATAAGTAGCTAGAGCTCCCACTGCAAAGGGGGGACGGACCGATACACTCAGCCACTACACAAGGAGCAAGAACACTTGCCTCCTGACCCTCCTGAGCTCACCACCTGAGCCCAGGAACCGTTGTACTAGTTCATATTCTAGCTCGCCCGAAGCTAATCCACAAAAGCAGGAAGTAGGGTCTTACACCACACGGTGGCCCGAACCTGGATAAACTCTTGTGTGTTCTGGTTGTTGTTTGCTTGAATCCTTCCACCAAGATGAGAGCGAGGCGCTAGGTAGACGTGAGTGGAAGAGATCTTCGTTCACGCCCCTGTGTTCGAACTTAACGGGTTTTGCGGAGCCCTGAATCCGACATTTGGCGCGCCAGGTAGGGGGCGTGTCGAAATCTCGCCTATCCGACGACCTCGCTTCCCCTCTGCGGTCCGGCACCTCTACGATGGCTGCGGCCAGCCACAGCCGCGTGGGGGGTGACTTCCTCTCTGTCAACCGAGCAATATCAGCGGACCACGCCACCCATGGGCGCCCCTTCTCCTTCCTCAATGACACTCCTGCCGGCCAGGCAACTAGAGGACGGCCTGCACCACCACTCCAGCCTCCTGTGGCCTCGTCGGTCGCGCTCCTAATGGGACGACGGCGGGCCCAGCACCGGCCGCCCGCTGAGACCCATGCCACACGGACGGCCCACAGCTGCGAGTTGTGGGGCGTCGCCTGGATGGAGCGGCCTTGTCGCGGGGTCGCCTGCATCCTCGTTGGGTCCCAAGCACTGGCGTCTTACCGGCACGCCAAGTCGCACTTTCGGCAGGTTGGGGCTGCCGCCTAGCCGCGGGAGGCCTTGCTGGCACAGAGTGAGCTGGGGCTTGCCATCACCTTTGGCCCGGCGACCTCGCCTCTGAAGCGGCCGGCATCGGCGCTCTCCTGTAGGATCGAAAGTATGTCTAGAGGGGGGGGTGATTAGACTACTTGTAAATATAAAAAATTTGCCTTTTGATCATGAACAGTTTTTAGCAGTTTCACAATTATGATCAAGTCAAGTATCACCCTACACATGCAATTCTAGAGTATAAGCAGCGGAAAGTAAATTGCACATGTAGTAAAGAGAGGTGGAGAAGATCAAACGCAATTTGGAGACGCGGAGATTTTTCCCGTGGTTCCGATAGGTAGTGCTATCGTACATCCACGTTGATGGAGACTTCAACCCACGGAGGGTAACGGCTGCGCGAGTCCACGGAGGGCTCCACCCACGAAGGGTCCACGAAGAAGCAACCTTGTCTATTCCATCATGGCCTACGCCCACGGAGGGCTAGCCTTACTCGGGGTAGATCTTCACGAAGTAGGCGATCTCCTTGCCCTTACAAACTTCTTGGTTCAACTCCACATCTCGATGACGGAGGCTCCCAAGAGACACCTAACCAATCTAGGAGGCACCACCCTCCAAAAGGTAATAGATGTTGTAGATGATGATGAACTCCTTGCTCTTGTGCTTCAAATGATAATCTCCCCAACACTCAACTATCCTCACTGATATGGCTGTGGTGGAAGAAAGGATTGAGTGGAAAGCAACTTGGGAAGGTTAGAAATCAAGTTTCATATGGTAGGAATGGAGCAACTTGATCTCAACACAAGGGTAGGTAGTTCTCTTCTCAGAAAGTGTAAGGTAGGAGTGGTAGTTCTTTCTGATGGCTCTCTCCACGAATGAAGAGGGGGTGGAGGGGTATATATAGCCTCCACACAAAATCCAACCGTTACACACATAATTGAGCAATCTCGGTGAGACCGAAGTGAAAACTCGGTCAGACCGAAAGTTCAAATATAGTGAACATTGGGGTTTTCGGTGGGACCGAAAATACCATCTCGGTTTGTCCGATTTGAGTCAAAGATAGGAACTTGCCAGTTTCGGTGGGACCGAAAATATCAACTCGGATATTCTGATATGATGTCAAACGGTTACAGAAGGTTGGCAGCCCGTGTTTCGGTGAGACCGATTTCTAGGGTTTGGCTTATGGCTGAGGTGGTTCATCTCGGTGGGACTGAGTTGGAAGAATCGGTTTGTCCGAGATTACTTATGAGTGTGTATAGTAGTGAAAGTTGCTGATAGTTGAAGGAGATATATCACTAAGCACTTGAGCAACCAGATCATCAACACAACCTCATCCCCTTTTAATAGTATTGGCTTTTCCTATGGACTCAATGTGATATTTGATCACTAAACCAAAAATGGAGTCTTGAGCTTTTGCCAATGCTTGCCTTAGCATTTTGAGGGGTCCACTTCTTCAGTCATTTCCATACCCGTATCACTGAACTTCTCTGAAATGATTCTCAAGTAACAATTAGTTCAATGATATATATGTTGTTATTAATTACCAAAACCACCCGGGGATTAGTTGCACTTTCAATCTCCCCCTTTTTGGTAATTGATGACAACATATAGATCAAAGCTTCGACAAAAGATATAACCAATGAATAATATCGTCGCTTTGAGAAGTATGTGATAAACAAGAGCTCCCCCTAAATTTGTGCATTATTTAAAATTTGCGTTTGAATGCAAATGCACAATCGATTAGGATTATGGGTCACTCTTCCATGTCACATACATCTTGGTGGAGCGCACAAAATGATAAGAATGAATAACATGCACCCAATCACCAAGACATGAGTAAATAGCCATACAAAAAGGAATAGCATATGATAAGCATTAAGCACACATTAAAGCATAGTACGACTAAGCACTCATTATGGTAGCATCAAACGTAGTATCAAGCACACTGAAAGTTTCAAGAACCAAAAAACCAAATGTATCTCAAAGAAACCGGCAAAAGAACGAAAGAGCACTCTCTCTCTCGAAGCCCTATGATCTATACAATTTCTCTCCCTTTGGCAACAAGTTACCAAAAAGTTCGAAAAAGCATAGAGCTAAACGTCACTGTGGGCTCTGCTGGCGGCTCCCGTCTGGGTAGATGTCGGAGTAGATATGACGGCATCGGCGAAGACTTCAGCTGATGTCTGCGCTGGAGGAGTGGATGCTGGAGCTGTGGCTGGAGTGACTGCTGGAGCTGTGGGAATAGCAGCTGATCGGGATCCTCTGGGAACCGGAGCAGTCTGGCGATGAGAGTCCTGGACTAGGTCATCCTGCATGAGCTCTGCCCTGTCCTGCCTAGCTTCCTCCATGTCTGCCTCAAGCTTGTTGACGGTCACCTGAAGTTCAGTCAGCTTCACGTCCAGAGCGTGGACCTTCTCGTCAATAATCCTCTCTAGGCTCTCCTGAGATTGTTCAATGCTGGCCAGGCGTTGTTCAATCCTCTGGGTAGCTTCAAGAATCTGCTCTCCGAAGCTCTTTGGTTTAGCTGCTGCTGCTGCTGCCTCTTTATCAGCTTTGGCTTTCTTCGCAGCTTCAATCTTGGCTTGACCTTCAACCGAAGTTGGATCCTCTTCATCCATCACAACAACGTTATCTTCATGCTCTGGCTGCAGTGGTAAGTGCTTCCTATCCAACAAGAATTTGCCCGTGCCAAACTTGGCATTGATAAGCATCTGAATCTGCGGGGCAAATCCACATGACCTCTTCTGGTCAGCTGCAGTCCGCTTAATGGTCTCTACCATTAAGTCCATCACCTTGAAAGGTGCCTTCTCATCAAGTATGTGCAGCATGTTCATAGAATAGCCTCAGATCATGCGGTGGTCTCCAGACTTGGGCATCAAGGTATGCCTCAGAATAGTGTTTGTGGTAGGTAGACCTGCCTGGAGATAGTACACTGAGCCAAGCTTCCACCCTTCCAAATCTGCTGCGGGGATCTCCTTGTACATGTTCTTCATGGAATCATGGTTCTTCTTAGGAATCCCATAGACATCAATGTCGTCCTCTCTTTGCACTGGAGCATTCAGAAGTTCTGCCCATTCTTCAACAGACGAACAAAACCTTTGACCTTCAGTCATCCAGGTGATCTTCCCATCAGGATAGAAGTGGGCTGTGGCGTAGAACTGCATAATCATCTCATCGTTCCAGTCTGTCAGTTTCTGACCCACAAACTCATCAACTCCACATGCAGTGAAGCTTTCATGCACATGGGGAAAGAAGTCTCGGTGCTCTTCACTGTCAATGTACTTCCAGTCAACATATCTGGTATCTGCAACAATAGGCTTCTTATCCATCAACACAGTCTCATAGAAGTCCTGCTGCTCTCTGGTGTGGAATCTGGAGTCCACAACAGTCCTTCTCCTCACGGCATATGGATCAGACTGTCTCCATAGCCTGAGACCTCTATCCTTCCTTGCCTTCATATCCTCGGCTTGAGGATGAGCATCGTTGTGGAGTGGCAGTTTTGGACGGAGCTTCAGCAACACATGTTCTTCTTCATCAGAATCTGCTGGTGGCACATCACCCTTGTTCTTCTCAGAGGCTGGGATGTTCCTGGTTGTCCTCTTGGGCTTGGCAGAAGGCTTTGCTGGAGCTGCCTTTGCTTGAGCGGGCTTCTTAGGCTTAGAAGTGGCTTGAGCCCTAATTGCATCACCCATGAGTTTTTTGCTTCTGAGGAGCAGGCTGGGGTGCTTCTTCTTCTTCATCTTCCTCGGCTGCTACATCTGCATGAGAATCAGCATATACTACCCTCTTCCTCTTGGAAGTTTTCTTCACTTTACTTGGGGCTGGCTCTCCCAAGTTCAGCTTCTTGGCAACAGCTGACTGCTTGACCTTGCTGGTGCCTTTCTTGAACTGCTGCCCTTCGTGCTCTTTGGCAACAACCTTTCTCTTGGGCTTGGAGGTTACTTCCTCAGCAATGAAGTCAGAGTCCTCATCATCAGAATTTCTCTGCTTTCTGGTTCTGGTGGCTGCAGGAGGCAAACCACTAGGTGTACTCCTCTCACCATCATCAATAGGGCTACTAGCCTCAGGACTAGTATCTGCCTCAGGAATCTCTGCAAAAGGTGATTCTGACCTGTTCTGGCTGTCACTGGCATCTGACATGGCTGACAACCTGTGAATAGATAAGGTATAGGCAGAGTAGAAGAGTTATCACAAACTGCAGAGGTTTTTGCAAAAAAATGAGTTCAAATCTTAGTTTTGAGTTTTCACAGAATGCATTTCGGTCAAACCGATTTCTAGTTTCGGTGAATCCGAAGTGTATAACAGAAACTTACACACCACTTTCGGTTGGACCGAAATGGGTTTCGGTCCTGCCGATAAACTACGGTTTCACTAAAACTATGCTTCGGTCACACCGATTTGCACAACTCGGTTAGACCGAAAGTGCAGTGCAATGGCCAGAGGCCGAATCGGTCACACCGAGAATTTAAAATCGGTTTCACCGAGATGTGTTCCGTGGAAACCTAAACCTAAGAATTTTACTCGAAACTAGAACCGATCTGGTGTTAAGGAATTTTTCAATCGTGGCTAGATGCAGGGCAAACCAATCGTGCAATGAATCAGATGGGGAGCACGAGAGGGATCGAGACTCACCCTAACTTGGTAGAGTCCCTCTACGGCGGCAACGGCGCGGAGGAGAAAACCGTTGACGGCGGCGGAGACCTGCGGCGAGGGCGCACAGGCGACGACGGCGACGATCTGGAGATCAGGGCGATGCAGCAGGGGACTTGGGGGCGAAACGGTTTGAAGGAATAATCGCGCGCTGCCCTCAGTATTTATATCCCCTTGCTGTCGGTGGGACCGAGTTGAAAAACTCGGTGACACCGAAATGGATAACTGCTGTGCAGTTACGCATATCGGTCACGCCGAGATTTAGAACTCGGTTTCACCGAGATGAAACCTAGATCAGTCTAAGCGTTTCGGTTGGACCGAGTGGGAGAAGTTAGTCTGACCGAAATTGACTTAGAAGGTTTTGGAAGTCAGCCTTAGACGGATCGGTGGCTCCGAGTGCTCCTCACTCGGAGGGTCCGAAAATGACTTGTTCAAAGTTTGTGATGTAAGCATGAATAGAATTTGAGACAAGAAAGCATAGATAGCTAGGGGAGGTATCTAGAGTATGTCTAGAGGGGGGGTATGTCTAGAGGGGGGGTACTTAGGCATTCTTGTCCATCCATTTGGCCAGAAAAATCAAAACAACCAAAACAACAAATGGATGTCCTCGAATGGATAAAATCATGCATTCAACATGCTCACACAATAAGATAGCAAATGAAATATGTGTCAAACATGCACAACCAAAACTCTAGCTACTAGCACACAATTTGTCGATGACTAGGTCATCTATATATGAGTATATTGACTTAGGAGCCAAATGAGAACATTTGATCATAGGTCATACTCATCGTTTAAGCACAAGTGAGGTTACCACTTTTACATAAAGCATTGATGTGTTCACATCATTTGAAGATGCTTTAGCTCAATTTTTAGAGCAAAGCTCCCCCTAGATGTGAGAACCCCTTTTAAAGGGTCAAACTAACCTTGGGTTGTCGTAGAAGACTTCATGTAGATGTTGAAGATGTGGATGCTCAATGTTGATGGAGATCATCAAGAGTTGGGAGCTATCCTTTGGATTAGGGCACTTTCAATACCTACATGGGTTAGTCCCACAAGGAACAAACAAGGATATCCATGGACATAGATTGAAGTTCACAATAGATGATGTCCATGAAAGCAATGATTACCTTGTCCCTTGACTTACCAACAAGAGGGTTTGTGACTCCATGAACTAGTGCATGATGTGGAAGTTAATTGCACAAGTTGCCAAAATGAATATGAGTGAAGTATGTTGGCGGAGTCACCCTCAAGAACCTTCTAGTTCTTCTTCTTTGGGATCCACATCATCTTGATGGGAATCCTTGGGGTTGTAGTTGAGCTTGACGAAGTAGAACTTGACGTCTCCTTGGGAACCCACTAGACCATGGCTTGAGGTGCTTCAATGAATGCATCAATCTCCTCTTGAAGCTTGTCCTTGGCCTTTAGCTTGTGGTCTTGTGGTGGAAGGTCATCTTGAGCTTGTTCCACATTGGAAGAAGTAGGATCATACTTCTCCTTTTGAGAAACAAACGGTGGAGTAGGGTATTGACCTTCTTCCCACTCAACACCTTCGGCGTTGAACTTTCGCTCAAAACCAATCCCTTGATTCTTCCGATGCCTTCCTTGTTTGCGAACAATTTCCTCAAAGTTCTTGCTTCCGGCAAGACTCTTGTAGACACCTTTCTCTATGATTTCCTTCAATAAGCTATTTTCTTGCTCAAGTGTAACTTGGCTTGAAACATTGTTAGTGGGATCAAGAGAACTACTAGAAGCAACAATATTAGATTTAACATGGTTATTGTTACTACTAGAGGAAGAATTTTTCTTATGCTTGTCATGCTTAGTCTTAATAGGTGGCAAGAAATTAGACACGAGAAGTCGTTTGGCAAGATATGAAGAACTCTTCTTTCGAAGATCGTCATTGATCGCTTTTAGAAACTCATGTTCTTGCTCTAGAGTGAGCTTCTCGAAGCGTAGCTTCTCATGAGATCTTTGGAGCTCTATATGATCTTGTTGAGTTGTTTCATGAGCTAACTTAAGAGTGTTTAGTTCTTTAGTTAGACGCTCAATCTCCTTCATAGCATTGTCATTCGACTCTTCTCGACTATAAAGACTACTAGCATTTTCATCGTTACTAAGCTCACTAGATTTATCATGCAAGAGCTCATCTTCACCAAGCAAGTCATCCTCATCACTATCAAAGTCAATGAATTCAGGGTGTGTTACCTTGGGGCCTTTAGCCATGAAGCATCTTCCAATTCCCTCATTTGGTGAATCAAATAAGTCGTATGAGTTGGAGTTGGAGGATACGAGAGCAAGACCGGCAACACCTTCATCTTGACTGTAGTCGGAGTCGGAGTGATAGCTTCCATCGGATTGATTGTCGGAGTCGGAGCCGGAGACCCATTCACCTACATGAGCTTGATGTCTTCTTCTTGTGTAGCTCCTTGATGACTTGTCTTTCCTCTCCGAATCCTTGCTTCTCCGAGAGGGTCTTCGTTCATAACGATCATCTCTACTTCTCTCTCTCCGAGGTGACTCATCTCTTGATCTTCTTCTTGGAGATTCTTCTCTTCTCTTGTGGGGAGCCGTACACTCATTTGAGAAGTGTCCGGGTCTTGCACAATTGTAGCAGTTTCGATCACGACTAGAAGATCTCTTTTCATCATATGATCTAGACTTTGAGCTTCTTTCTTTGACTCTATTCTTGTAGAATTTGTTGAAGTTCTTAACCATTAGGCTTATCTCTTCATTGGAAATTAACTTGTCACTTGAGGTTGTGGGAGCATCACTAGTAGCTTTGTAAGCACCACTTGACTTGTTGTGAAGCTCTTCCTTATCCTTAAGTGTCATCTCATGAGCAACAATTCTTCCAATGACTTCAGTTGGCTTGAGAGTCTTGTAGTTTGGCATCATTTGGATCAAAGTGCACACGGTGTCATACTTTCCATCCAAAGCTCTTAGAATCTTCTTGATGATGAATCGGTCGGTCATTTCTTCGCTTCCTAAGCCGGCAATCTCATTTGTGATGAGAGCAAACCTAGAGTACATTTCAGCGACTCCTTCACCATCCTTCATCTTGAACTTGTCAAGTTGACCTTGAAGAATATCTAGCTTTGATTCCTTCACAGATTCAGTACCTTCGTGCATTTCAACCAAAGTATCCCAAATCTCTTTAGCATTCTCAAGACGGCTGATTTTGTTGAACTCCTCGGGACACAAGGCATTGAAGAGAATGTCACAAGCTTGAGCATTGTTTTGCAACATCCGCAACTCTTCCGGTGTAGCTTCGCGATCCGGAACTTTTCCTTCCTCGAAGAATTCACCTTGCATACCAACACAAATAATGCCCCATGCGGCTGGGTTATGACCAAGAATATGCATTTTCATTTTATGCTTCCAACTAGCAAAATTTGTACCATCAAAGTAAGGACCTCTACGATAATTACCCTCACTAGACGCCATACTCTCCTAGGTTGTGAAACCAAGCTTATGGATTCCAATGCAATGGAAACCAAAACAATGGAGACCAAAGCTCTGATACCACTTGTAGGATCGAAAGTATGTCTAGAGGGGGGGGGGGTGATTAGACTACTTGTAAATATAAATTTTTTGCCTTTTGATCATGAACAGTTTTTAGCAGTTTCACAATTATGATCAAGTCAAGTATCACCCTACACATGCAATTCTAGAGTATAAGCAGCGGAAAGTAAATTGCACATGTAGTAAAGAGAGGTGGAGAAGATCAAACGCAATTTGGAGACGCGGAGATTTTTCCCGTGGTTCCGATAGGTAGTGCTATCGTACATCCACGTTGATGGAGACTTCAACCCACGGAGGGTAACGGCTGCGCGAGTCCACGGAGGGCTCCACCCACGAAGGGTCCACGAAGAAGCAACCTTGTCTATTCCATCATGGCCTACGCCCACGGAGGGCTAGCCTTACTCGGGGTAGATCTTCACGAAGTAGGCGATCTCCTTGCCCTTACAAACTTCTTGGTTCAACTCCACATCTCGATGACGGAGGCTCCCAAGCGACACCTAACCAATCTAGGAGGCACCACCCTCCAAAAGCTAATAGATGTTGTAGATGATGATGAACTCCTTGCTCTTGTGCTTCAAATGATAATCTCCCCAACACTCAACTCTCCTCACTGATATGGCTGTGGTGGAAGAAAGGATAGAGTGGAAAGCAACTTGGGAAGGTTAGAAATCAAGTTTCATATGGTAGGAATGGAGCAACTTGATCTCAACACAAGGGTAGGTAGTTCTCTTCTCAGAAAGTGTAAGGTAGGAGTGGTAGTTCTTTCTGATGGCTCTCTCAACGAATGAAGAGGGGGTGGAGGGGTATATATAGCCTCCACACAAAATCCAACCGTTACACACATAATTGAGCAATCTCGGTGAGACCGAAGTGAAAACTCGGTCAGACCGAAAGTTCAAATATAGTGAACGTTGGGGTTTTCGGTGGGACCGAAAATACCATCTCGGTTTGTCCGATTTGAGTCAAACATAGGAACTTGCCAGTTTCGGTGGGACCGAAAATATCAACTCGGATATTCCGATATGATGTCAAACGGTTACAGAAGGTTGGCAGCCCGTGTTTCGGTGAGACCGATCTCAAACTCGGATTGACCGATTTTTCTAGGGTTTGGCTTATGGCTGAGGTGGTTCATCTCGGTGGGACTGAGTTGGAAGAATCGGTTTGTCCAAGATTACTTATGAGTGTGTATAGTAGTGAAAGTTTCTGATAGTTGAAGGAGATATATCACTAAGCACTTGAGCAACCAGATCATCAACACAACCTCATCCCCTTTTAATAGTATTGGCTTTTCCTATGGACTCAATGTGATCTTTGATCACTAAACCAAAAATGGAGTCTTGAGCTTTTGCCAATGCTTGCCTTAGCATTCTGAGGGGTCCACTTCTTCAGTCATTTCCATACCCGTATCACTGAACTTCTCTGAAATGATTCTCAAGTAACAATTAGTTCAATGATATATATGTTGTTATTAATTACCAAAACCACCCGGGGATTAGTTGCACTTTCATCTCCCCACGGTATGCACGCACACCATCTGCGGGGTGGCCGTGACCAGAACTCTCATCGAGGCGCGGCGCCAGCCTCAACATCCTCTCTCCCAAAGCCTTCGGTCATCTGCCTGTGTCCTATAGGCAGCTCCTTCCCACCAAGCCCTTCTCGGGGGTCACGGGCTGGGCCATTCCGCTCTGCCAGTTCCGCCTCCCGGTCACCTTCGACACACCGGCTAACTACTGGACTGAGCTCATCGATTTTGACGTTGCGCCCATCCACCTGCCGTACAACGCCGTCCTCGGCTTCCCAGCCTTGGCAAAGTTCATGGTGGTGACTCACCCGGGCTACAACACCATCAAGATACCCGGGAGCTGTGGCGCCATCACCATCAAAGGGGACCCTTAGGCCGCCCTTCAGGTCCTTGGGCGCTCTTACAAGGCGGCCGCTGCTGCATCTCACCCAGGGGCGAAGGGGGCTCCGGAACCTCCGGTGGCCGCACTTGCCAAGAAGAAGCAGCTATTTTCGCAGGACCCTGCCGAGACGAAGCAAGTGCCCACCGACGAAGAAGGCTCAGGAGCCACCTTCACCATCGTCATAGGCATGGATCCAGAGCAAGAGGCGGTGTTGGTCAGCTTCCTCAAGGCCAACAAGGATGTGTTCGCCTAGAAGGCTGCATATTTGGTCGGAGTGCCTAGGCATGTCATTGAGCATCACCTCACGGTGTGCCCCAACGCGCGCCCTATCAAGCAGAAGGCGCGTAGACAAGCCCCGGAGAAGCAGGCCTTCATCATCCAGGAGGTTAGGAAGCTGGAGGAAGCGGTTGTCGTACGGGAAGTACGGCACCCGGATTGGCTGGCCAATCCCGTCATCGTCCCGAAGAAAGGAGGCAAGGAATGCATGTGCATCGACTTCACAAGCCTCAACGTATTCTGCCCTCAGGACCCCTTTCCTCATCCGCGCATTGACCAAATCGTGGATTGGACGACTGAGTGCGACCTACTCTGCTTCCTTGACGCCTTCTCGGGGTACCACCAAATCAAGATGGCGGTAGAAGACGTGGAGAAGCCGGCGTTCCTGACCCCATGAGGGGTCTACTGCTACACCTGCATGCCTTTTGGGCTGAGGAATGCGGGCGCTACCATCCAGCGCCTGATGCACATCACCCTCGGCCCTCAGCTCGGGAGGAATGCAGAGGCCTACGTCCATGACATCGTGGTTAATACCAAGGAGGCCACGACCCTCATCCAGGACTTAGAAGAAACATTCAAAAACTTGCGCAAGGTGAAGCTGTGCCTCAACCAGGAGAAGTGTGTGTTCGGCGTTCCCTCCGGCAAGTTGCTAGGGTTCCTGGTTTCGCACCGGGGCATTGAGGCCAACCCGGAGAAGATCAAGGCCATCGAGAAAATGAGGCCGCCCACAAACCTGAAGGAAATGCAGAAGCTCGCCGGATGTGTGACATCCCTGGGGCGCTTCATCTCTAAGCTCGGGGAACGTGCCCTCCCGTTCTTCAAGCTCATGAAGAAGACTAGTAAGCATGCCCGTGCAACGCACGTCTCGATCAAAGCAACCCCTTAAATTCATGTGAGTATTGGATTCTGAATTCATATTCTAGAAATTTTGGGAAAAAATATAAAATATATAGTGTGTGATGATCTTGCCTCTCGAAAGGTCAAATTTAATACAAACCCCATCAGTTATCTTTTTATTATGTCATGTGAGGTTCACGCAGATAAAAGAAATCATAATCCATGAAGAAATCACAATCATATAGCAAAGCTTTCAGGATGTCTAGTTTCTTGTGTGAATTATCAGAAAGATCAATTTCCAGAATCCGATTGTTCTGGGGCGGGGGGGTGTGGTAAATCAAAGATCAATTTAGTTGGCAACTATTAACAAAAGTATTGTTAGGCCACAAAGATTAAATCTGTTTAATTGTTTAACACGTATGTGTGCACACCCCAACTGCAAAAGAACTATTTTTGTTGCTGCAGCTGATTGTCGCACCTGCATATATGCATATAGAATAGAAAACAAATTTAATTAGCGAACTGTCTACTCATTTCTCCTCAAACTGAATAAAAGTACACACTGATGATGGCCACATCTCTCCCCGATTTTCAGGTTCAAATTGTTGCCAAAAATAGAAAATAGACTCACCTGATTGAGCAACAAAGGACCAAGAATACAGCTGCAAATACTCCATGAATAAGGGCGCAAGCATGACCTCGTTCATGATTTGTCTAGTTACGGCTGGTGTAGGAACTTATTCTGAATTATCTGAAACCCAAAGTCCATTCTAAAACAAATTTCTTCATCTCTAGAAAGCCCAACCAGTCTGTAAAGAAATAATACAAAATCACAGTAGATATACCTTTTCTCTACCTAAGCATGCTAAGTATGCATCATATAGAAGATTAGCAGCAAGAAAAGACCGAAGGTGCAGATAAAGTCTATGTGAGAGAGAGAGAAATTATTGAGAGAAGAGAAAGGTGTATGTCTGGCCCGTCTCCACCATGAAACCTTCATCAATATTTAGTTTCAATCAACCGGCAGGAGGAGGTTACCAGTAACTTGGCTTCTTGGGCAGTGTATGTTACCGGAATAAATCAGCCTTGCCTTTAGCACTATCCTCTGCCAGTGCACACTGGTTAATCTCGTCCTTGTACCTGCGCATAAATTTAACCTGAGGCGGAGACTGGAGGTTTTTCCCCCTCATGCACACAATTTTAAATACACGCAAACTGAACTGAAACAGTAAACTATGGATCAACCCCCTGCTTCCCACATTCACCAGCGACACCAACGCCGAGGCAAGCACCTCCACATGAGTATCAGAAGCAGCGACCAGACTCTCGCTCACTCGCCGTGCGCACGCACCAGAAGAACGACTAACAAAGAATGAAAGGGCAAGAGAGCATACTGTCTGCAGCGTCTATGGCCTCGCGCGCGCCGCGACCATCAATAGAACTAGCAGGAGTTGGCCGCCCTCGTCTCCGTCTCGTATCGGAGCCCGCCTCGTCATCTCCGCAAGACAATTCACACCATCTGACGCCCGTCTTCGTCGCGAGTCCTGGCACAACCGATCCTCGCAACACGCGTGAGCGCGGAAGGGAACACAATCGGAGTCGATCAGCGCGCGAGGAGGCACAGATCCGCCGGCTAGGCGGCTACAACGACGCAATGGCCTCTGCTGGGGCCACCGTGGAGGGAAGAGCCTATGCGTAGAGGCATATCATCCACATATTGAAGGAACCCATGGAGCTTCATCTTAGATCGGTACCGGCAACAATGTAATAGTAGAGAAAAAATGTTCTCATAATGAAAAGCTGGATCTGCTAGCGGCGACCATGGAAGGATATTGACCGGCATGCATCACGCCCGAAGGTACCTGGCTAGGCAGTGCGAGTCAGGCCGCGAGGCAGCTGGCCGGCGCTGATCTGTGGCGTCGAGACGGGTGGGGCGGCGCCGATGTCCGGGCGCGGAGCAACGACCCAGGGAATCGGCTCGGCGTGCGGAGGCAGCCGGGCACGTGGATTTTGTTTGACCGAATTGCGGCGGCGGCAGGCGAGAGAAAAGGCGAACGCTATTGGCAGAGTTTTCGTCCGACTCTTCAAATTGCTAAACGTATTTTTAGGAGGGCTAATTGTTACGTTTACAGTTAGATTTAATTGGGTGAATTTGATCGTGAGGCTATAATTATTCCATGTTCTTGTGTGTACATTAGCGGGGTGCGTTTAGAAAAGATAATGTTCGCTTGTTTAATAGTAGTATAGATTCTTCAAGCTCATGAAGAAGAAAGGGCCCTTTGAATGGATTCCGGAAGCCGACACCGCTTTCTAGGATCTCAAGGAATACCTCACCAGCTCGCCGGTTATGGTAGCACCACGACCCTTGGAGCCCATCACACTCTACCTCACCGCAATGCCTCATTCCGCCAGCGCAGCACTGGTTGTGGAGCACGAGGAAAGGCTCCGGACCCCAAGGCCACCGGGCGGCTCGGCATGGTCAGGACCCGTGCCGCCCCCTCACGCGGGCTCAGGGGCGGATTCGACCGTGGGCACCGACGGCCCCACCGCTTAGCAAGGAGCTCCAGAGGCTCCTGAGGCGCCAGTGGACCCTGCTGCGCCTACCCTCGTGGAGCACCCGGTGTACTTCATCAGCATAGTACAACACGACGCGCGTTCGCGCTACCCGATGCCCCAGAAGCTGCTCTTGGCGCTCCTTGTCGCCTCCAGCAAGCTGCGCCACTACTTCCAAGGCCACCCCATCAAGGTTGTTTCGTCGTATCCCCTCGACAAGGTGCTGCGGGGCCCGAATGTCGTTGAGATGGTCGCCGAGTGGAACATCGAGCTTCAAGCGTTCCAACTGGAATTCAGCACCACACGGGTGATCAAGGGAGCAGATCTGGCAGACTTCATGGCAGAATGGACTGCCGCGCCAGAGCAGGGGGTCAGCGAAGACTGTTCGCTGGCCCCCGGCGATGAAGCCCCATATAGATGGGTAGTGTACTTCGACTGCGCCTTCTCACGCCTTGGCGCGGGGGCTGGCGCCGTGTTGGTATCTCCCACTGAGGATAAGTTGTACTACGTTGTGCAGCTCTGCTTCCAGCAGGGCGAGAAGGTCTCCAAAAACATCATAGAGTACCAGGGCCTAATTGCCGGGCTCAAGGCCGCCGCCGCGATGGGGGTCAAGAGTCTAACCATCAGGGGCGATTCGCAACTCCTCGTCGACTTCTCCAACAAGAAGTACAAGCCCAAGGATGAGCACATGGGGGCATACCTGGAGGAGGTGCGCAGGATGGAGAAGCGATTCCAAGGGCTGGAGGTGCAGCACATGCCGAGAGGCACAATCAAAGAAGCGGACGACATTGCCAAGCGAGCCTCCAGAAGGGAGCCTCAAAGGCCAGGCATTTTTGATGAACGGCTACTCAAGCCGTCAGCAGCACCATCAGCTCCCGAGCCGGCCTCCCCTCCACTGGGGTTACCACGGCGCCCCCGGACGGTGCCCCGCCCTACGGCCCACCTTCCAGAGCCTGCCTGTTGCTCGTTGCGGAGCCTGAGGAGGGTTGCTGGACCCAAGAACTCAAGATGTACCACAACATGATGCCCTGCTAAACAAAGAAGAAGACGCAGAGCGCGTGGTTCGACAGGCCTCAGCTTACTACATCCAAGACGGTGGACTCTACAGGAGGCTCCCCAACGACGTCTCGCTAAAATGCATCTCGAGGAAGCAAGGGCGCGAGCTGCCGGCTGATATCCACGGTGGAGACTGTGGCAATCAATCTCCGTCCCGCACCCTCGTGGGCAAGGCCTTCCGTAGCGACTTCTACTGGCCCACGACACTGAACGACGCCACGAAGCTCGAACGAGCTTGCGAGGCATGCCAGTTTCACGCCAAGCAGATCCACCAGCCGGCGCAAGGCCTCCAGACAATTCCGCTTTCCAGGCCCTTCACGGTCTGGGGATTGGACATCCTAGGTCCATTTCCTCGGGCAGCGGGGGGCTACCGCTTCTTGTATGTCGCCATCGACAAATTCAACAAGTGGTGGAAGTGGATCCTGTTCGCACGATCCCAGCCGGGTCGGCTGTCAAGTTCATCCAGTGCCTCGTGAGGTGATTCGGGGTCCCCAACCGCATCATCACGGATAACGGTTCGCAGTTCACAAATAATCTCTTCAGGTCATATTGTGCTAACCTTGGAACACAGATCTGCTACTCTTCGGTGGCCCACCCCAGGAGCAATGACCAGGCCAAACGCGCCAACGCGGAAGTCTTGCGTGGCCTCAAGACGCGCAGCTTCAAGAAGAAGCTTGAGGCTTGCGGCAGGGGCTAGATCGACGAACTCTAGTCCGTGCTGTGGTCAATCCGAACCACTGCCACCAAACCTATGGGGGAGACTCCCTTCTTTCTCGTCTATGGGGCGGAAGCGGTCCTCCCTCACGAGGTCAAGCATCGCTCCCCACGGGTCTTGTCCTTCAATGAAGAATGACAGGACGCCGCCTAGCGGATGGACCTCATGCTCGGCGAGGAGGGTTGCCGCCGAGCTGCCCTCAGGGCGGCACGTTACCACAGGCGCTGCGGCGGTACCACTGCCGCGGCGTCCGCGCAAGAACACTTGAAGTTGGTGACTTGGTCCTGAGGCGGGTCCTCTCCCGTGAGGGGCTACACAAGCTCTCACCCATGTGGGAGGGCCCGTTCAGAATCGCACGTGTCTCTAGACCTGGTGTTGTGCGCCTGGAGACACAGGATGGGATACCTATCCAGAATTCCTGGAACATCAAACACCTCAGGAGGTTCTATCCATAATCAAGGCTCCGTGCCCGTGAAGGTCTCCGCCTGTGACACTCTTACGTAATAATGAGTTGGGGTTGTACACGCCTTGGAGTCTCCTGTGCGTTGCCTACGGGCCCTCAGACGGGGCTCCCACCCATACCCCAGTGGCAGTCCTTAGCTCCGCGCTGGGAAGAAGACGTAGTGTAGGGTCGGACGCGACCTTTTTTCCTTTTTGCTTGGTGTTTGGCTGTCAGCCTTTTCTACTTCCTAGTCTATCAGCCCTTCCTCTACCCCATGCTATGAAGTTCTCGTGTTTCTCGCACTTCCTGCATTTGGTTTGTGACCTTTCTTGCCGGTTTGTTTGGGATCTTTCTTGATAGTTCTAAAGTTCAGCTGCGCTACTCGCTCTCCTTCACGCGCCTTGCGTGTGGGGGCTGGGGCACGGTCGGTCACCGGCCCTTGTCTGTCGACGTGGCCCCGTGGCCTCGCCTGGCCAAGCCTGCTCAGGCTCTGGCGCTGGGCTTCTCAGTGCACGCACCCTATCTTACCGAGCCGCTCAGGCTTTGGCGCTCTAACCCGCGCTCGACACTCTCAGCAGATCTCAGCGGCTGACTCCCGCTCGAGGGCTGTACGAGCCCGCCAGACTCGGCCACCTCATCATGACCCGATGCGGCTCACGATGCCGGAGTCAGGAGGAATCCGCCTCAGGACGACACGACGCATAAAAGCTAAGTAATTTCACCCAGCCAGCAAAAGCATGACATCGAATTCTCGCTTCTTACATATATCACAACTCATTGCACGCCTCTTTAAGGCAACTTGAACTTTTAACGCAGAAAAGACATGAAGGGAAAGAAAGGAGGAGAAGCAGAGGCCGCTCCCGCTCAGTCGGAGTCCTCCATTTCCTCTGGCTTCACCGAACCACAGCGGAGCGGCAACCCCCTCCCCTCGCCGTACCGAGCGCGGCGGCGTGGTGGTTCGTTGCGGCCGCCGCTGCTGGAGGAGCTGCTGCTGCTTGATACGTCCAAAACGTATCTATAATTTCGGCTTGCTCCATGCCTTTTTTGTGTGATATTGCTATGATATTTATGCACTTCCATACACTTTTGATCATATTTGGACTAACCCATTAACTCAGTGCACCCCAGTACCAGTTTCTGTTTTCTGCTGTTTTTGTATTTCAGGTTTTCCCATTACTTAAATTGCCAGAAAAATTCCGGGAAAAATATATAAAAAATCAGCGCTCCAGAAGCTTCCATGCGGCAGAAGTAGGGCCAGAGGGGGGCCACAGGGGCTCCAGGCGCCCAGTGGGGGCGCCCCCTCCTGGCCGCCGCGCCAGGCCGCCTGGGCCCCCCTTACCTCCGTTGATGCCCCCCTTTGGCATATATTTACATCGCATCCCGAAACCCTCGATTCCAGACCCCTTTCTCCAGAAGCTATTCTGAACCCCGCCGCCATCGCCACCAAGTTTTGGGGGACCAGAATTCCTGTGCCGGCACCCTGCCGGGACGGGGAAGTGCCCCCAGATTCATCTCCATCGACGTTGCTTCCTCCCTCCATGATGCGGGAGTAGTTCCTCCTCGGGGCTGAGGTTTCTACCAGTAGCTATATGGTCAATTCTCTCTCCCATGATGTGATCTTCGTTGTGATCGTAGGCTATGTTAATCTAGGGTGATCCCATCATATTTCCCCTTCCTCTATGTATTGGATTGATGTACTCACTTGTCTTTATCTAGTATAATCTCCGAGACCAAGGTGACAGCGGTCTATTGGACATGGATTAGAAGAATATTTTCATGAGTGATTTCCTCTTTAGTGTGTGGATTGAAGATTGAGAGTCTCTTGGTGCTTGTCTTTGACTATCCTTGAGATATGTTGTGGTGATTGTGGTACTCTCTTTGGATGGCCGAGGTGACATTGGGAAATCCATAGATTGAGAACTACGAACTTAGAGGTGTGCTTTTGTAGCCCTACATAATTCTCGTCCTCTCTTGACCACAAAGGAATGACCTCCGAGTGCGTCCCCCTTGCATGTTTTATGGGAAATATCATGTGATTCGATTATGTTAATGTTGTCGGGAGTTGCCACTAGTGAAAGTATGAAGCCTAGGCCTTGTTTCCACCATTGCAATACCATTTGTGCTCACGTTTACCACATGTTTTCTTGCTGCACTTTTTATTACAGATTTATATTACTTTGCTTTGCCAATCCTATCATTCATATTTTACCATCTCTTCGCCGAACTAGTGCACCTATACATCTGACAAGTGTATTAGGTGTGTTGGGGACACAAGAGACTTCTTGTATCTTGATTGCAGGGTTGCTTGAAAGGGGTACATTCAACCTCCACTTCCCCGAGTTCGATAAACCTTGGGTTACTCACTTAAGAGAAATTTGCTGCTGTCCTACAAACCTCTGCTCTTGGAGGCCCAACACTGTCTACATGAATAGAAGCGTGTAGTAGACATCAAGCTATTTCTGGCGCTGTTGCCGGGGAAGTGAGGTAAGTGAAGGTACCTTCTCTAGATCTTGCAATTAAATCTTTTTGTTTCTTGTTTTTATTTCACTAGTTATGTTTATGGAAAACCGCAATCTTAGTTCGCTGCTTGGGGAAGGCCGCTTTACCACACCCGTGGTAGAGAAGTCTCCTCCACCTACTGAATGTATCCCGTTCAAAATACCACTTGGGATAATTGAAATAATTAGGAATGATTGTTATGATGGGACAGTCAATCCTACTATTCATTTGTTGAAACTTACAGAACTTTGTGAGTTGTTTAAGATTTCAGGTTTGACAAGAGATGGACTCATGAGGAAATTATTTGCCTTGTCACTGAAAGGAAAAGCATTGGAATGGTATAGGCTACTAGATAACTCTCACCTGCTGGATTGGGAAGAGATCCAGTCTCTCTTTTACTCCAAGTTTTATCCTCTTCATGAAGTCCATGAGAATAGGAATTATGTTTATAATTTCTATCCTCATGACGGAGAGAGCATAGCACAAGCTTGGGGGAGACTGAAAACGTTAATGCTAAAATGTCCTAACCAGGGGCTCCCCAAACATATGATTATTACTAATTTCTATGCGAGGCTCTCTCGACAGGATAAAGATTTGCTCAATGCTTCCTCTATGGGTTCTTTCACGAACGAAAACATTGATGCTAAATGGGAACTCCTTGAAAGAATTCAACGCAACACTGAAGATTGGGAGATCGACAAAGGTAAAGAGTCAGGTATTATTTATGAGTATGATTGCATTAAGTCCTTTGTTGAAACTACAAGTTTTAATAAGTTTAGCGCTAAGTTTGGGCTTGATTCTCAACTCCTTGTTGATTTCCTCAAATCTTTTGCTTCACATCTTAATATGCCTAAGGAAGATTGGATCAAGCATCATGAACCTTTTAAAGAGATTTGCAAATAAAATGAAATTGTTCATGATGATTGCAAGATGCATGATCCAATTCCTAAAAATGAAGCTTTATATAAGCATGTTAATTTTTGTGGAGTGGATAGACCTTATGAAAGGCCTATGATTGAAGAAGAGAAGTATTGTAAGCAACATAAGCATGAAAGAACAATCACTTGGGTCAGAGATTTAAGTGAAATTGCTAGAGAATTGTGTGACCTTTATCCTTTTACTTGTGAACTTTGCTGTATAGAGGGTCACTTTAATTTTCAATGCATGCACTTTCAAAACATAACTGTTAACCAGTTGTGTGATAACATGATCACCTCTGATCTTTATGATGAGCTTATGTTATTTTTGATGTGTGAGGAGTTATCAGAAAAGACTTCTTGGCTAGATGTTAATGCCATAGGAATAAAAAACACTTTGCAAAATTGCCATCTCTATTGTGTTGTTAATTGCCATGAAAATGATTACATAAGTAAGACTAGAAAGGAGGGAACTTTACCAAAGTATAAAAATGTCTCTTATATTTCAGCTAATAAAAAGGAGAGTTTGTCCCAAGTTTCCCCTATTGTTTCTAATGATAAACCAGGATATGTGGAGAAGCTTCATCTCCAACCACTCCCTCCTAAGGTGAAGAAGAAGAAAAAGAAGAGGAGGAGGAAGAGGAGCAAGAAGGAAGAAGAATGGGTATCAACCTGGCCTGAGCATATTCCTCCCATCAACTTTTATCCTAACGGTTGTAAGTTTAAAGAAGAAGGTAAAGTTTATTGCCTTAATTATCATCTTGATGATACGTCCATAGGTACTATTGAAGATGATTTTGATTATGATATGCATGTTACTTATTGTGATTGGGTAAATGATGATAATGTTACTTATGATCTTGAAAATCTTTTTGGTACCAACTCTGAAAGTGATGATATGGAAAGCTCTAAGCTTGGGGATGATAGGATTGCAAATCATTTACGCACTAGTGATGTGACAATTGATAATTCTTTTGCTAGTAAGAATAAAGACAACATGTTTACAAATATAGTTGCTAGCAATGATAATGCTCTTCTCTACTATGATGATGTTATAACTCCAATCTATAGTGATTATAAAGGTACCTATGACATAAGGAGAAATTATCCTTATGAAACTTGTCATAATCATGGAGGGAATTACTCCCTTGTTGAGTGCCATCTTCCTAATACACAATTAATCTATAGTGTTCAAGTTGTTTATGATAGTCCTACTCCCACTATTACCAATGAGAAAGATTATGCTTATGTGGAGAGCAAGAGTACCTTTTTGCATGTGGATCATGGTAACAATGCTTTATGTGATTCTTATATTGTTGAGTTTATTCGTGATCCCACTGAAAATTATTATGAGAAGGGAACATATGCTTATAGATATTTCAATAATATCAAGTTCCCTCTCTTTATGTTGAAGGTTTTGAAGCTGCACTTGTTTTGTCTTCCTATGCTTATTGCTTTGTGCTTCAATGAATTATTCTATTGCAATATTCCTATGCATAGGAAGCATGTTAGGCTTAAATGTGTTTGGTATTTGCTTCTTGATGCTCTCTTTTGTTCTTCAACTCTTATTCCTACGAGAGCATCATTAAAGTCTTAAGCCTATCTTTATGGCTATAAAAAAGAGCTCTAGGGAGACAACCCTTGTTATCTTTGCTTTCAGTTTGTTCTTTCAGTTTTTAGTGGTCTTGATGTTTGTTACTACTGTAGCAACATCATTGTATCTTTATTTTTCAGCTTTGTGCCAAGTTTAGCCTCCGATTGCAAGAAAGTTCAAAAGTTGTGACGTGCAGTCCAGAAAATAGATTCTATCCTTGGACAAAAAAATTCGTATAAAATCACCAGATCATCTTTTTGATCTGAATTTTTTTGACAGCGTGCTCTATACAATTGGCTTTCGATCCTCTGTTCTGAGTTTTTTGATTGAAGTGCCCCAAAAAAATTATTTACTACCTGATGGTCTGTTTTTCACAGATTATGTCCTGTTTTGCCTTTCTTTCGTTTTGCAAACCTTGAGCTTGCTTTTTCTTTGCAAAAACCTTTTGGCAATCTTGAGAAACAGTAGATCTTCAAGATTATCCTTATTTCCAGCAAGGAAAAATTATTTTATTATGGGTACTAACCTCGCTAATCAGATTATGATGAGTTCTGTATGAAGGGAGTTTTCAAGTGTGCGAGGGAAGATGATAAAAAGATTCAGGACGGTCAAACGCTCAAGCTTGGGGATGCCCCGTGCACCCCCAAGAAATATTCAAGAAGACTCAAGCGTCTAAGCTTGGGGATGCCCCCGTGCATCCCCTTCTCCATCAACAATTATCAGTTCGTCTTTCGTTCCACTATATTTTAATCACTTCATGCGTTATGTGCTATGCTTGGAGCGTCTTGCTTTTAGTTTCCTTTTTAGTTTTCTTTAGCTTTGCTTGCTGTTCATAACGAGTTAGAACCCAGCTTTCTTTGTGTGGGAGAGAAACACGCTCCACTTCAACCTAGAACACAACATAGGATTTTCATGCGTATCTTCTTGTGTGTGTTCTTTATCTTTCCATAGCTGCTGTCATGCTTAGCTCTTAGTTTTCATGCTTATCTTTTTAAGAGCTTTTGTTTAGGTTATTGCTTCTGAAACTCTCTTGAGTTATCATGCTTATCTTGTTAAGAGAGTTGGATTCCGTGGCACCGGTTGATATGTCTATGATAAAAATGCTATGTGCATAATGGTGCTTAGTAGTTCATGTTTTCTTATGGTGAGTCTCTAGTAGCTGGGGGTTCTTAATGTGTTATTGAAGTGCCAGCATGATTTGTTTGCCTATGATGTGGTATGGTTTAGTGATATCTTCCTCCAAGAATTTATTTTGATTGACTTGGCATATGCTCACACATATTTAAGACTGTAAAGAAAGTCTATCAAGCCTTGATGATCTTTAATTTCTGAGTAGTGATATAACTTCCATGCCCGATTCAATGTTGCTTTGTCGCTTTGCATGATTATGGCCGTCATGGCTCTCTTAGTTGGTTGCCCCGTGCCGTCCACCGGCGGGAGCGCCCGCCTCCCCAAGAAGCTGCTGCGGGCGCAGCGGCATACTTGCGGGGACGACAACGACCCCTCTTTGGCGGCAATGGGACCGGATCCTTCGGGGTCTTCCCCTTCTGCGCGGCGGATGGCTTCCTCGGCGGCGCCATGAAGATCTTGCGACAAGAGAGAGAGTGAAGGACAAGCAAGGAGACGACGGCGCTGGCCTGGAAATGGCCTAGGGGCTCCCCCTCTAGTCCCATTTATAGGGCGAAGGAGCCCAACCGCCAGCCAATGGCGTCACAGCCATTATGCCCTCGTCGCCTGCGCCAAGGAGTTGTCAAGTCGCACGATCACCAAGGCTGCGTGGGAAGCGGAGCCGACACGTCCCATCCAACAATCACACGCCGGCCTGGCCCACCGCCTTTTAGGGCCTGCGGCGCTTCGTCCTCAACTAAGGCTTCGCCCCGAAGCCAACTCCATGCGCGCCTTGGGTCCGGGGGCTACTGTTGGCGTACTGGGGACCAGGGTACCCAGACTTGCCTTTCTGCGGGCCGCGACGAGCTCCTACTACGGCCTAGTACAGCCCAGCTGATCAACCAGCTGCCCAAGACCCTCGCGATGGAGCCAAGCCTCGCGAAGAGAACGACGTCAAGACCTCCTCGGGAGCGGCCTCAGCAAGGCGCTCCAGAGGGGCGGAGAATCCAAGGCCAAGCCTGCCTCAGGAGGATGCAGTGATATCAGTAGTGACGCACCGCGCCAGCAGGTGCCAGCGCACGCCAGCGGCGCAGTTACCATTTCGGTGCAAGGAGGACACAGCAGCCGCAAGTTCCCGAGGAGTGGGGCAAAGGTTTCCTCATTGGTACAACGAGACTGAAGACCGCAAGGATGACAAGGAGGATGTCATCGTCAAGCCCACCACCGCATCATCACCTGATCCTTTTGCAGGCGAAGACTGCTTTTGTCAGGGTAGGAACGTCCTTGTGTTCCCGCTCAAAATGGCCGTTGTGGAATCCCTTCCCGCCTAAACATTTCAGGGGAAGCGGACTGTGGCCGCCTATATAAGTAGCTAGAGCTCCCACTGCAAAGTGGGGACGGACCGATACACTCAGCCACTACACAAGGAGCAAGAACACTTGCCTCCTGACACTCCTGAGCTCACCTCCTAAGCCCAGGAACCGTTGTACTAGTTCATATTCTAGCTCGCCCGAAGCTAATCCACCAAACCAGGAAGTAGGGTTTTACACCACACGGTGGCCCGAACCAGGATAAACTCTTGTGTGTTATGTCTGTTGTTTGCTTGAATCCTTCCACCGAGATGAGAGCGAGGTGCTAGGTAGTCGTGAGTAGGAGAGATCTTCGTTCACGCCCCTGTGTTAGAACTTAACGGGTTTTGTGAAGCCCTGAATCCGACAGACATAAGTACTAGACCAGCAACACCTTCATCTTGAGTATATCCAGAGTCGGAGTGATAACTTCTTTTGGAGTTATGGTCGGAGTCGGAGCCGGATACCCATTCACCAATGTGATCTTGATGTCTTTGTTTTGTGTATATCTTTGATGACTTGTCTTTCCTTTCCGAATCCTTGCTTCTCTGAGAGGGTCTTCGTTCATAATGATCATCTCTACTCCTTCTTTCTCTTGGTGGCGATACTTCTCTCCTACTCCTTCTTGTGGGAGAATCTTCTCTTCTTTTGTAGGGAGCCGTACACTCATTGGAGTAGTGTCCGGGTCTTCCACAATTGTAGCAATTTCGTTCACGACTTGAAGATCTTTTGTCATTGTAGGAGCTTGACTTGGAACTTCTCTCCTTGCTTCTACTCTTGTAGAACTTGTTGAAGTTCTTCACCATTAGGCTCACTTCTTCATTGAAGGTTTGTTTCTCACTTGATGATGTGGGAGCATCACATGAGGCTTTGTAAGCACCACTTAACTTGTTGTGGAGCTCTTCCTTATCCTTAAGTGGCATCTCATGAGCAACAATTCTTCCAACGACTTACGTAGGCTTGAGATCTTTGTAATTGGGCATCATTTGGATCAATGTGCACACGGTATCATATTTTCCGTCCAAGGCTCTTAGGATCTTCTTGATGATGAATATGTTGGTCATCTCCTCACATCCTAAGCCGGCAATCTCATTTGTGATGAGTGCAAGCCTTGAGTACATTTCAGGGACACCTTCACCATCCTTCATTTTGAACTTGTCAAGCTGACATTGAAGCACATCCAATTTTGATTCCTTGACAGAGTCAGTACCCTCATGCATATCGATCAAAGTATCCCAAATTTCCTTTGCATTCTCAAGAAGGCTGATTTTATTGAATTCTTCGAGGCACAATCCGTTGAAGAGGATATCACAAGCTTGATCATTGTATTGCACCATCTTCAACTCTTCCGCGGTAGCTTCACGGTTTTGTTCTCTCCCATCAAATAATTCACCTTGCAAGTCAACAGACACAATAGCCCAAATGGCGGGGTTATGTACAAGAATATGCATTTCCATCTTATTCTTCCAACTAGTAAAATTAGTACCATCAAAGTAAGGACCTCTACGGTTGTAATTTCCCTCGCTAGACGCCATACTCTCCTAGGTTGTGAAACCAAGGCTATGATCACGAAAAGCTATGGAAATCAAGACAAATGGAGACCTTAGCTCTGATACCACTTGTAGGATCGAAAGTATGTCTAGAGGGGGGGGGGTGATTGGACTACTTTACCAAATAAAAGCCTAGACTTTTCCCAATGTTAAGTCTTGGCAGATTTTAGCAATTATGCACAAGTCAAGCAATCAACCTACACATGCAATTCTAAGAGTATAGTAGCGGAATGTAAAGCAATTGCATATGAAGGTAAAGGGAGGAGTTTGATGGAGCAAACGCAATGTAGACACAGAGATTTTTTATCCGTGGTTCCGATAGGTGGTGCTATCGTACATCCACGTTGATGGAGACTTCGACCCACGAAGGTTAAGGGTTGCGCTAGTCCACGGAGGGCTCCACCCATGAAGGATCCATGAAGAAGCAACCTTGTCTATCCCACCGTGGCCATCGCCCACGAAGGACTTGCCTCACAAGGGTAGATCTTCACGAAGTAGGAAATCTCCTTGCCCGTACAAACTCCTTGGTTCAAGTCCACAATTTTGACGGAGGCTCCCAAGTGACACCTAACCAATCAAGGAGACACTACTCTCCAAAAGGTAATAGACGTTGTGTTGATGATGAACTCCTTGCTCTTGTGCTTCAAATGATAGTCTCCCCAACACTCAACTCTCTTTCCTAGGATTGGATTTGGTGGAAAGATGATTTGATTTGAAAGAAACTTGGAGAAGGCTAGAGATCAATATTTATGTGGTTGGAATGGAATATCTTGACCTCAACACAAGTGTAGGTGGTTCTCTCTCAGAAAATGTACGTTGGAAGTGTAGGCTTGTTCTTATGGCTTTCTCCATGATTGAAGAGTGGGTGAAGGGGTATATATATAGCCTCGACAAAAAATCTAACCATTACACTCAATTTACAAAACTCGGTGGGACCGAATCAGAGAACTCGGTCAGACCTATTTAGTTCATAATCTGACCGTTAGGCATTTCGGTGGGACTGGTATGTCAACTCGGTAGGACCGATTTCATTAGGGTTAGGGCATAACGTAATCCTGGTGAGACCGATTACACAAGCTCGGTAGGACCGATTATGGTAATAAGCTAACCAGAGAGTTGGTCAGGCAAACTCGGTGGCACCGATTCTCTCGTTTCAGTTGGACCGAAACGTTACTAAGAGGAAACAGAGAGTTTGCATTGTGAACTCGGTGGGACCGATCGCTCATCACGGTTAGACCAAAACATTATTAAGGGAAACAGAGAGTTTGCAATCCTATCTCGGTGAACCGAGATCCCTATCGGCGAGACCAAAGTGACTAGGGTTTGTGGCAATGGCTATGTCTAGAGAACTCGGTGGCGCCGGATAGAAAGTTTCGGTGGGGCCGAGTTTGACTTTTGGTTTGGGACATATGTGGATGTGAAAAAGTGGTTGAGGATTTTGGAGCTTATCACTAAGGATTTCGAGCAAGAAACCCATTAAGCAACACCTCATCCCCTTTTAATAGTATTGCCTTTACTATGGACTCGATGTGATCTTGGATCACTAAAATAGAAAATGTAGAGTCTTGAGCTTGAACAAATATGTGTCCTTAGCATTTTGAGGGGTCCACATTTCTATTCCGTGCCATGCCAATCATTGAACATTCCTGAAATATTTATCTTGAGATATCATTAGTTCAATGAGCTATATGTTGTTAGTAATTACCAAAACCACCTAGGGATAGTTGCACATTCAGTAAGGTATCTCTTGAGGTCTTCCAAAGCCGCGTCAGCCTCTGGAGTCCACTCGAACGGGCCTTTCCGTTTCATCAGCTTGAAGAAGTGGAGGGTGCGCTCCCCTTGCTTGGAGATGAAACGCCTGAGCGACGTCACGCAGCCTGCTAGCTTCTGCATCTCTTTGATGGTCTTTGGTGGACTCATCTTTTCTATGGCCTTGACCTTCTCGGGTTTAGCTTCGATTCCTCTATGCGACACGAGGAAACCCAGCAACTTGCCTGATGGGATGCCGAACACACAATTTTCCTGGTTGAGCTACAGGTCCACCTTGCGCAGGTTGGCGAAGGTCTCCTCCAAATCATCAATAAGAGTCCTGGCCTCCTGTGATTTCACCACTATGCCATCGATGTACATTTCTGCATTCCTCTCGAGTTGTTCTCCTAGGGCGATGTGCATCAACCGCTAGAAAGTTTCTCCCAAGTTGCCCAACTCGAAGGGCATACAAGTGTAGCAGTATACCCCGCACGGGGTTAGGAAGACTGTTTTCTCAACATCTTGCACCGCCATCTTGATTTGATGATAGCCCGAGAAGGCATCCAGGAAACACAACAAATTGCACTCGGCGGTGGAGTCGATAATTTAGTCGAGGCGCAAGAGAGGGAAATGGTCCTGAGGGCAGGCCTTGTTAAGGTTTGTGAAATCGATACACATGCGCTCTTTCCCGCATTTCTTGGGGACAATGACCGAGTTTGCGAGCCATTCTGTGTGCCGCACTTCTCAAATGACGCTTGCCTCCAGCAACTTGCGGGTTTCCTGAGTGATAAATGACTGCTTCTCCGGGGCTTGCCGTCGTGCTTTCTGCTTTACTGGGCACGTGGTTGGGAACACCATCAAGTGATGCTCGATCACACCTCGCGGGACTCCGACCAGGTCCGCCGCCTCCCATGCGAATACCTCCTTGTTAGCGCGCAAGAAACGGACCAACGCATCTCCTTGGTCTGGGGGGAGGTCGACGCCTATGGTCAAGGTGGAGCCTGACCTCCCGTCTTCGTCCACCGGAACCTGCTTTGTTTCTGCCCGATCTTGGCAGAACAACTACTTTTCTTCATTGGTGCAGCCCCCATGGTTTCTAGAGCTCCTTCCTTGCCCAATTGCGCGACAGCCGCAGACTTGACATCTAGCTAGAGGGCCAAGAGCACACTCTTGGTATCCCCTGCCATAGTGAGGACTCCGTTGCTCCCCGGCATCTTCATGAGGTTATAGGCAGGATGAGTTGCCACCATGAACTTGGCCATCGCTGGGTAGAAGAGGATGACGTTGTACGTCAGGTTGATGCGGGTGTTGTCAAAGTCGACAAGCTCGGTGCGGTAATTGTAGCGCGTGCCAAAGGTGACGGGAAGGTGGATCTACCCCAGGGGGCAGGTGGAGCCGTCGACAACCCTGGAGAAGGGCTTGGCGGGGAGGAGCCGACTGTAGGGCACATGGAGGACGTCGAACGCCTCAATAGAGAGGACGTTCAAGCCTGCGCCGCCGTTGATGAGGGTCTTGGTGACAGCTACGTTGCATATGGTGGGGGTGCAGAGCATAGGGAGCGCACCCACGCCCATTGTGGATGCAGGGTGGTCACTTGAGTCGAAGGTAAGGTCGCACTCGGGGGCCACCCATCCTGGGGGCGACTATGCAATCCATGCCTGCCGAATGAATTGCTTGATGTGGCACCCACATGCCACCCACGAACCACCAAGGAGTGCCGCGAACGCATTGAGTGCCGGTGCCATGAAGCATGCAACGAACAAGTCATGCAGATCTTCCCAAGAGGCCATCAAAGAATCCGGCAAGTTAAGAAACCAGGCGCGCGGCTCCCCCACCAGTGCCATAGAGAGCTAGTTCGCAAACACCGTGCCGTCGCCGCGAGCTGCCTAGACAGCCTATGCGTAAGCTTGGAGGAACGCCTCAGGGTCGCCGCGCTGTTGTACCCCGGTGGTAGCACCGGCCTAAACCTTAGCGACCACCGCACTTGTCGCAGAGCAGGGGAGAGGGCCCGGGGGCCCGCACCACCTCCGGGCGCAGCCCGCTGGCCAGCGGGTGGTGCGACGCCTGCCATGGTTAAGATATATATATATATATAGTGGCCTTGGTCCTCTTCCCCCAAAATGTAGGCGGGAAGGGATCACACACTGGCCAAATTTGAAGGGAGAGAACTAGTACATCTTATCGTGACTAAAGGTCGTCTTCGCGTGCAAAGCCTCTAATCCTGACGCCATGGTGGGCTCGGTGATGACCTTTGTCCTGCAGTCCTGACGATCATGGTCTTGTCACATGGAAATGGAAACCTTTGGTTGATTCCTCGGGACTCCGCGCCTACGCTTGCCTCTTTAGCACCAAAGAGGAAACATGTCGTCCTGCGCCCGCCTCGCTTTGATCGTCATGGCTTGCGTCATCCGAACCTCATCAGGTGTGGGCTTGCATAGAGATCTCCGCCCCTTGGGAGCTAACCTGGTGAGACTGCTCCTTCCAGGACTCTTGAACCTCATCAGGCTTGGCCCCTCGCGAGTGTCTTGAGTATCGATGCCGAAGATGGGCCATACTAGGGCAGTGGCGGAGCCACGCCACGGGCCGCAGGCAGTCAAGTCTGGGTACCCTAGTTCCCATAATGCCGAAAATTGTAAGAGAGTGTTTGTTTACAGGAACTTTTTGGTGTCTGGACTAAAAAAAGTGCCTTTTAATCCCATCTAAACCAAAAATGAGGGACTTTTAGGGACTAAAAGTGGGCATTTGGGACTAAAGAAAGAAGACCCTGAAGGAGTGTCTTTTTGGGATTTTTTCCAATAGATTCCCCTGCCCCGCACCTCAACTTATCTCTATTAGTTCATTACTAGGGGTAACATGGTCTTTAGCATGCCGTTCAATAACCTCTAGTCCATGTTTAGTCCCTGGAACCAAACATATAGGGACTAGGGACTTTTTCGTTGGGACTAAAAAAAGTCCTAGAACTTTTTAACCAAACAGGGCCAAAGCAAAAGCTTCTCCTCGTGCGGCGAGCCACCGCACGATCATGGGCGAGGGAGAGGGTGTAGTAAGCAAGGTTCTCCTTGTTGTGCGTGTTGACGAGATACATGAAATTTACTCCCTCTGTTCCTAAATGTTAGGTGTAATAGTTTTTCAAAAAGTCAAACGTCGCCTATGTTTGACCAACTTTATAAGAATATATATAAATATTTACAATACTAAAAATATAAAATATAAAAATATATTTCACGGTGAATCTAGTGACAATGATGTGGTAATCTAGACATTGATATTTTTGTCTACAAATTTGGTCAAAGTTAGAGAAGTTTGACTTTTTGAAAAAATAATACACCATATATTTTGGGACGGAGGGAGTATTTGATACTCTCTCCAGAAAGGGCCAACCATGTCCATGGCTACCATCCCGTGCTCCATCACATGCACGATTCACGTGCCATCGAGGAGATTTTTTTGCACAGTAGGTGCCATCGAAGTGCACGACTCACTTATGCACTGCTTATCTAAATTTTCTTGCATGACACGTTCACCTTGACGCTAGATGTCCCGCATGTTGGCAAAAGGATGAACAAAGCTCACGTCTAAAAAAGAGTGGAATAACATAGATTCCTGATGACTGAGAAGGAGCATGGAACCTCATGGTGGAGCGTGTTGGCAACTCCACTGCTAGCTTGCTTGCTCATCTTGTAATTGACGCTGACACATTGCAGCACTCCTACATGGCCCAAAGAATAATTTGAAAACAAGTACCTCCAGGTTAATTTGATAGACATGACTTATAACTTGACGGAAGTCATTTCTCTGTTTTTGGAAACATGTTGTAAAGTAAAGTTATAGACCTTCTTTGAAGACAATTAACATGTGTCCAATTTTTTTTATTAAAATGTGACTTGATAGACCTTCGATGACCGCCTGTTGTCGCCCATTGGCCAATGCCATGTCCCCCGTGAATGTAGAAGATTCCCTCTCTCGTCCAGCTTCTTCCCACATTTCCCCTGGTTTTTGCCGCCTGCACACATATAGAACCACCTCGCGCCTATCAATTCTTCCCCAAACAACTAGTGAGGCGGTTGAACCTAACAAGTCTAGACTTGTTTCTAGTCGATTCGTTGATGTGGCATCGGAAGGGTGTGATAGCCGACTCTAACAAAATAATTGACTACCACGTTGGCATACATGAGCATGGGGCCCAGTTGTCAGTGTGCTGGACGGAGGAAGTAACGCAAAACAAAATGTAGCGCGGAAGGGTACGAATCGATTCGCTCACGTGTGATGACCAGTTGACCACATAGATTGTACGTAAACAAATTCGTGCATATACGTCCGGTTATGTTGTGAGTAGGTGACCTTGCGCTTGGCCCTTCGCCTCTTCCGGAAGATGAACAATGATGATGGTACTACTACAGTATAAATTATATTTTTGCGGGTACTGCATTATATGTACTTCTCGCAATCTGACACCGAATTAAGTGTTGCACGTCCACCTCCAATATAAGCGCATTATATTAAAGCAAAAGATTTTCCTCGTCCTGCGAGCCACCGCGCGCGTGTGAGCGAGAGGGAGGTCATAGTAAGCAAAGCTTCTCCTCGTTTACGAGTTGGCGGGACACATCAAAGTAGTGTAGTCTCCAAAAAGGGCCGATCATGTCCATGGCTACCATCCCATGCTCCGTTATTCAGTGTGTGCATGATTCACGTTCCATGGAGAAAATAATGTTGCGTACATGCCGTCAAATAGGATAACTTAATTTATAAATAATGCGCCATCGCGTGATGGTCAAACTTTGATTCGTTCATGCGTGGCTCCCAAACAACTACCACACTCGCCAAATTATCGTGTGAGCTGCCTCTTCGTGCAGAATAGAGCTCACAGTGTACCTGGATGTGTCTCCCATACTTTTTACTACTTACCTCCATTTTCTTGCATGACACGTGGACCTGGAAGCTGGATGTCCCATGTGTCGGCAAAACAAAGAAGAATGCTTTCTGACGACCGAGAAGGAGCAAGGAACTTCACGGTGGAGCGTTTAGACTCTTAATATATTATATTAGATGATATAAAATCAACCCGAGCTTCTCCACATCCTAGTCGGACTACTAGACCAGAAGATTCCAAAACATGGCAGCCCAGTGTAGTTACATCATACATGGCCCACCTCATACTACCACCATATTTCTTGGCCTCTGTGCGACACCTATCTCTAGTAATCCACCAGCCCGTATCGCTTCTCACTCCTCGTCTCTCTCAAAGTGAGGTGGTCTGGTGATTTTGTCGTCTATTGTGGTCGGTTAGCTCACTCACACTCGCTCCAACATGTTAGCGACATGCCAAGAGCATTATAAAAAATGATGTACTTCTATTGTTATCCCAAGAAGAGGAAGCGCTTTGATTGACGGACCAAACGGGACAGGCGTGTCGTGCCGTGAGTGGGTCCTATATCTCGTTTTGAACTTGTTTGGTGTAGTAGTGACACTTGGTTTTGCACCTTCATAGAATCATGCCAATCCCCCCTAAAAGGCGCTTTGCTTTATGCTAATCCCATCAACCCTTCTTGTTTCGTGCATTAAATTGTTAAGTGCCTTGATTAAGATACAATTAACCAATGCATGTAAAACATTTTTTTAACACACATGTAAAACATTCCTGTTACTATAGTACTCCTCATGCATGCATGCGTTGAGTACTACTCCCTTCGTCCATACATGTTGTGTTTGCTAGTCTCAAGTCATTTCCCACATCTCTTATTAGTTGATTGCTTTATTCATGTCTACACATGCGTCGAGTAAAAACAATAAATGAGGTGAGAGTTAATGCATCGCGCCTAAGTATTTTGGGACTATTTGGTATTCATAAGGTGACTTATACACCTAGATAGAGGGAGTAGTATATTTCTTGCGCGTCGGCCGGCCGATCTCTTCTCCCTCCCGGTGTCCTTTTCCTTGGCCAATTGTCGGCAGACAATTGCAACGTGTGTACCCTTTGGTGAGTGGCGTGCTCGACCGAATGTGGCGGGTGCGACGCGAACGCGACAGACATGCTTTAAGCTTGCCGCCTTTTCCTTTTGAACTTGCAAACTGTAACATTTTCTACTTTGTTCTTTCCCTTGCTCATGAGATCCATCGATCCAAATCCAGAACAAAATGATGAGGTTGGGGCTTTCCCGCGAATTAGACGGGCTTGTTTGGCCTATTGGGTCTCAGTGATATGACGTGCTACAGTGCCATGCAGTCTTCGCGTGTGGTAGCACAATTGTTGGTACAATAGTTTTCTTCAAGAAGTGGATTCATTGAAGTCATGATGGTTCCTTCATCCGAGAAACATACATTGGGAAAGG
This sequence comes from Secale cereale, assembly GCA_902687465.1. NCBI lineage: Eukaryota > Viridiplantae > Streptophyta > Magnoliopsida > Poales > Poaceae > Secale > Secale cereale. Next base: position 183,719,791 of record LR738709.1, read on the forward strand.
TTGGGCCTGTGATTTGATGACTCATTAGTCATTATTATTGCGGCGCTACAATCGGGGTGAGTCTCTTGTGTTGTTCCGTGTGATGCAGGCTAATTTTGGTGCATGGCAAGTGGACCAGGATGGTCGACGTCCCACATGTCAGCGAATGAAAGTATTCTTTCATATATTGAGGATGAGCAAGGAAGTCGAGCGGGATAGTGTCATTGCTATTTTCCAATACTATTCATTTTTTATTTTTAATGAAAGCTATTGCCTCCACTCTTTTGATGGAGGAGTGTGAAACACGGCAGCCAAGTGAACTTGGCATGTGCACTACTCCCTCCGTCCGTGAAATTTTGTACATATCACATTGACCAAGAGGAACCTCCATCGCATAATTAACGCCCGAAGTCGTCATCGGCACGTACTGCATCATAATATCAATATGCATTGCACGTAACATAGTGGTACAAGTAGTAAAAGAAAAATGCCAACATGCCACATAGGTTCATACTATTTGCGCCTGGCTATTTCAATTACTGTGGTACATATTACTCTATGGTAAGAAGGAAAGAACTACTCCGGGTCCTAGAGCGTAAGAGCAAGTACAATAGAGCTGAGTCAGCTGGCTATAGGAAATAAACTACTCCCTCCGTTTAGGTGAATAAGTCACCTTATGAAAATCACATATTCCCAAAACACTTAGGCTCAATGCATTAAATTCCATCCTCGTTCCCCTTGCTGCCTCATTCATTAGCGGGCAAAAAAATTGGCCGAACCACATGCGGGGAGAAAGATAATGCCGGAGAGAAGGAGTGACCTATGCATGCAGAGAAGGAACACGTTGATTAGGAAAGGGATTTAACCCAGTTTGCATGCACGTAAGTGTGTCTGTATGGGTTAGCTGAAACGACAGCCCTATTAATTAGGGATTCATTGCTAATTCTCATTTTGTTTAGGAGGAAAGAATCTGGCGCAGTGATTGGAAGAATTCTCGATCTGATTCTTTCGCCTCCTCCAAGTTGTAGCCACATAGGTCGCGCTACACCACCTTAGGCTGGTCCAAGTGGGGAGTAACTTATACTAGTGTCATGCATATGACACTAGTCTAAGTTACTACCTCCATAGTGCAAAGTAACATAGTAGGAGTGTCATAGATGACTTCATTTGTTAGCTTGTAGACTCATTCTTTCTTGGGAAGCGCTATGTTACAGTAACATATTATGTTACTCTAAACAATTCTCTCCTTATTAAATACATGCCACATAAGCAAAATTTTCTTGAATTACACTATGTTACTACCTAAGTTACTCCCACTATGACTAGACTTAGGTGACTCATTCACCTGGAAGGAGCGTGTAGTACTCCCTCAAGTACAATAGAGCTATGATTGGTGCGTGCAACCCGGTCGTCAAGGAGCCGATGGTTGGTGCATGCAAATGCTTTTACTACACGGGCTGGTATGGCTACTATGGTGCATGAAGTGCGGGAGTGGAACGAGGCTAATTTAAATGTACTTCCTCCGTCTATGTGAAAAAGTCATCTTGTGCACCGCGACCAAGGCGAAGAGCAAAACAAGAGAAATTCATGTTTATTCGCTAATTAATACCATGGCATGCAACAATAATCCACCACGCCTATGCGTTTTGGGACAATTCAATTTTTATAAAGTGACTTATACACTTAGACGGAGGGACTATACGTGACAAAAATTCTTGGAAAATCTAAATTCCTTTAGGTGCCCTACGTACATGGACAAAGTAAGTATTTACTAGTGCATTAATTGCAATGCATGTATGTGTTGCCAAAAAAGGACCAAGAAGATTTACATGTATTGGTGAATTTTATCTTAATTCTTGCAAGCAAAGATTCTATGAACCCTGTACTCTAAACGAAACAGAATTAATAAAAATTTTGGTCAAAGTTGCGAAATGGAAAAACTTGATGTTGTGCGACCACCGTCTAATATTCGCTACTCCCTCCGTCTAGGTGTGTAAGTCACCTTACGAAAACCAAATAATCCCAAAACACTCAGGCACAATTCATTAACTTTCACCTCGTTTATTGTTTGCTGACATGAATAAATCAATCAACCAAATAACGACATGCAATGGTCAGTTCATTACATGCCATGATATTAATTAGCAAATAAACAATAAGTTCTCTCGTCCCCCCCTACACCTTTGTTGTGGTGCACAACCTAAGATGACTTATTTACCTAGACGGAGGGAGTAGTACTTTTTGATTACTTCGTCTGAGCAACTTACTCTTGAATATTGGAGTATGAGCGCATTCAACGAACAGTGAAATGTTGGTTGCTTCGCTCAAGCAACTTTTACTACTCCCTCTCTCTCAGTTTACAGGGCATGCGCGCACCCCTAGGTCATTAATTTGACAACCTAATACAAGTCATATATTACCAAAAATATACCAATATAAACTTCAGATGTTCTATTTTCAAACGTTATAATTTTTGTGTTATATAGTTTATATTAGGGTGATAAAATTGGCAACCTAGGTGTATGTGCATGGCATGTAAACTGAAACGGAGGGAGTAGTATAATGTGGGAAAGGTGGGGCTCTCTTATTTCACTTCTCATTAGGCATTATTACTGCGGCGCAATGAGCGGGGTGAATCTCTCCAGCGGTCACGTGTACCCATATTCTAGATGTCCCACATGTGGGAGAAATGATGTTTGAAAGATTTGTGGAATTCTATCATGCTTCCGGGGTATGTTTATATGGACACATAATTTTCTAGAATAATGTAATTTTGTTGTAATGCTATGAAGCTTTTAACTTGGTTACATGTGTCTTTTTGCCTCCAAAGTTGTCTTGTTACAACATTCCATCAAATACAACGGAAACTAACATGCATACTAATACATCTCAATGATTCGCAGATCTGCCTCAATATTTACATCATAGCTGAATAAAAAGTTGTGAGGATGTGTACAAATAAAGAAAAATAAAAAACTGAAGGATGATGTCCGTAGGCGTGGTTCCATTTCCTAGCGTCATTGGGTGGCAGCTAGTTTCATGCAGCTCTATTGAACTGAACAAGAAATCATAGCCAAGAAAGGATTCTATGGAGGACATGACCATCCGATCATTTTGTGCGGTTCCACTAAAACTAAGCTAGCTGAGCATGCCTGTTTGCAAATATATTGAATAGGTATTATAACATTAATAGTGGCACCAGTAGTTGTTGATGAAACATATACACACAAGTAGAAGCCGGTCACCTTTGCAATCACTCATAAAACTAACCATTTATTGGAGAAGATTAGGCTCGGAGTTGGATGAGGATAGCAACATCGATCTCCCTTTGTGTAGTCACATTGAAATGTAGAGACGTTGCCCGTGTGACATTTTAGTGGAACTGCACAAGACACCCTTAAAGAAAAAAGTGATTTGTGCAGTTCACCAAAAGGTCGCAATAGCAACGAGGTAGAATGGATAAACCTGTCTGCAAAAAAGAGGTTGAAAGGAAAAAATTACTGGCCAATCACTACTGCAGGTTGCTGCTAACGTGACACTATGATCAGAAACCCTTCGACGAAACTGTGTGCTATGCCATAATCGCAAACGACGGTGTAAAAATCCGATGAAAAATGGTGCAAAATGTTTAAAATGGAGGCTGCATCATACACGGTTCGGACTTTAATTGCATGTGTGATGCAGGTCAAACCATTCAGTTCAATTAATTGTTTGCGATGAGGAGGCACAAAAAAACGAGCAGCAAGATGAAGGTGTGTGTGATATACAACATACGGTTCGCTCGGATGAACTGTTTGTGATTGGGCAACACAAAATAAACGGTCAGCCAGATCAAGGCATGTGCGATATACGGCATGCAGTTTACTCGGGTGAACAATTTGTGATTAGGCAACACAAAAGAAACTGTTAGCCAGATCAAGGTGCGTGCGATATACGACATGCGTTCACTCCGATGAACTATTTGTGTTGAGACAAGAGAACAAACATGGTTCAATATAATAAGAAGATGTGATATGCTATGCTTGCAGAACATCTATGCTCTATGTATAGAATAACAACATATATATATACATGTAACATGACATGATTGCAAAACCAAATTAAACATCCAATTACGTTACATATAACAAATACCATAAATATTGCAAGGTTCAAATTCAAATATTACAATGCCCAAATTCAAACATTGCAAACCTCATCATTTCTCCAAAGGGATCAGCTGTTGACAAGTCATGTGTTGGTTTGACACAATGACTTCGAATTACTCTATCATATGCTCTTCCAATACAAAGTTTAGCTTTTTTAGAGCCTCTTCCATTCTGCAGTACCTGACGGCTCTGATCAGCATACCATTCATCTTTCCTAATTAAATGCGTGTTCAACCTTAGTGCCCTCAGCACCCTTGCTCTGGCAAGAATGAACCTAGCGAGTGTAATCTCCGGTAAGGTCCCTCGGTAGGAGTTCAAAGTAATATTTGAGAGATGCAGATCCAGGCATTCGATGTGATTGTCGTTATAAACATTATCCACCTCCGGGCCTATTATTATCTGCAAAAGAAGAGAATGTGTTAGTGCCTACATGTAGTTTTGAACAGTACTGCATGCCTATTTGGTTTGTAGGATTTGTAAAATGCACAAACGTGTAATCTTCGATCTGACATGATTAACACATGCATTTGATTACAACCTAGAAAAATGTAGCCTTCTTCACAAGAGGATGGATTGGATGAAAAATTCCCTAAGCAAACTAATATATATGAATCCAATGAAATTCTTATGGATCGTAACCATATGAATCAAGCAACCAATATGCGGTGGGGGGTGTATGTCCTAAAATCCTTCAAAATTACTTCAGAATTAGTAGTACATTGTCATTGTAAACTTGGGATAAGGTGAAAAAAATTGAACTCCCTTATGGTTAACATTTAACAGGAAAGGAACATCACCTCGATATACAGCTTCTTCAGGCACGGAAAGAATCTCAGGCAACTGATAACTTGGTCCAGGTTGGGGTCGACAGATTCTAGTGCTAAGACCTTCACTGTTCCTAGAATTTGGGTGAAGCTTTGCTGGATGACACACGAAGATACATCTTCAAAACTAGAAATAATGTTGATATCAACAAGGAGAGGTATAAGGCGATTGTTGTACCTGAAAGTAGTAGTATGTGACTATCGGTGTCAAAACCGGCAGATCTCGGTTAGGGGGGGGGCAAGCTATGCGTCTAGAGGATCCATGGTAACAGGAGGCTGGGGACACGATGTTTACCCACGTTCAGGCCCTCTCGACCGAGGTAAAACCCTACTTCCTGCTATATTAGTATGGATGAATATGTGTACAAGAGTTGATCTACCTCGAGATCGTAATGGCTAAACCCTAGGTCCAGCCTATGAGGATATTGTCAGATGATCCCCTCTACAGACTAAACCCCTCGGCTTATATACACACCGGAGGGGACCTAGGGTTACAAGGGTGACTTGTGGAGGAATAAATTGATACATTCGGACTCTACAGCTGCCTTTCTATGTATATAGGAGTCCTGACCGAATACGGGGGAGGGCCTTCTGCTTCTTCTTCATGTGGCCCATTAATGCGGCCCAGCTTCAACGACCCGGATGACTGTGGACCCCTAAATACAGGACTCCCTCAGTAGCCCCTAGACATGCCTTCAAGGACGAGATTGTATCCGGCTTCTTCGAATATTATAATCTGTCGATTCCTCGCTGCCATCTTCTCGTCTTCCACGTGTCCAATGAATCGTCTGGGCGTCTTTTGCAAATACACCCTCGACCATTTAGGGAAGGCGACTATATAAGGGAATAGATCCAACTGCCTTTCCATCTCATTCCACGCGGAAGAAACCCTAGTGCTTGCAAAAAATCTTCAAACATGGCCAGTGCCCCGAGTTCCTCCTCGCGTCCTCATGGCCCTCGTGCAGGAGATTGGAAAAGTTGTTCTGTGTCTCACACGCATCTGCAGACACTACAAGTGCAGGGCTATGTCCCTCCGGAGGATCTAGTCCCCGTCCGGGCCGGACTAACGTCTATCGACAACCAAGCCCTGGCAGAGAGATTTCCCAACCACTCCGATGGAGAGCGGGTATGTCTTGTCCCTCACCTCTTAAGAGGCGTGGGGTTCCCTGTCCATTCCTTTCTCAGGGGACTCCTGGAGTTCTATGGCCTTCAACTCCACAATCTTACTCCAGGTTCAATCCTGCACATTGCGGGTTTTGTCGCTCTATGCGAACTTTTGTTGGGCTGTGAGCCCCAATTCGAGCTGTGGTGAAGGTATTTCTGGTTGGACCCTCGATCGGATGAGGGATCCATATTTGAAGCTGGGAGCGTCGAAGTATGGTGCATAGCCGGGACAGGCTATCTCTCCGGTACTCCAAAGAAGGCATCCGAAGAGTGGCCCTCGGAGTGGTTTTACATTGAAGATGTCGAATTGCCGGATCTAGTTCGGCGTGGACTCCCCAAGTATTCCAGTGCTCCGCCAAATAAGCTTTTCAACCGGCGTCCCCGCGGTCCTTCAGAAGAAGAGAAAGCAGAGGTTAGCCGACTAGCAGGCAAGATTAAATTGCTTGCCAGTTCAGGATTAACTATAATTGAAGTGATGGCCATTTCACTAAAGCGGCGGGTGCAGCCGCTCCAAGCCACAGGACTTCCAATGTATCATTATAATGGTCAGAATGATGCCTCGCGCAGCCTATGCCTGGATCTAGATGACCCTGCCATTCTAGGCGCTATGCTGGAAGGCCTCTACAATGGAGAGAAGCAGGACTTCATCTGTTTATAGTGTCGAGCATGCCTTTCTATGTACAATCTTCCCTACCGGGCGAGTCCTTCTCTTTGACCACTTTATTTTTCTTTGTTATGATGTATTGACCGAACTGTATTCGGTTTCTCCCAATAGGAGTGCATGATGGTGGTCAAGGGGCTTAATAATCCCACCCCACAGCCAGAGGACCCGTTCCAAAAGATGGGCCCCAGATATGAAGATGACCCGGATATAGGCGTAGAGTTAGAAGAGGGAGTCTTCTATCGGGCCTGCCGTGAGGGAACCTTGGTGGCTATAGTAGCCGATTACCCAGGCCTCATTCCTTCTCCCCGCGTAAGTAATTTAGGGGATTTCTCACTAACGAGAAGATTCCAAGTGTGCATTTACCCACTGTATTCTATCATACTTAAACTGGGATGGTGCTCCTCATGCCAAACTGCGCGTAGACTGCCAACCCAGAGGGCGGCGCCTGCGTCAGGTGAGGCTTTGAAGTGGAAAAGGACCATGAATACTAGCAAACCACTAAAAAGGTACGTTTGTTTTACCATGCGCTGGGTGGTGAAATTGTTATTATAACCTTCCACACTGTTTCTTCCTTTTAGGACGAATTTAAGCCGGATTGTCCCCGGAGGTGATGCAGGCAGAGCTCTAGCCAATCCGGCATCTGGCCCATCAAGGGTGGACGCTAATTTGGTGCCGGATTGTCCTCTCCAGGAGGATTCAGATGAAGTGTTAGCTACCAATTCCGAACTGGAGGTCGTGATTGTTCATCGGTGGCGGAAAGCGGCCATCCGTAACCCCGCTTTTTTTGAGGAGGCATTTAACGCCCTTAATTCTGCAGATTCCTATATCCATGCCGCTCTAGGCGGACTCGCCGGAGCCACTCATCAGCTTTCAAAAGATATGAGAGTAAGTTTTTAGTTTAAATGTTCCCATGCCAGTAGCCCCCGAGACTTATTTGAGAAGCTCTAGGCGGACCCGCAGTTGGTACAACTTATTTGAGGATCGTTGTATTTTATAGGTCATTTGAGAGAAGAATAACTCTTTATCTAGGGAACTCGAAGAGTGCCGGACCCAGCTCGCCGAATTGAAAAATTCGAAGTAATCTGGAAAGGATGCTGCTGGTAAGAATAATTGTGTCCGGAAGCTAAAACAGTTCTGCTGATTACTATGATATATATACTAATGTGTAATACAGCACCAGGATTGACCGACCAACTAGAAAGGGAGTTAAGAGCTGCCCTAGCAGACAAGAAATTTGCCGAAGAGGAAAAAGCTGCCGGCGAGCGTGCACTAACGCAAGCTATGGATAAAAGGAACCAAGCGCAGGATGAAAATATTAGGCTCGAATGGGAGCTAAAGGGCGTAAAGGCCCAACTCTCCAGCGCCTTGGAAGAGAACCGGAGGCTAAAAAGCCGGCATGTTTAGTATGTCTCTTATACCTAGCTCTCCTTATAGTCTCTTAGTTTGAAAGTTTCTTATAAAATATTTTCCTGCAGGTTTATTGACTAGTCAGCCTTAAGGCGGAGTATCCGGTTTTGAGGGCGATGTGTTGCAAGAGCTTTCCAGGGTCCATGAACGGGCTAAGAAGGCCATGAATAGTATGGCCAGCGCTCTATGGCCTGGCGACTCCCCTCCAAAATCTATGGGGGTTTGGCAGACCTGTTCAAAGGGGCTTGGCGCCGTTTCGAACTATGGAAGGCGTCAACATGCCGTATGGGAGCTCGGGAAGCATGGGCTATGGTGAAGACATGCTACACTAGTCTTCATCCAAATCACATTGTCGGGACCCCGATCCTAAGTCACACAGGTCTAGCCTGTAACACACCATATCACTTTGCGGCCTCACGCACGGTATCCCCACGGGTGCCACCATACCTGGCCCGGGACCATTTGCGAATTTTGGCACACGTATATGATAGTGTCGCTAGCATCCATATGACAGAGAACCCGGTCCGACATGACCAGTTATAAACCAAAAGTGGCACTAAATTACAAAGACATGCATACATGACCCAGCAATGAACGTGTCGGTCATCAACGTATGAAACCAAGTCGTAGCAAGCTACAAGGACTTAAGGAACAACGTGTGACATTTCCCCTAAGGGACAGACACAGGAACGAAGAAGGACACATGCCGGCCAGCCTAAGTGTTCCGGAGCAGTAGCAAGCTACCAAGGCTCAGTGGAAGCACTAGGAGACATTTCCCTGTAAGATAGGCTACCAAAGGTAAACAACTAGGTGTCGGATCCCACACATGGCAATACACATTACACATACGCATAACATGCAAGTATGTGCTGTACAACATGGCATCACAACATAACTCAACAATTCATATAGATAAAGGCCCAGAAGAGCCATCATAACATTTATTACAAACAGAGGTCACATGACCCAACATACAAAGCATACAGGCAACGGAAGCATAACATGTCTGAGTACAGACAACTACAAATGAAGAAGGCTGAAAAAGCCTGACTATCTACAAGATCCTACAAGGGTACAAGATCGTAGCTGAGGTAACAAGCTAAACGTCGAAGTCCACGCGGAACCACTAGCGAGACTGAAGTCTCTCTGCAAAACATAAATTAAGCAAACGTGAGTACAAAGGTACTCAGCAAGACTTACATCAGAACTAGCTACATATGCATTAGTATCAACAAAGGGGTGGTGGAGTTTGACTGCAGCAAGCCAGCTTTGACTCGGTGGCTATCCTGAACTACGACTGCAAGTAACTCTTTTGAGGTGGCGCACACGAGTCCACATATTCACCAATCAATACACCACTATGGATCCGCTCTCGTCTCCCTACGAGAAGGACATCCATAGCACTCACACTTATCTTGCGTGTTTTAGAGTATCCACTTTCACTTGTCTATGAACTGTAGAGGCAACCCAGAAGTCCATTTCCGCGGACACGACTATTCGAATAGATTATATATATAACCCTGCAGGGGTGTACTTCTTCACACACGCTCTCTCCACTTATCGCCGTTTACACGACATGTACTCGGCAACCTTCAAGCGGAGGCCCAGCGAGGGTGTCGGCCACGACCTGACTAACCACACAAGTCTCTAGTCCAGGTTTATCGCCTATTTGGGTTCCATCCGTGGGGAGATCCGGCCGGGGTGTCGCTCACGGCCCCAAACGATGTGTACAGGGTTCCCGCATCACCAAACGGGCGACCGGTACACTGTGCCACGTACCTGCCGCGTCACAGCCCACCCCTGGGGTCAGCGCTGCGCACGACTCCAGTAAACTACAAACACCAGAAACTAGTTGCAACTCCTGGACAGAGGACAAGGGCAGTTAATAAGTCGAGAGGGTCCATTGGTTTCGGGCCCAATGCATGGTAGTAACTGGTCATGGATCAACCAACACAGAACTCAGTTCCTAAGGACGGCTGCAATGAGACAACCCACCATGTACTCCTCCATGGCCTCTCATCGCTACCTTTACCAAATTGTGTTCACACACTTAGCTCACACACATTAGGACATGTTCATCACCATTCCAATTCATCCCGGATGAATTAGACCTGACACAACTCTAAGCAATAGCAGGCATAACCAGAAAGCATGAATGAGTAGGCACAACATGGCTCAAACAACTCCTACTCATACTAGTGGGTTTCAACTATTTACTGTGGCAATGACATGTCATGCAGTGGAAAGGGGTTCAACTACCGCAGCAGGTAACAGTTGAAGCGTTGTTGTCCTAATGCATTAAAAGAGAGCAAGAGCGAGAGAGTGGTATTATATCGGAATGCTCAATGGGGTTTTGCTTGCCTGGCACTTCTGAAGATATCACTGAGTCTTCATCGGTGTCATCGATCACATCGTCGGAACACGTCTATTGAAAGGGAACAAGCATTGGCAAACAAGAGAGAACACAATCAATGCAATGCGACAATATGATGCATGATCATGACATGGCAATATGCTGTTGTTTGAGTTAATGCAACTAGCAACCATGTTAAATGAAGTTGGTTTGAACCAAAGGTTCAAATTCAAACTACATATGTGATTATTCAAATGCCAACTATTCAAATTGTCCTAAACAATGGCTGTAAGTTATTCAAACATGCATGAAAATGCCATAAACAGATTCCTTATATTTTTCTGATCATTTTTTATATATAAATTATTTCCATCTGAGCTACGGTTGATTTTATATGATTTTTAGAAATTTAAGGCATTTTCTGAAATAAATAAATCATTTCTGATTTATTTAAAATTCCAGAAAACACTTATTGCGTCAGCACTAGGTCATGCTAACATCAGCAGGTCAACATGGGCTGGTCCAGTCAAACCTGACCAGTGGGTCCCACTGGTCAGTCTCTCAGCACTAACTAAAAGTTTAAAACTAAACTAAACAAACACGGGGCCCACATGTCAGTGTCTCAACTAATTAACTAAATTAGATAACACTAATTTAAACCCGACTCTAATTAGTCAAAGGCCTGGGCCCACACGTCAGTGAGCCAGGGCTAATCCTATTTTAATTAAACCTAAACTTGGTAGTTAGCAGTGGGGCCCGTATGTTAGTGGCCCTGGGGGGTTAGTTAGAGTGTCATTAGTGGCTAATGACTTGCCACGTCGGCGTCACCGGAGTTACGCCGGTGGCGACCCCAAACGCGGCGGAGGCACGCTGGAGCGGCTCGGGTTTCGCCTATGATTGGTGGTTTGGCGAGCTGAGGGCTCCGGGGAGTAGCTCTTGCTCGCCCGCATCCATCCACGCAGGTGGGAGGAGCTGGGGTGGCCGGAGCTCGTCGGAAACAAGCTCGCGGCAGCGCCGGAGTTCGGGCACCGTCGAGTTAGGCGCTGCGGGGCACGGGGAGGTGAGCTGATGGGTGCGGCGTGCTCCTGGGGGTGCGCTGAGTGTGCTTATGCGCTCGGACGAGGGCGGCAGCAGCTGTGGCCACGGCGGCAACATGGCCGGCGGACCACAGCTCCGGCCGGAGGTGGGGCCATAGCTAGAGAGTGCGGGGAGGTCGGGGGAGAGGGGGAATCGAAGTAGGAGCTCACAGGGAGGCGGTAGGGTAGCTCAAAGGGCTCGGGGAGGCATCGGAGCCGGTGAATCGACGGCGAGGTTGTCGGTAGCCGGAGGTTGAAGATGGGGTCAGGGAAGACGGTGCAGAACTTCCGGCGAAGCGTGGCTCAGCGAGGAGGAAGAGGGCGACGTCGCGGGGCTCGTGGGCACAAAGGAGGGACGAGGGGGTAGCTGTGGTCGCGGTGGTGCTCGCCGGCGAGGCTGCGGTGGTTTCGGCCATGGCGAGGAGAAGCAGGGGAGAGCAAAGGAGGAGAGTGCGAGAGGTCGGGCGGGTTCCAGACGTCTGCCGCAGGTCGTCGGTGGCGTCGCGCTGGCTAGGGGAGGGCTAGGCAGGCAGCTGCGTGCCGGCGCGCGCCGTGCCCAGCTTCTCCTCTGCCTACTGGCAAGAGGTAGAAGACGAGGCTGCCCCTGGTGGGCTGGGCCATCTACTTGGGCTGCCAGGTAAAGCCTAGGTGAGTCTCTCTCTCTCTCTGCTTTTCTCATTTTAATTACTGTTTTCTATTTTTTTGTTTGTTTTTGATTTAGTACTAATACTAAACCATTTTTGTTGCTTCTGAGATTATTTGTGGATGCAATATGGATTATTCCAAAACTCCACAAAATGTTTTCAGAATAATTGGAGCATTAAAAATAATTATAGAATTTATTTGCTCCAACTCAAATACATTATGAGTTAATTCAAAAATCAAAAAATGTCCTAGAAATATGTGCAACATTTTTGGCAGAGGTTTTTAATCAATCCATAAATGATGAACTTTTCCAAAGGGCATTTTGGGTTCATTGAAAAGATTTTAATTGACCCTAGTTGAATTTATTTAGTGCTAGGGTTTGAACATCCCCATTTCAAATTTAACAAGATTTTAAATATGATGCACAAGCAAAAACTATCCTAGGGCAAGGTAAGGCTAGGGATGTGACAACTCACCCCTATTAAACAAGAATCTCGTCCCGAGATTCAAGACGTGAGATAAGAAATCGGAGGGGACACTATCTAACACAATCTTCTCGATCCAGTTTCCCTCCTCGAAATTGTTGATTCATTGCATCATGTAGATCTTGGCATCTTTGATTTCAAAGCTTCATCCAACACGACAACAAAAGAACATGAGTCCTACAGGATTTGATCTTCTCGAAGATCGAGCAATTCAAGATCAACTCATGGATTGAGACGTCGAAACATCTCTTGAGCTGAGACATGGGACACACATCCAAGGGAATGGAGTGAAACAAACGATGAAGATTCACTTGGCAGGCAAAATTCCACACCTAAGAAGATGGTGATCGATGTCACTAGACGGGGCACCTTTAAAGAAGATGACTCGTAGAGTTATTCCCTTAAGTGGCAAAAAGAATTACTTTTGATATAGAGGTCATTGAAACTCTCTATACCAGCCGGAGGCAAATCACAATCGATCGTTTGACGGTGTCCGAAAGAATGAAATTCTCCATCTAGAATGGATGATGTGGACTGCCTTGTAAAAGACAATGCCAAGGTTGATTTTTCTTTTCATCGGAAATGGATGGGACCCATGGCAAGTCCACTTCTGAAAATAATCCTGAACAGCAGTGGCCGAGAGAGGCAACCCATGGACAATTGGCACATTGGCGGTGCAAGCTGGGAACAAAATGCAAATGCTGGGAATGATTCTGGTAACTGGGGTGAATCCCAACAATAGAGAGTGAATCTACTCTTGGAGAGGTTGTAGCATAACCAAGAACACTGGGAGCAATCCCGGTTAGTGTCGAGGATAACACCTAGTGTTTGTGCGTGCTCTCAAGAACTTGAGCATTTCCATAATCATCAAGGTTTTACCAATATCCGTGTCTAGGATCCTGGCAACACCACATACTACCATGATGAACAATGATGGACGATGCAGATGCAAAGGAAGATAACACTTTCTCAGATTTCACCTTAGCGGAGTCAAAGAGCAAAATCTGGATGATCGACCGAGAGACATTTAGCACTCCCTTTCTAATGTTCCCCTTGATGTGCTAGCACAACCCATTTATTAAAATGGTTTGGCACCTAGAACATCAAGTAAAAGGTCGGACTTCAGCAGCACAACAATCCATAGGGAACAACTAGGGAGTAAATCCTACAAAGTCCTTATGGGAAGGTGGCCAACTTCTTTAATCAAGATTCTACAACAATAGGTCTTCCGGCCGGGTGTGTTGGCCATGATATCCACCTTACCGGTTATCGAGAGACCATTATTATAGATCTTGGGAAATGCTCCAACCATCAGATCTGCCTGAGATTCAGTTCTGGTTGGTGTCAGAATATTCCAGACTCATCGAGTCCAGAAAGGAAAAAGAAAGTTTACAACACAAATCGACGAGATGGTGTTGCGAGATTCTCAGGAATGAACTACGATAGCAGCTCCAAAACATGAGCTGGTTCTGCTACAAAACCTGTGAATGCATTGTCCCAGACAAGCATGACCACATAGTAGTCTTATGATAAAATTCTACCGAGTTTCGGGTTAGGAATCATCATTGAGGATAACGAAGTCTTGTGCATGTCCGTCCGGGCCCTTCGCGATTAGCGCATGAACTTCTTTTCTTTGAACAATTCAATCAGTGGCTTGGTGTGCTAGGGATACATATAGAGTGAAGGTTGCAAATCTCCATACCACAGAATACTTCGCACGTATGCATGACTGACTTGGGATGATTCCACAGGAAGCAAAACAAACTTTCTCGAACTCACGGCTGCAACTTGCACCAAATGCACATGAATTAGGGAAAGTCTCTCCTCTCATCCAACATATACCTCATGAACGGAACACGAAGGCCATGCTTGAGAAATTCCCAATACTAACTTAAATGTTCAAACATGAATCATGGTCAAGAAAAGCGATGTTGATGGGCTCAACAACGGGTCATCGAGATATCCATAGAAATGGAATTCCACAATTTATATGAACAAGGTGGTAGCATTGGTCAGACCAAGAGATATAATGAGGTATGCTCGGGGAACACCCACGAGTAAGACAACATTAAGAACATCGTTGGTTCTGATTTGATTTGATGATAGCCCATACTCAAATCAAAGTTTTGATATGACAATAGGTCCAACAACTGATCACAGGGACCAACTGATGAAGATGTCATCTATCTTCAACACCCGCAAACATACCCCTTGAGATGAACTAAGCTGGCAAACTTTTATCTTCCAACTCTCCAAGTTATTTTTTTAGCTTAACCAACCAATTCAGGGTATCCAACACAGATTCTTGGAGAAGTGGTGGTTTATAAGGAACCAACTTGATCACGAACTCAACATAGCGGTCAGGTGACAACCTGGTAATACTTCCGAGAAGATATTCGGAAAATCACAAACCACCTATATGTTGCTAAGTCCGAGAACAATCTTGCTTTTCAGGGCAAGACGATATGATCTAATAAGCAAGGGATTGAATAATCCTAACTCATTCGTCAAGGAGTGCACCAGGAAAGATGGACTAGTAGCACGATCGATCTTAGAATGGTGATTTGGTAACCAACACACTAAGAATGAGATTATCGTCCATTTGCTACCAAGCAACAAAGTTGCTAGGAGTATTGATTTCACCCATCATGATTCACTTGTCAGTATTCCGGTTACAACAACACGGAGACCGGGAATGGACGATGATGGTGAGAGGTATCACTGTATCAAGAGTTCATAGGAGGTTCTGCAATTCCCATGAAATTCTTGACATAAATATGGTAATATTACAAGATAGAACAGATTAGAAGCTGGATTAACATTCTTCATCTACGGAGTACAACTTCTTTGACCCAATCATGGATATGGATAAGGTACTGGAATTTTGTTCTCCTAGTCATTCCAGAATAGAATGGCTTGACAGACCACAAGAGTAAGAGGCATCGATGAACACGAGTGCACAACTACTCCTGACTATCAACTGATAGACGGGGTCATAATACAACCAAAAAGGGGCAACTCAAAGGAACATATAACTCTCCGAGTTGTGGATGCATAGACTAGCATGTCGAACTAGTTCAACATATTTCTTCCAGATAACCTACGAAGAAAGGTAGAATTGACAGAGTCACAATATGAATGGAGTACTACTCAAGAGCACTCTGGTTGTGATCTTTTGGTTCGGGAGAACTTCTGCTAGGGAAGGTTCATGGTATTTGGAAGAACGATAACCACAGACCTCGAGGACTATCACAAGGTTACTAATATCCTAAAGGGACGAGCAAATACTACCAACATGAAGTAGGTAGAAAGAATCTTGGGTTCAAGAACCGAGGAGTAGAATGCCTAATAACTAAATGGCATCACGGGATGCTTTTCGAGAACAATGGCCAGAATCATCACACTGTGAATATAAAGCATTGCAAGCTTACTGGATGATCTTCTAAGACAGCTAGGGTCATAATAATAATTCCAACATATATGTCGAGGTAACAGAGTACCTCAACACACTGACTAGTGTGATTAATCTGGCCTAAAAGGACATCGGAAACAGGGAGGAAAGGTTTGCAAATGCATCAGACTATTTAGAAACCTGGGATGACTCGGACAGCATAACGGCTGCAAATGCTCGAAAATACTTTTGAGACTCGTGCACAAGATAGCATAACCACTCAACATCATAATGTCAAGGTTCTGAGATCAACAATTGAACACACAGAAGTAGAATAAACTGAACTGAGAGTTGAATCCACAATTAACGTGATCCTGATAGACATAAGAGAAAGCCTAGTTCTTAATCCCCGTGGAATAGGAAGGTGACTCAGATCAGAAGGTCATGGGGTAAAGGAGTAAAAAGAGCCTTACGTTCCCTTCCACAATCAATTCCCTTATATAACTAAAGAGTTTCTAGACACAACTTCGACCAGTTTGGCTTACTAATCCTACAGGCAGTCGGGCTCTGATACCAAAGCTGTCGGGACCCCGATCCTAAGTCACACAGGTCTAGCCTGTAACACACCATATCACTTTGCGGCCTCACGCACGGTATCCCCACGGGTGCCACCTTACCTGGCCCGGGACCGTTTGCGCATTTTGGCACACGTATATGATAGTGTCGCTAGCATCCATATGACAGAGAACCCTGGCCGACATGACCAGTTATAAACCAAAAGTGGCACTAAATTACAAAGACATGCATACATGACCCAGCAACGAACGTGTCGGTCATCAACGTATGAACCCAAGTCGTAGCAAGCTACAAGGACTTAAGGAACAACGCGTGACATTTCCCCTATGGGACAGACACAGGAACAAAGAAGGACACATGCCGGCCAGCCTAAGTGTTCCGGAGCAGTAGCAAGCTACCAAGGCTCAATGG
This sequence comes from Secale cereale, assembly GCA_902687465.1. NCBI lineage: Eukaryota > Viridiplantae > Streptophyta > Magnoliopsida > Poales > Poaceae > Secale > Secale cereale. Next base: position 183,736,914 of record LR738709.1, read on the forward strand.
AAGCACTAGGAGACATTTCCCTGTAAGATAGGCTACCAAAGGTAAACATCTAGGTGTCGGATCCCACACATAGCAATACACATTACACGTACGCATAACATGCAAGTATGTGCTGTACAACATGGCATCACAACATAACTCAACAACTCATATAGATAAAGGCCCAGAAGAGCCATCATAGCATTTATTACAAACAGAGGTCACATGACCCAACATACAAAGCATACAGGCAACGGAAGCATAACATGTCTGAGTACAGACAACTACAAATGAAGAAGGCTGAAAAAGCCTGACTATCTACAAGATCCTACAAGGGTACAAGATCGTAGCTGAGGTAACAAGCTAAACGTCGAAGTCCACGCGGAACCACTAGCGAGACTGAAGTCTCTCTGCAAAATATAAATTAAGCAAACGTGAGTACAAAGGTACTCAGCAAGACTTACATCAGAACTAGCTACATATGCATCAGTATCAACAAAGGGGTGGTGGAGTTTGACTGCAGCAAGCCAGCTTTGACTCGGTGGCTATCCTGAACTACGACTGCAAGAAACTCTTTTGAGGTGGCGCACACGAGTCCACATATTCACCAATCAATACACCACTATGGATCCGCTCTCGTCTCCCTACGAGAAGGCCATCCATAGCACTCACGCTTATCTTGCGTGTTTTAGAGTATCCACTTTCACTTGTCTATGAACTATAGAGGCAACCCAGAAGTCCATTTCCGCGGACACGGCTATTCGAATAGATTATATATATAACCCTGCAGGGGTGTACTTCTTCACACACGCTCTCACCACTTATCGCCATTTACACGACATGTACTCGGCAACCTTCAAGCGGAGGCCCAGCGAGGGTGTCGGCCACGACCTCACTAACCACACAAGTCTCTACTCCAGGTTTATCGCCTATTTGGGTTCCATCCGTGGGGAGATCCGGCCGGGGTGTCGCTCACGTCCCCAAACGATGTGTGCAGGGTTCCCGCATAACCAAATGGGTGACGGGTACACCGTGCCACGTACCTACCGCGTCACAGCCCACCCCTGGGGTCAGCGCTGCGCACGACCTCCAGTAAACTACAAATACCAGAAACTAGTTGCAACTCCTGGACAGAGGACAAGGGTAGTTAATAAGTCGAGAGGGTCCATTGGTTTCGGGCCCAATGCATGGTAGTAACTGGTCATGGATCAACCAACACAGAACTCAGTCCTGAGGACGGCTGCAATGAGACAACCCACCATGTACTCCTACATGGCCTCTCATCGCTACCTTTACCAAATCGTGTTCACACACTTAGCTCACACACATTAGGACATGTTCATCACCATTCCAATTCATCCCCGATGAATCAGACCTGACACAACTCTAAGCAATAGCAGGCATAACCAGAAAGCATGAATGAGTAGGCACAACATGGCTCAAACAACTCCTACTCATACTAGTGGGTTTCAACTATTTACTGTGGCAATGACAGGTCATGCAGTGGAAAGGGGTTCAACTACCGCAGCAGGTAACAGTTGAAGCGTTGTTGTCCAAATGCATTAAAAGAGAGCAAGAGCGAGAGAGTGGGATTGTATCGGAATGCTCAATGGGGTTTTGCTTGCCTGGCACTTCTGAAGATATCACTGAGTCTTCATCGGTGTCATCGATCACATCGTCGGAACACGTCTACTGAAAGGGGACAAGCATCGGCAAACAAGAGAGAACACAATCAATGCAATGCGACAATATGATGCATGATCATGACATGGCAATATGCTGTTGTTTGAGATAATGCAACTAGCAACCATGTTAAATGAAGTTGGTTTGAACCAAAGGTTCAAATTCAAACTCCATATGTGATTATTCAAATGCCAATTATTCAAATTGTCCTAAACAGTGGCTGTAAGTTATTCAAACATGCATGAAAATGACATAAACAGATTCCTTATATTTTTCTGATCATTTTTCATATATAAATTATTTCGATCTGAGCTACGGTCGATTTTATATGATTTTTAGAAGTTTAAGGCATTTTCTAAAATAAATAAATCATTTGTGATTTATTTCAAATTCCAGAAAACACTTATTGCGTCAGCACTAGGTCATGCTGACATCAGCAGGTCAACATGGGCTGGTCCAGTCAAACCTGACCAGTGGGTCCCACTGGTCAGTCTCTCAGCACTAACTAAAAGTTTAAAACTAAACTAAACAGACACGGGGCCCACATGTCAGTGTCTCAACTAATTAACTAAATTAGATAACACTAATTTAAACCCGACTCTAATTAGTCAAAGCCTTGGCCCACACGTCAGTGAGCTAGGGCTAATCCTATTTTAATTAAACCTAAACTAGGTAGTTAGCAGTGGGGCCCGTATGTCAGTGGCCCTGGGGGGTTAGTTAGAGTGTCATTAGTGGCTAATGACTTGCCACGTCGGCGTCACCGGAGTTACGCCGGTGGCGACCCCAAACGCGGCGGAGGCACGCTGGAGCGGCTCTGGTTTCGCCTATGGTTGGTGGTTTGGCGAGCTGAGGGCTCCGGGGAGTAGCTCTTGCTCGCCCGCATCCATCCGCGCAGGTGGGAGGAGCTGGGGTGGCCAGAGCTCGTCGGAAACGAGCTCGCGGCGGCGCCGGAGTTCGGGCACCGTCGAGTTAGGCGCTGCGGGGCACGGGGAGGTGAGCTGATGGGTGTGGCGTGCTCCTGGGGGTGCGCTCAGTGTGCTTATGCTCTTGGACGAGGGCGGCAGCAGCTGTGGCCACGGCGGCGACATGGCCGGCGGACCACAGCTCCGGCCGGAGGTGGGGCCGTAGCTAGAGAGTGCGGGGAGGTCGAGGGAGAGCGGGAATCGAAGTAGGAGCTCATAGGGAGGCGGTAGGGTAGCTCAAAGGGATCAGGGAGGCATCGGAGCCGGTGAATCGACGGCGAGGTTGTCGGCGGCCGGAGGTTGAAGATGGGGTCAGGGAAGACGATGCAGAGCTTCCAGCGAAGCGTGGCTCAGCGAGGAGGAAGAGGGCGACGTCACGGGTCTCGTGGGCACAAAGGAGGGACGAGGGGGTAGCTGTGGCCGCGGTGGTGCTCGCCGGCGCGGCTGCGGTGGTTTCGGCCATGGCGAGGAGAAGCAGGGGAGAGCGAAGGAGGAGAGTGCGAGAGGTCGGGCGGGTTCCAGACGTTTGCCGCAGGTCGTCGGTGGCGTCGCGCTGGCTAGGGGAGGTCTAGGCAGGCAGCTGCGTGCCGGCGCGCGCCGTGCCCAGCTTCTCCTCTGCCTACTGGCAAGAGGTAGAAGACGAGGCTGCCCCTGGTGGGCTGGGCCATCTACTTGGGCTGCCAGGTAAAGCCAAGGTGAGTCTCTCTCTCTCTCTCTCTGCTTTTCTCATTTTAATTACTGTTTTCTATTTTTTTGTATGTTTTTGATTTAGTACTAATACTAAACCCTTTTTGTTGCTTCTGAGATTATTTGTGGATGCAATATGGATTATTCCAAAACTCCACAAAACGTTTTCAGAATAATTGGAGCATTAAAAATAATTATAGAATTTATTTGCTCCAACTCAAATATATTATGAGTTAATTCAAAAATCCAAAAATGTCCTAGAAATATGTGCAACATTTTTGGCAGAGGTTTTTAATCAGTCCATAAATGATGAACTTTTCCAAAGGGCATTTTTGGTTCATTGAAAAGATTTTAATTGACCCTAGTTGAATTTATTTAGTGCTAGGGTTTGAACATCCCCATTTCATGTTTAACAAGATTTTAAACATGATGCACAAGCAAAAACTATCCGAGGCTAGGGATGTGACACACATGGCCCGTGTGGGACCTCGAGGGTCCGATGGACAGGAAATTCCTCCATGTTTGGTCTATAACCAAGTAGAAATAGCTGCCATGCTCTCACAACTGGACTGTAAGCTAGAAAACCTGATAGAGGGAATAGAAAATGAATAGTTGTTTGATTCTATGTATTAATGTACTTTTACCATCAAACTTATCTCCGGTTGAATTTATATAAAGTTAATCATGGCCGACCATCTACTTCGACCTCCATAAACCCAAAGGCTGGAGTGTTTCTGAATACTACATCTATGGTAAAGCACGTGATTTGTTCGGAAACCAGGCAGTCCGGTCAAAATTGCTTGAACAGATGAACTGAGTTCGGGGAGTTATGTTATATTAATATTTAAGATAAGAAACATCTTCCAGAGAGAATAGTTCCGTTAGGGGTTCCTTTCCCTGGGTCGGCGTGCATGAAGATGCGGGACTAGGCTTTTTGACCCTATGAGAAGGATAGTAGGAAGCCATCTCCTGTGATAGTTAAGATACGATTTAGAATGTGATATGTCGTGTATCCACCGACCAATTATTCCCTTAAGAGCGCTAGCTTTCCGCTTCACCCAGTCTGAGGTACATATCCGGATTACCCGGTTGTAACAATCACAGAAGTGCTCCCTTTACGCCCTAGCTGAACAATCAGAAACGTAGGGGTAAGCATAGGAGCCAGGCAACCCAGCTTGGCCAGAACTTAAGTCATATCGGTGCATATAATGGCAAGGATGAACTGTAAAAACAGGCGACATTTTTAAGCAAGAAGCTTTATTTATGATGGGCTTCGTTAAAGAAGCCCCCAGGTATATGTGAGGACGTACTCATCATGTGGCAGTTCGGGTGAGCCGAGTACTTGCCAAGTAAATGTAAAGAGAGAAAAGGGAGAGAAACAAGAAAGTAAAAGACAAGGCCTAACTTATAAAGAGGAAGAAATTGCTACCGAACTATCCATAAAATCGTCGGAGCCTGGCATCGTTCCAAGGGTTCAGATCAAGGCGGTTGTCCTGTGCATTACGAAGGCGATATGCTCCACCGGTGAGTACTTCGTCAATAATGAAGGGTCCCTCCCATTTTGGTTTGAGCTCGTCCTTATTCTTCTCCGGGAGGTGTAAAACGAGTTCACCAATGTTGTATGTCTTGGCCCGCACTTCTTTGCTCTGGTATCGCCTAGATTGTTGTTGGTAAAATGTGAAACGTGCTAGCGCTGTATCGCGCTCCTGTTCAAGTCCATCTAGGTGATCCCGCCGATCTAACTCGGCCTCCCTTTCCTCATACATGCACACTCTAGGTGCGTCATGAGTAATGCCGCAGGGCAGAACAACGTCTGTGCCGTACACCATGAAAAAGGGTGTATATCCGGTCGTACGATTGGGAGTGGTCCGCAGCCCCCAGTGTAAGGAGTCCAGCTCTTCGACCCAGTATTTATCAGACTCCCGTAGGGAGCGCACTAGTCGGGGTTTAATGCCGGTCATAATCAGACCATTGGCTCTTTCGACCTGACCATTTGTTTGAGGGTGGTATACGGAAGCGTAATCGAGTTTTATACCCAACTTTGCACACCAATTTTTTACCTCGTCAGCTGTGAAATTGGAGCCATTATATGTGATAATTCAATGCACAACACCATAACGGTGTACCACGCTGGATATAAAATCTATCACGGGCCCTGCTTCGGCTATTTTTACTGGTTTGGCTTCGATCTACTTAGTGAACTTATCTACCATCACCAGTAAGTATTTTCTTTTATGACTTCCCCCTTTAAGGGGTCCAACCATATCAAGCCCCCAGACCGAAAAAGGCCAAGTAATGGGGATTGTTCTCAGTGCGGTGGGAGGCATGTGACATTGATTTGCAAAGAGCTGGCAGCAACGCAATGTTGGACTATGGTTTGGGCATCTGCTCGGGCAGTAGGCCAGTAAAAGCCAGCGCGAAAAGCTTTACCTACGAGCGCCCTTGCTGCGGCATGGTGACCGCCCATTCCAGCGTGTATTTCAGTGAGAATTCGCCTACACTCCTCTTCGGAGATGCCCCTTTGAAGAATACCAGTTGTGCTTTTCTTGTGTAGTCCACCTTCGTGAACTTTGTAGGCTTTAGAGGGCCGGACTATGTGGCAGGCCTCATTTTGATCATCGGGGAGTTCCTGCCTATTACGGTAAGCTAGGAAAGGCTCTGTCTAGGGGGCTATGACAGCCATGATTTCGTGAGCCGAAGGAGTTATCTCCGTGCTTGGATCTCCGATGTCATCGTGATTTAGTTCGGCTGAGGGTGTGTTCGGATCTCTATTCCTATCGCCGCTCGCGTCCTGCCATGTTATTGGTGGCTTAAACAACCGTTCCACAAATGTGTTCGGTGGGACGGGGTCGCGTTTAGCTCCCATGCGTGCGAGTACGTCGGCTGCCTAGTTATTATCCCGGGCTACGTGGTGGAATTCCAACCCTTCAAATCGAGCCAACATTTTTAATATGGCCTTCCGATAAGCTACCATTTTTTAATCCTTCGCATCGAAATCCCCGTTGATTTGGGAGATGGCGAGGTTTTAGTCTCCGCATACCTCGAGGCATTGGATTCCCAAGGATACGGCTAGTCGGAGACCATGCAATAGGGCCTCATATTCGGCCACATTGTTCGAGTCCGTATACATAATCTATAAAACACACCGAAATGTATCCCTTGTTTGAGATGTCAGTATTACACCGCCCCCCTATCCGGATAGCATTTTGGAACCATCGAAGTACATTGTCCAATGGGAATATGAGCCGTACTCTTTAGGGAGTTTGGCTTCGGTCCATTCTGCGACGAAGTCGGCCAACACCTGGGATTTAATAGTCTGGCGCGGCTTGTAGGATATTTTGAATGGTAAGAGCTCAATGGCCCATTTGGCTATGCGTTCCGTGGCGTCATTATTATTGATAATATATTTGAGTGGTACCTCGGATGCCACTGTGGTCGAACACTCTTGAAAGTATTGACGGAGTTTCCAAGATGACATGAAGACTGCATAGGAATTTTTTTGATAGTGGGGGTACCGTGATTTACACGGTGTGAGAACCTCGGATACATAGTATACAGGCTTTTGAATGGGGAATTTATGTCCCTCTTCGGCTTGTTCGACGACGAGCATGACACTCACCACCTGGTGAGTAGCTGGTATGTACAGCAGCATTGGTTCGCCAACAACAGGGGCGGCTAGGATTGGGTTGCTTGCTAGTAAAGCTTTTATTTCTTCCAATCCTGCTATGGCCGCATTTGTCCATTCGAAATTGTCAGTGCGCCGTAGCAATCTGTAAAGTGGCAATACTTTTTCTCCTAACCTGGAGATAAAGCGGCTTAAAGACGCTATGCAGCCTGCTAGTTTTTGCACTTGCTTGTGATCGGTTGGTATTTTGAGTTCTGACAGGGCCCGGATATTGTCTGGGTTAACTTCGATTCCTCTATGGGATACGATGAACCCTAATAGCTTTCCGGCTGGAACGCCGAAGACACATTTTTTCAGATTGAGCCTTATGTCGTATTCTCGGAGGTGGGCAAACGTGAGGCGGAGATCATCCACCAAGGTCTCGACATGTTTGGTCTTTACGACTATGTCGTCAACATATGCCTCCACTGCTTTGCCAATTTGTTTTTCTAAGCATGTTTGAATCATGTTTGAATCATGCATTTTTGAGTCCGAAAGGCATAGTGTCGAAACAAAAGGGGCCGTACGGGGTAATGAATGCCGTTGCGACCTGATCGGATACCTTCATATTTATCTGATGGTATCCCGAGTAAGCAGCAAGGAAGCACAGCGAGTCGTGTCCAGCCGTTGCATCTATAATTTGGTGAATGCGGGGCAAAGGAAAAGGTATCCTTTGGGCAAGCCTTATTTAAGTCTGTGAAATCGACACAGAGGAGCTGGGATTTATCCTTCTTCGGTACCATGACTAGCTTAGCTATCCAATCCAGATGTTCGATTTCTCTGATGAATCCGGCTTCCAATAGTTTGGCTAACTCTTCTCCCATTGCTTGTCTTTTGGGTTCGGAAAATCGTCGCAGTGACTACTTGACTGGTTTGAACCCTTTTATAATATTGAGGCTGTGTTTGGCCAACCTACCTGGGATTCCTGGCATGTCTGAAGGGTGTCAGGCGAATATATCCCAATTTTCCCAAAGGAAGGCGCGTAACGCATTGTCTACCGCCGGATCTAGCTGTGCCCCGATGGATGCTGTTTTTCTTAGGGTCCGTTGGGTGCACTTGGAATTTGATGATTTCGTCAGCGGGTTTGAAGGAGGTAGACTTCGATCTTTTGGCGAGGATGACATCGTCGGCATCCACCTGTGATCGTAGGGTGGTTATTTCTTCAGCCCGAGAGCTTCGGATAATGCCTCTAAGGCTAAGGATGTCGTTTTGTTTTCGGCACGGAGTGCTCTATCTGCATCACTTATTATCGTGATCACCCCATTGGGCCCTGGCATTTTAAGCTTCATGTACCCGTAATGCGGTATAGCTTGAAAGCGTGAGGAAGCGTCCCGTCCTAGAAGGGCGTGGTATCCGCTGTGGAAGGGCACTATGTGAAAGAGTAGTTCCTCCGATTTTTAGTTGTCGGGTGAGCCGAACACTACATCGAGCTTAATGCTTCCCGAACACTTGGCCTCACAGCTTGGTATAATTCCCCTAAAGGTTGTGTTGGTGTGCTCAATGCGGGATTTCTCGGCCTGCATTTTTGCAAGTGTTTCCTCATATATGAGGTTTAGTCCGCTTCCTCTGTCCATAAGTACTTTAGTGAGGCGGAAGCCATCTACTATTGGGTCTAGTACAAGAGCTGCTGATGCTCGGATCGGCCGGAATCAAGGTGCGTACTCGGCAAAAAAAAACTAATTGCCATGTTGCTCCATGGGCTTGCAGAGCTAATTTGGTAAACCTCGGCAAGTTCGCGATTTCCTCTCTTGCGACAGTTAATTGAGGAGAACGTCTCCAAGACAGTGAAGGCATTGATGTCTTTCTTCCTTGGTGCGGGGGTTGCAAGAATTGCCATACCGCTTTTTTCTACCTACTGGAGTACCCATCATGCTCTAAGGCGATGGTTGGGCACATTATCCAGGGTTGCGTGTATTTGGCAAGGTGTATCAAGTCGTTCGTCCAGGTGGGACATGTGCCTTAAAAGAGGCTTGTTCTTCTTGCCAATAGGAATGCTATCGGTGACGTTCTGTCCGGATATGGACTGTTCTAGAGTTGTATTATGGGCTTTCCAAGTATTTTCCACTGCGAAGTACTTCCGTACTTACTGCGATAATTCTGTGAAACTCATAACACGACGTCGGTTGAGGGCGTTCAAGACTCCCTCGTCCGTGCAATTGCGGTGAAATAAAGAAACCGATTTGTCGTCACAGTGGTCCCTGACCTTGTTTTTAACAAGTAGGAATCTGGCCCAGAAGTGGTTATCCGTTTCCTCGGGCTGCTGTCGTTGAAGGAAATATGCCCTAGAGGCAATAATAAAGTTGTTATTTATATTTACTTATATCATGATAAATGTTTATTATTCATGCTAGAATTGTATTAACCAGAAACATAATACATGTGTGAATATATAGACAAACGAAGTGTCATTAGTATGCCTCTACTTGACTAGCTCGTTGAATCAAAGATGGTTAAGTTTCCTAGCCATAGACATGAGTGGTCATTTAAATTACTGGATCACATCATTGATGAATGATGTGATTGACTTGACCCATTCCGTTAGCTTAGCACTTTGATCGTTTAGTTTTACTGCTATTGCTTTCTTCATAACTTATACATGTTCCTATGACTATGAGATTATGCAACTCCCGAATACCGGAGGAACACCTTGTGTGCTATCGAACGTCACAATGTAACTGGGTGATTATAAAGATGCCCTACGGGTGTCTCCCAAGGTGTTCGTGGTGTTGGTATAGATCAAGAATAGGATTTGTCACTCCGAGTGTCGGAGAGGTATCTCTGGGCCCTGTCGGTAATGTACATCACAATAAGCCTTGCAAGCAAATGACTAATGAGTTAGTCACGAGATGATACAATAGGGAACGAGTAAAGAGACTTGCCGGTAACGAGATTAAACTAGGTATTGAGATACCGACGATCGAATCTCGGGCAAGTAACATACCGATGACAAAGTGAACAACGTATGCTGTTATGCGGTTTGACCTAGAAAGATCTTCGTAGAATATGTAGGAGCCAATATGAGCATCCAGGTTCCGCTATTGGTTATTGACCGGAGATGAGTCTCGGTTATGTCTACATAGTTCTCGATCCCGTAGGGTCCGCACACTTAACATTCGATGACGATTTGTATTATGAGTTTATGAGTTTTGATGTACCGATGGTAGTTCGGAGTCCCGGATGAGATCACGGACATGACGAGGAGTCTCGGAATGTCTGAGATGTAAAGATCAATATATTGGACGACTATATTTGGACATCGTAAAGGTTCCGAGTGATTCGGGTATTTTTCGGAGTATGGGAGAGTTAGGGGAATTCGCCGGGGAGTATATGGGCCTTATTGGGCTTTAGGGGAAAGAGAGAGAGGAGGTTGCGCGCCCCCAAGGTTTAGTCCGACTTGGACTAGGGGGAGGGGCAGCGCCCCCTCTTTCCTTCTCTTCTATTTTCCCTTTCCTTCTCTCCTACTCCTACTACTTGGAAGGGCTCCGAGTTCTACTAGGAAAGGGGAAATCCTACTCCTGGTGGGAGTAGGACTCCCCTAGGGCACGCCATAGAGACGGCCGGCCCTCCCCCTCCTCCACTCCTTTATATACGGGGGTGGGGGCACCCCATGGAGACACAAGTTGATCATTGATCTTTCAGCCGTGTGCGGTGCCCCCCTCCATAGAAACACACCTCGGTCGTACCGTTGCACTGCTTAGGCGAAGCCCTGCGCCGGTAGCTTCATCATCTCCGTCACCACGCCGTCGTGCTGACGAATCTGGATCAACTAGATCAAGAGCTCATGGGACATCATCGAGCTGAACGTGTGCTAAACGTGGAGTTGTCATACGTTCGGTGCTTGATCGGTTGGATTGCGAAGACGTTCAACTACATCAACCGCGTCACTAGACGCTTCCGCTTTCAGTCTACGAGGGTACGTAGACACACTCTCCCCTCTCATTTCTATGCATCTAGTAGATAGATCTTGCGTGATCGTAGGATTTTTTTTTTTGAAGTACTACGTTCCCCAAAAGTGGCATCATGAGCCAGGTCTATGCGTAGATGATATGCATGAGTAGAACACAAGTGAGTTGTGGACGATACTAGTCATACTGCTTATCAACATGTCATACTTTGATTCGGCGGTATTGTTGGATGAAGCGGCCCGGACCGACATTACATGTACGCTTACGCGAGACTGGTTCTACTGACATGGTTCGCACACAAGTGACTGGCGGGTGTCAGTTTCTCCAACTTTAGTTGAATCGAGTGTGGCTACACCCGGTCCTTGTGAAGTTTAAAACAACACATACTTGACGAAAACTCGTTGTGGTTTTTGTATGCATAGGTAAGAACGGTTCTTGCTAAGCCCATAGCAGCCACGTAAAACTTGCAACAACAAAGTAGAGGACGTCTAACTTGTTTTCGCAGGGCATGTTGTGATGTGATATGGTCAAGACATGATGAGTTATACGTTATTATATGGGATGATCATGTTTTTTAAAGTTATCGTCAACTGGCAGGAGCCATATGGTTGTCGCTTTATTGTATGAAATACAATGGCCATGTAGTTGCTTTAGTTTATCACCAAGCGGTAGCGATAGTCGTGGAAAGAATAGTTGGCGAGATGACAATGATGCTACAATGGATATCAAGGTGTCGCGCCTGTGATGATGGTGATCATGATGGTGCCTTGGAGATGGAGATCAAAAGCACAAAATGATGATGGCCATATCATGTCACATATTTTGATTGAATGTGATGTTTATCTTATTATGCTTCTTATTTTTCTTAGAACGACGGTAGCATTATAAGATGATCCCTTACAAAATTTCAAGGTACAAGTGTTCTCCCTGAGTATGCACCATTGCAAAAGTTCGTCGTGCCGAGACACCATGTGATGATAGTGTCTGATAAGCTCTACGTTCAAATACAACGGGTGTAAGATAGTTTTGCACATGCAGAATACTCGGGTTAAACTTGACGAGCCTAGCATGTACAGACATGGCCTCGGAACACTGGAGACCGAAAGCTCGAGCTTGAATCATATAGTAGATATGATCAACATAAGATGTTCACCACTGAAAACTAATCCATCTCACATGGTGATCGGACACGGTTTAGTTGATTTGGATCACGTGATCATTTAGATGACTAGATGGATGTCTATCTAAGTGGGAGTTCTTTAGTAATATGATTAATTGAACTTTAATTTATCATGAACTTAGTCCTGATAGTATTTGCAAATTATGTTGTAGATCAATAGCTCGCGTTATGGCCCCCTTATGTTTTTGATATGTTCCTAGAGAAAAACTAAGTTGAAAGATGTTAGTAGCAATGATGCAGACTAGGTCCGTGATCTAAGGATTATCCTCATGGCTGCACTGAAGTATTATGTCCTTGATGCACCGCTAGGTGACAGATCTATTGCTGGAACAAATGCAAACGTTATGAACGTTTGGCAAAGCTCAATATGATGTCTACTTAATAGATTAGTGCACCATGCTTTATAGCTTAGAACCGGGACTTCAAAAACGTTTTGAATGCCACAGAGCATATGAGATGTTCCAAGAGTTGAAATTAGTATTTCATACTCGTGCCGGTGTCGAGAGGTATAAGACCTCTGACAGTACTTTGCCTACAAGATGGAGGAGAATAGCTCAACCAGTGAGCATGTGCTCAGATTGTTTGGGTACTACAATTGCTTGAATCAAGTAAGTGTTAATCTTCCAGATAAGATAGTAATTGACAAAGTTCTCTAGTCACTATCACCAAGTTAGTAGAACTTCGTGATGAACTATAATATGCAAGGGATGATGTAAGTAATTCCCGAGCTCTTTGCGATGCTGAAATCCACGAAGGTAGAAATCAAGAAAGAGCATCAAGTGTTGATGGTTAACAAGACCACATGTTTCAAGTAAAGGGCAAAGGGAAAGAAGGGGAACTTCAAGAAGAATTACAAGCAAGTTGTCATTCCCATGAAGAAACCCGAAGCTAAACTCAAGCCTGAAACTAAGTGCTTCTACTGCAAAGGTCACTGGAAGTGGAACTGCCCTAGATCTTGCCGGACAAGAAGGATGGCAAAGTGAATAAAGGTATATCTGATATATAGATTATTGATGTGTACTTTACTAGTGTTCATAGCAACCTCTGGGTATTTGATACTGGTTCAGTTGCTAAAATTAGTAACTCGAAATGAGAGTTGCAGAATGAAAAGAGACTAGTTAAAGGTGAAGTGATGATGTGTGCTGGAAGTGGTTCCAAGATTGATATGATCATCATCGCACACTCCCTTTGCTTTCGGGATTAGTGTAGAACCTAAATAAATGTGATTTGGCATCTGCATTGAGCATCAATATGATTTGGTCATGTTTCTTGAAATACGGTTATTCATTTAAAGTCATAGAATAATTGTTATTTTGTTTACATGAATAAAACCTTCAATGGTCATACACCCAATGAAAATAGCTCGTTGGATCTCGATCGTAGTAATACACATATTCGTAATACTGAAGCCAAAAGATGCAAAGTTGATAGTGATAGTGCAAATTATATGTGGCACTACCATTTAGGTCATATTGGTGTAAAGCGCATGAAGAAACTCCATGTTGATGGGCTTTTGGAATCAATTGATTATGAATCACTTGGTGCTTGCGAACCATGCCTCATGGGCAAGATGACTAAAACCCCGTTCTCCGGAAAAATGGAGTGAGCAACTGATTTGTTGGAAATCATACATACTGATGTATGTAGACCGATGAGTGTTGAGGCCCGCTGCGGGTATCGTTATTTTCTGACCTTCACTGACGATTTGCGCAGATATGGGTATATCTACTCTATAAAGCACAAGTCTGAAACATTTGAAAAGTTCAAAGAATTTTAGAGTGAAGTAGAGAATCATCTTAACAAGAAAATTAAGTTTCTACGACCTGATAACGGAGGCGAATATTTGAGTTACGAGTTTGGTCTTCATTTAAAACAATGTGGAATAGTTTCACAGTTCACGCCACCCGGAACACCATAGCGTAATGGTGTGTCCGAACGTCGTAACTGTACTTTATTAGATATGGTGCGATTTATGATGTCTCTTACCGATTTACCACTATCGTTTTGGGTTATGCATTAGAGACAACTGCATTCACGATAAATAAGGGCACCATTTAAATCCGTTAAAGATGACACCTTTTGAACTGTGGTTTGGCAAGAAACCAAAGTTGTCGTTTCTTAAAGTTTGGGGCTGCGATTCTTATGTGAAAAAGCTTCAACCTTATAAGCTCGAACCCAAGTCGGAGAAATGTGTCTTCCTAGGATACCCAAAGGAGACTGTTGGGTACACCTTCTATCGTAGATCCGAAGGCAAGATATTCGTTGCTAAGAATGGATCCTTTCTAGAGAAGGAGTTTCTCTCGAAAGAAGTGAGTAGGGGGAAAGTGGAACTTGATGAGGTAATTGTACCTTCTCCCGAATTGGATAGTAGTACATCATAGAAACTAGTTCCAGTGATTCCTACACCAATTAGTGAGGAAGCTAATGATGATGATCATGAAACTTCGGATCAAGTTACTACTGTACTTCGTAGATAAACCAAAGGACGTTCCGCGCCAGTGTGGTACGGCAACCCGGTTTTGGAAATCATGTTACTAGACCATGATCAACCTATGAACTATGAGGAAGCGATTATGAGCCCAGATTCCGCAAAATGGCTTGAGGCCATGAAACCTGAGATGGGATCCATGTATGAGAACAAAGTGTGGACTTTGGTTGACTTTCCCGATGTTCGGCTAGACATAAAAAATAAATGGATCTTCAAGAGGAAGACCGACTCTGATGGTAATGTTACTGTTTATAAAGCTCGACTTGTTGCGAAAGGTTTTCGACAAGTTCAAGGAGTTGACTATGATGAGATATTCTCACCCGTAGCGATCCTTATGTCTGTCCGAATCATGTTAGCAATTGCCACATTTTATGATTATCAAATCTGGCAAATGGATGTCAAAATTGTATTCCTGAATGGTGATGTCTACTACACAACCTTCTTCTTGTAGACGTTGTTGGGCCTCCAAGTGCAGAGGTTTGTAGGACAGTAGCAAATTTCCCACAAGTGGATGACCTAAGGTTTATCAATCCGTGGGAGGCGTAGGATGAAGATGGTCTCTGTCAAACAACCCTGCAACCAAATAACAAAGAGTCTCTTGTGTCCCCAACACACCCAATACAATGATAAATTGTATAGGTGCACTAGTTCGGCGAAGAGATGGTGATACAAGTGCAATATGGATGGTAGATATAGGTTTTTGTAAACTGAAAATATAAAAATAGCACGGTAGAAAGTGGTAAAAGTGAGCATAAACGGTGTTGAAATCATAGTAGAGAAGGCCTAGGGTTCATACTTTCACTAGTGCAAGTTCTCTCAACAAGGATAAGATAATTGGATCATATTACTAGCCCTCAACATGTAACAAAGAGTCACTCCAAAGTAACTAATAGCGGAGAACAAACAAAGAGATTATGGTAGGGTACGAAACCACCTCAAAGCTATTATTTCTGATCGATCTATTCAAGAGACCATAGTAACGTTCAATCTATCATAGAGTCCGTACTATAATAACACCTTATAACACAAATCAACCAATACCCTAATGTCACCTAGATACTCCATTGTGACCTCAAGCATCCGTGGGCATGGTTATACGATATGCATCACACAATCTCAGAAACATCTATTCAACCAACACATAGAACTTCAAAGAGTGGCCCGAAGTTTCTACCGGAGAGTCAACACGAAAAAGTGTGCCAACCCCTATGCATAGATTCCCAAGGTCATGGAACCCACAAGTTGATCACAAAAACATACATCAAGTGGATCACATGATATCCCATTGTCACCACAGATAAACACGCGCAAGACATACATCAAGTGTTCTCAAATCCTTAAAGACTCAATACGATAAAATAACTTCAAAGGGAAAACTCAATTCATTACAAGTGAGTAGAGGGGGAGAAGCATCATAAGATCCAACTAGGATAGCAAAGCTCCCGATACATCAAGATCGTGCCATCTGAAGAACACGAGAGAGAGAGAGATCAAACACATAGCTACTAGTACATACCCTCAACCCCGAGGGTGGACTACTCCCTCCTCGTCATGGAGAGCGCCGGATGATGAAGATAGCCACTGGATAGGGATTCCCCCCTCCGGCAGGGTGCCAGAACGGCCGTAGATTGGTTTTTGGTGGCTACAGAGGCTTTCGGCGGCGGAACTCCCGATCTAGGTTAATTTCTGAAGGTTTCAGTATTTATAGGATTTTTTGGCGTAGGTCCCACATCAGGGGGGCTTCTAGACTCACCTCGAGATAGGAGGGCCCAACCACCTTCCCATGGCGCGCCCTCCACCCTCGAGGGCAGCCTATGGCTCTCCTGGCCCAACTCTTTTGCTTCGGGGGCTTCTTTTGGTCCAGAAAAAATCATAAACAATTGGCTTGTCAATTGGACTCCGTTTGATATTCCTTTTCTGTAAAACCCTTAAACAGGAGAAAAACAGAAACTGGCACTGGGCTCTGGGTTAATAGGTTACTCCCAAAAATCATATAAAAGTGTATAATAAAGCCCATAAGACATCATAGAAGGATAATATAATAGCATGGAACAATTAAAAATTATAGATATGTTGAAGACATATCAAGCATCCCCAAGCTTAATTCCTGCTTGTCCTCGAGTAGGTAAATGATAAAGAAAGAATTTTTGATGTGGAATGCTAACCAATATAGTTTTTCAATGTAATTCTCTTAATTGTGGCATGAATGTTCAAATCTGAATGATTCAAGATAAAAGTCTATATTGACATAAGACATAATAATACTTCAAGCATACTAACTAAGCAATCATGTCTTCTCAAAATACTATGGCTAAAGAAAGTTATCCCTACAAAATCATATAGTGTTGGCTATGCTCCCTCGTTATCACACTAAATATTCATATCATGCACAACCCCGATTTCAGCCAAGCATTTGTTTTCGTACTCTATCTTTTCAAACCTTTCAACTTTCACGCAATACATGAGCGTGAGCCATGGATATAGCACTATGGGTGGAATAGAGGTGGTTGTGGAGAAGACAAAAAGGAGGGAGATAGTCTCACATCAACTAGGCGTATCAACGGGCTATGGAGATGCCCATCAATAGATATCAATGTGAGTGAGTAGGGATTGCCATGCAACGGATGAATTAGAGCTAAATAAGTATGAAAGCTCAACAAAAGAAACTAGTGGGTGTGCATCCAACTTGCTTTCTCACGAAGACCTAGGGCATTTGAGGAAGCCCATCGTTGGAATATAGAAGCAAAGTTCTATAACAAAAATTCCCACTAGTATATGAAAGTGACTAAACATGACACTCTCTACAATGAAGAACATGGTGCTACTTTGAAGAACAAGTGTGGAAAAAAGATAGTAGCAATTGCCCCTTTTTTTCTTTTTTTTGGGCCTTTTTTTTGGGGCCTTTCTGTTTTTGCTTTTCCTTTTTTTCTTTTTTTTGCGGAGGGGCTTTATAGATTTAGCCTTTCCTCCCATCGGATAATGCTCTAATAATGATGATCATCACACTTTCATTACAACACGATATTACAACTTGATACTTCAACAACAAAGTATGACTCTATATTAATGCCTCCGGCGGTGTACCGGTATGTGCAATGAAACAAGAGTGACATGTATGAAAAGTTATGCATGGTGGCTTTGCCACAAATACCAACTACATGATCACGCAATGGCAATATGACAATATGATGCGTGTCATATGAACGGAACGGTGGAAAGTTGCATGGCAATATATCTCAAAATGGCTATGGAAATGCCATGATAGGTAGGTGTGGTGGCTGTTTTGAGGAATAATATGGTGGCTGTTTTGTGGAAGGATATATAGTGGATTTATGGTACCGACGAAAGTTGTGCGGTACAAGAGAGGCTAGCAATGGTGGAAGGGTGAGATTGCGTATAATCCATGGACTCGACATTAGTCATAAGAACTCATATACTTATTGCAAAAATCTACGAGTCATCAAAACAAAGCAATCAACGCATGCTCCTAGGGGGGAGGTTGGTAGGAGTTAACCATCGCGCGCCCCCGACCTCTAGACAAAGGTTGGCACTCTACAAATACCTCATGCTCTAACTTCGTCACATAGCGGTTCACCATACGTGCATGATACGGGAATCACTAACCTTAACACAAGTATTTCTCAATTTCATATTAACTCCACTAGCATGACTCTAATATCACTATCCTCATATCTCAAAACATTTATCAAGCATCCAACTTCTCATCATATTCAATGCACTTAGTGTGGAAGTTTTTACTACATTGATATTGGATGTCTATCATGTGAAGACTAGTTTCATAGACTAAACACATTACCATGCTGTTTTAATAGACTCTCAAAAGGATATAATTTAAGCATGAGAGTTCATCTATTTCTACAAAATATAACCATCGCCGTGTTCTAAAAGATATAAGTGAAGCACTAGAGCAAATAACAAACTACTCCGAGAGATATATGTGAAGATCAATGAGTGGTTGATTAATTATGTTACTATGTGAAGATTCTCTAACATTTAAGAATTTCAGATCTTGGTATATTATTCAAACAACAAGCAAAACAAAATAAATTAAATTGACGCTCCAAGCAAAACACATATCATGTTGCGAATAAAAATATAGCTCCAAGTATAGTTACCGATGGATGAAGACGAAAGAGGGGATGCCTTCCTGGGGCATCCCCAAGCTTAGGCTTTTGATTATCTTGAATTTACTTGGGGTGCCATGGGCAACCCCAAGCTCAGGCCTTTGCTACTCCTTGTTCCATAGTCCATCAAAGCAATACTCAAAACTTGAAAACTTCACAACGCAAAACTTAGACAAAAATTCTCGTGAGCTCCGTTAGTATAAGAAAACAAATCACTATTCAAAGGTACTGCAATGAATTCACTCTATGTTTTTATTGGTGTTAAACCTACTGTATTCCAAATTCTCTATGATTCATACTTCCCAATACTGCTCATAGATGCATTGAAATAAGTGAACAACACACGAAAAACAGAATCTGTCAATGACAGAACAGTCTGTAGTAATCTGCAGGATTCACCTACTTCTGGAAGACCAAAAAATTCAAACTAAATTGGTAAATTGGCGGAATTTGTCTAACAATCATCTGCAAAAAGAATCAACTAAAACGCAAGCTCCAGTAAAATCTCACGACTACTTTAGCGAGCGCTAATGATTCTGTTTTTCACAGCAAGATCACATAAACTTCACACAAGTCTTCCCAAAGGTTCTACTTGGCAAAAACACTAAAAAAACATGAAACCACATCTCATCAGAGGCTAGATGCAATATTTATTCCCTAACATCAACAAAAACAAAGAAACGAAAATAAAGTTCGGTTGCCTCCCAACAAGCGCTATTGTTTAACGCCCCTAGCTAGGCATAATGATGCTCACATAAAAGATAAGAATTGAAACATAATGGGAGCATCATGAAGCATATGAATAGCACATTTAAGTCTAACCCACTTCCTATGCATAGGGATTTTGTGAGCAAACAACATATGGAACGATAATCAACTAGCATAGGAAGGGAAAACAAGCATAGCTTGAAAACATTAAGCACATAGAGAGGAAACTTGATATTATTGCAATTCCTACAAGCATATGATCCTCTCTCATAATAATTTTCAGTGGCATCATGAATGAATTCAACAATATAACCAGCACATAAAGCATTTTTGTCATGATCTACTTGCATAGAAATTCTACTACTCTCCAAATAAGAAAATTTATCCTTATCAATAGTAGTGGGAGCAAACTCAACAAAATAACTATCATGTGAAGCATAATCCAATTGAAAACTAAAATCATGATGACAAGTTTCATGGTTATCATTAATCTTAATAGCATACAAGTCATCACAATAATCATCATAGATAGCAACTTTGTTCTCATAATCAATTGGACCCTCTTCCGAAATAGTGGATTCATCACTAAATAAAGTCATGACTTCTCCACATCCACTTTCATCAATTTAATCATCATAAGTAGGAGGCATGCTTTCATCATAATAAATTTGCTCATCAAAACTTGGGGGACTAAAAATATCATCTTCATCAAACATAGCTTCCCCAAGATTGTGGCTTTTCATATCGTTAGCATCATGGATATTCAAAGGATTCATACCCAAAGGAGACTGTTTGGTACACCTTCTATCACAGATCCGAAGGCAAGATATTCGTTGCTAAGAATGGATCATTTCTAGAGAAGGAGTTTCTCTCGAAAGAAGTGAGTGGCGGGAAAGTGGAACTTGATGAGGTAATTGTGCCTTCTCCCAAATTGGATAGTCGTACATCACAGAAACTAGTTCCAGTGATTCCTACACCAATTAGTGAGGAAGCTAATGATGATGATCATGAAACTTCGGATCAAGTTACTATTGTACTTCGTAGATCAACCAGAGTACATTCCACGCCAGAGTGGTACGGCAACCCGGTTTTGGAAATCATGTTACTAGACCATAATGAACCTATGAACTATGAGGAAGCGATGATGAGCCCAGATTCCGCAAAATGGCTTGAGGCAATGAAATCTGAGATGGGATCCATCTATGAGAAAAAAGTGTGGACTTTGGTTGACTTGCCCGATGACCGACAAGACATCAAAAATAAATGGATCTTCAAGAGGAAGACCGATGCTGACGGTAATGTTACTATTTACAAAGCTCGACTTGTTGCGAAAGGTTTTCGACAAGTTTAAGGAGTTGACTACGATGAGACATTCTCACCCGTAGTGATGCTTAAGTCTGTCCGAATCATGATAGCAATTGCCGCATTTTACGACTATCAAATCTGGCAAATGGATGTCAAAATTGTATTCCTTAATGGTGGTGTCTACTACACAATCTTCTTCTTGTAGATGTTGTTGGGCCTCCAAGTGCAGAGGTTTGTAGGACAGTAGCAAATTTCCCTCAAGTGGATGACCTAAGGTTTATCAATCTGTGGGAGGCGTAGGATGAAGATGGTATCTCTCAAAAAACCCTGCAACCAAGTAACAATGAGTCTCTTGTGTCCCCAACACACCCAATACAATGGTAAATTGTATAGGTACACTAGTTCGGCGAAGAGATGGTGATACAAGTGCAATATGGATGGTAGATATAGGTTTTTGTAAACTGAAAATATAAAAACAGCAAGATAGAAAGTGGTAAAAGTGAGCATAAACGGTGTTGCAATGATAGTAGAGAAGGCCTAGGGTTCATACTTTCACTAGTGCAAGTTCTCTCAACAAGGATAACATAATTGGATCATATTACTAACCCTCAACATGTAACAAAGAGTCACTCCAAAGTAACTAATAGCGGAGAACAAACGAAGAGATTATGGTAGGGTACGAAACAACCTCAAAGCTATTCTTTCCGATCGATCTATTCACGCGTCCGTAGTAACGTTCAATCTATCATAGAATTCATACTAGAATAACACCTTAAGACACAAATCAACCAAAACCCTAATGTCACCTAGATACTCCATTGTCACCTCAAGTATCCGTGGGCATGGTTATACGATATTGTCGGTGTACTAAGGTAGGGGTACCTCAGTACCCCAACTTGTGCACGGGCAGTAGCAGCTTCCCGCGGCAGGGCCTACCACGTGCTTGCCGGAGACCTTTCCTAACCCATATGAAGCCATTCAAAAAAAAGTATACAAGACAGAAGATCAAGCCCCCGGCAAGTGGAGCTTGCCGGGAAGGCCGTTCCAGGCTCAAGATTACCTGACTAGCACAAGACCCTGGCAAGAGGAGCTTGCCAGGAAGACTAGAAGATTACATTTCGGAAAACATGCCTCGGCGCAGCATGCGCCCCGGCAGGGCCCGGGGAGCGGCAAGCTTCAGAGCCCGACAAGCTTCCGGGCCCGGCAAGGTCAAGGCCCCGGCAAGGTGCTTGCCGGGGAGAGTTACACTGTGTGCCCGCGCCCCAGCTCATCGAACCACGCGTCGCCCTGGGGCCATTCCAGGGACGCGTGGCGGATGGCTGCGCAGCCCGGGGGACACGGTGGCACTCCACGGCGACGAAGCCATCGCCGTGGCAAACGGAGACGCAAGGGCGGCGCTTTTGGGGTCGAAGGTGACGGGCATTTAATGCTCTTGTCCCCCACTTTCAAAGTAGGTGATGACCACTGTTCATCCACTATTTACGGACTGTTCCCGCACTGTTACAACTACCACCACAGTTACATTTTTACCCCTTTCTCCTACGTTGACACCTGTCGGTGACCCCTTGAGCTATAAAAGGAGGCCCATGCACAACGTAGAAAGGGTTCGGAACCTAGATCGCTCATTCGCTCGGTGTAGCTAGTTCTTCAAGCTCCCGAGCTCCGGCATCCAATACAATCTAAGCAGGAGTAGGGTTTTACGCGTCCATCGTGGCCCGAACCTGGGTAAACTGCCCGCGTGTGCACTACGATCTGCTCTTTGTGCTCCCTCCGCTCCCTCACCGCAACGACAAGGGGCTCCGGTCCCATAGGTGTTCGTGGTGGACAGTTTTCCCCGACATCTTTGGCGCGCCAGGTAGGGGGCGTCGAGGTTGTGCGAACCTGATCCGGCGTTCACGCGGGCGCATTCTTCATCAACCTCTCCGACTTCATCAGCAACAGCAGCATGGCCCCGAAGAAGAAGGCTTCGGAGGTCGCGGGCCCGTCTGCGTCTGTTCCGCCGCAACCAGAACCAACGGTGGGCGGAGGAGACGCCGTCGGAAGGGTGGTCGCCGGCGAGGAAACTCACGGCACCACCAAATCCAAGGACAAGACGGACGACCGAGCCTCGGTCTCCGTAGATGCGCCACGTCCATCGCAGCAGACCACAACCCAGCAGCGCCGTGGTACAGGAGGTACCATCCGCTTGCTGGGGCAAGGCCAAACCGGAGGTTCGCGGGACGCTCCGGGCCACCGTCCTGGCACGAGCAAGGCACGGTAGCGGGGGCGGGACCCTGCTCCTTCTAACCTTGTTAGGAGTCCGAGCATATCCCGCTCCTCGCACCGCTCGCCCCCGCTCCCCTCCTCTCCAGCAGAAGCGCTTGCAAGAGCGCAACTGCTTCTCGATTTCCCTCCAGCGGCAGACAAGGCCGATGACTGGAGGGCGACCATCCAGAGCCTGATCGCCTTCGCCAACAACGACTCTCCGCAGCATCCGGCGACCTCGCGGCCACGGCAAGTCGAGAAGACGAAGGCCGACGGCGACAAGACCGCCGGGGGTGCAACTACGGTGCACTCCCCTCCGCGGAAGCAGAAGACGCCGCCCCGCCGGATTAACGTCGACGACGACTCCACGGCGTCGTCGGATCCGCGGGCTCGTCGGGACCACGCCAGGTCCTTGACGATCGGCGACAAGAAGACGCTCGAACGACGATCGAGCGCCGCCGAGAAGCCCGGCGACAATCAGACCAGCGAGCTGGGACCGCTGTTGACACACACGCGCCCGGTGAACCAGGCGACTTGCCGTACGCGGCAGGTTGCCCTGCGTTTACCCGAGAGCTGCGGCGTGTCCAGTGGCCCAGCATGAAGAACTTCAAGCCCGACGTACCGGAGAAGTACGACGGCAAGACGCACCCCTCGGAGTTTCTCAGCATCTACACCATCGCGGTGCAGGCTGCCGGGGGGCGCGATGAGAAGATACTGGCGAACTACTTCCCGCTGGTGCTTAAGCCGAACGTTCGTTCTTGGCTTATGCACTTGCCGGAAGGCTCCATTTCTTCTTGGGCAGATCTTTGCCACCAGTTTGTTGGCGCCTTCACGGGCGGCCACAAACCCCACGGCCAGGAGAGTGATCTCCACATCTTGGCCCAGAAGGAAGGAGAACCTCTGCGCAAGTACATCCAGCGCTTCAGTCGCGTGCACCACAACATCCCCGACGTCCACCCTGCCGCGGTTATCAGCACGTTCCATCAGAACGTGCGTAACCGCCGCATGCGTGAGGAGATGGCCATGACCAAGATACGGGATGTCAGCGAGCTCTATGCTCTGGCTGACAAGTGCGCGCGCGCCGAAGAGGGGAGGAGACTCCCCGGGGAGGATGCTGGCGCAGGAGGAAGCGACAGCGACGACGCCGCCCCGGCAAAGAAGAGCCGGCGGCGGAACAATAGAAGAAAGAACAAGAAGGAAGTGCTTGCCGTCGAGAAGTCCGGCAAGGAGGCTCCCGCCAAGCAAACACAGGCTGGCGGCTCCGGCAAGGAGCCTGCCCCTGTAGCGGCAGCCGACAAGCAGGACGGCTCCGACAAGCAATACTGCAAAGATCCACCGCACCAAGGGCCACGACCTCTCCAACTGCAAACGCGTCGAGTACCTCGTCGAGCAGCAGAAAGCTGAGTACGAGCGGCGCGACAAGGAGAAGGCCCAAGGTGGCGGAGGAGAGCCAAGTAAGAAGCGACCATTCAATGGCCGGGGAGGACGCCGCGGCAAGGCCAAGCAGCGGCAAGGTGATCGACCTCCCCGGGGCCGCGACAAGGATGAAGAAGACGACGACGATGACATGGAGGAAGAAGATAACAGCGAGCAGGAGTTCCAGAAAGCCACGGAAGTCCTGTGCATCGACGGCGGCGCCTCTCTGCACACTTCCCACCGCCAACTCAAGCAGTGGGTGCGGGAAGTGAATGCAGCAGAGCCGCCCGTGGAGTCGCGCAGGCTCATCAAATGGTCCAGCACGCCCATCATTTTTGATCTTGAGGATCACCCTGACCGCACCACTGCGGTCGGGTGCTTGCCGATGCTGGTCTCACCCACCATCCGCAACCTCAAGGTCACCAAAATGCTGGTTGACGGCGGGGCCGGGCTGAACTTGATCTCCTCTGCTGTGATCAAGAGACTCCAAATCCCAGATGGCGAGCTCGAAGAGACTGGATCCTTCCAAGGAATAAACCCGGGGAGGAGCAAGCCCAAGGGAAAGATAACCCTGCCAGTGACCTTTGGCGGGGAGCTGAACTTTAGGACGGAGAGGATAACCTTCGATGTTGCCGATATCCCATTGCCATACAATGGGATACTTGGACGTCCTGCCCTCGCCAAGTTCATGGCGGCTTCCCACTACGCCTACAATGTACTCAAGATGCCGGGGCCGATAAGCGTCATCTCTGTCCATGGCGACAAGAAGGACGCGCTTATTTGCGCCGACAAGATCTACCGGGACGCAGCAGCCGCGGCGGAGAGCAGCACACTTGCCGCTGAAGCTCCCGAGGGGAAGAAGACCAAGACCAAGTCCGGCAAGTGCTCTGGGGCCCACTCCGGCAAACGCACCTCTTCGGAGTGCTGCGCTGCCGTCGAGGACGTTCCATCGAGCTCCACCGGCAAGAACAAGAAAGGAATGGCCGCTCCACCGGCAACCAAGAAGGTGTCCGCCAAGGAGGACGGCACTGGTGGTACCTTCACCATTAGTGCTACACTTGATAGCAAATAGGAAAGCGCGCTCGTTGCCTTCCTGCGGGTGAATGTCGATGTGTTTGCCTGGCAACCATCTTACATCCCCGGTGTTCCCAGGAAGGTAATTGAGCACAAGCTTGATGTTTGCCCTCATGCACAGCCCGTCAAGCAGAAGGTCAGGAAGCAAGCCGTGGAGCGCCAAGAATTCATTGCCGAAGAAATCAAGAAGTTGGAAGCAGCAGGCCTGGTTAGAGGCGTGATCCATCCGACATGGTTAGCAAACCCAGTTGTCGTGCGTAAGGCTAACGGGAAGTGGAGACTGTGTATAGACTTCACCGATGTGAATAAAGCATGTCCCAAGGATCCATTTCCCTTGCCGTGCATTGACCAGATCGTTGACTCTACTGCTGGATGTGAGCTGCTCTCCTTTCTTGATGCATATTCAGGCTACCACCAGATCTTTATGGCCAAGGAAGATGAAGAGAAGACTGCATTCATTACTCCATGTGGCACATATTGCTTCATTCGCATGCATTTCGGATTGAAGAATGCAGGCTCAACATTTGCAAGGGTAGTGCACACTGCTTTTGAGCCGCAGATCCACAGGAATGTAGAAGCTTACATGGATGACATAGTGGTGAAGAGCAAGAGCAAGGATACCCTAATTCAAGATTTGGAAGAAACTTTTGCAAATCTGCGCAAGATCGAGCTTAAGTTGAACCCCGAGAAGTGCGTCTTTGGAGTCCCCTCCGGCAAGCTTCTCGGGTTCTTCGTATCTCAGAGGGGGATCGATGCTAATCCCGACAAGATCAAAGCTATCGAGCAGATCGAAGCCCCGAAGCGCGTCAAGGATGTGAGGAGGCTTGCAGGTTGTGTGGCTGCTCTCAGTAGGTTCATTTCGAAGTCTGCAGAACGCGCCCTACCTTTCCTCAAGATCTTGAAGAAGGCAGGTCCTATGAAATGGACTCCGGAAGCGGAGGCAGCGCTGCAGGATTTGAAACGGTACCTATCCTCCACTCCAATACTTGTCGCACCTAAACCACAGGAGAAGTTGCTGCTGTACCTAGCGGCAACCAACCAGGTGGTTAGTGTTGCGTTAGTAGCAGAGAGGGAGGCCGACGAGGAGCCAACACCACCGACAAGCGAATCCAGCGACAAGCAGGGGGCTGCTCCGACAAGCTCTGGCCCCGACAAGGATAACTCTGCGCAGGAACAAGGAGAAGTGCGAAGAAGGATGGTGCAGCGGCCGGTGTATTTTGTGAGTTCCCTCTTGCAGGGGGCTAGATCGAGATACTCCGGGGTGCAAAAGTTGCTTTTCGGCCTCCTCATGGCCTCGAGAAAGCTGCGCCATTACTTCCAAGCACATGAGATAACAGTGGTCACTCGCTTCCCGCTGAAGAGGATATTGCACAACCCAGAAGCAACAGGCAGGATCGTCGAGTGGGCACTGGAGCTGTCAAGCTTTGGTCTCAAATTTGAGAGTACCTCAACTATACAGAGCCGAGCTTTGGCAGAATTCATAGCTGAATGGACCCCAACGTCCGATGAGGAAGTTCCAGAGACGAGCGTACCCGTACAAGAAGCGACAAGCGAATGGGTAATGTACTTTGATGGTGCCTTCTCGCTGCAAGGCGCTGGAGCCGGTGTGGTACTCATAGCACCCACCGGAGAACACCTCAAGTATGTTATCCAGATGCACTTTCCCAGAGAACAAGCGACAAACAACACTGCAGAGTATGAGGGCCTACTTGCCGGCCTCAGAATTGCAGCTGAACTTGGGATTAAGAAGCTGATTGTGCGGGGAGATTCTCAGTTGGTGGTCCGGCAAGTTAACAAGAGTTACCAGAGCCCTTTGATGGAAGCCTATGTGGATGAAGTGAGGAAACTTGAAGAACACTTTGAGGGTCTGCAAATGGAGCACGTTCCAAGAGCTCAGAATGACATTGCAGATGGCCTTTCAAAGTGTGCTGCGATGAAGTTACCTGTGGAACCAGGAACCTTCTTGCTCAAGCTGACTCAGCCATCCATCACACCATCAATTGGGCAACCCAAGAAGAGAAAGTTGGTCTCCGGCGACTACTTGCCGGCGGATCTTCCCGAAGCCGCCGCCAAGGTACCCAAGATCAACAACCACAATGCTGAGGAACAGTTTGCTCCTGCGGATCCTAGGGTCTGTACAGTTGAAGCAAGCGTTCCCGACAAGCTTCGCCCCGGTGAGCTTGCCGGGGGACCATCTGCTCCGGCAGAACCGGAGGTTCTTGCCGTGGAAGCTGGGGTTCCCGCAGCAGCCCTCATGCCTTTAGTCCTTTCCGTTGAGCCTCGGGCTCCGGCATGGGCGCAGCAGATCGTTCGTTTTCTGCAAACTGGAGAACTTCCCGACGACCCAGAAGAGATAGAAAAGATAACCAGGCAGTCAAGTATGTACCAGTTCGTGGATAATGAACTGTACAGAAGAAGGCTCAATGGTGTCAGGTTGAAGTGCATTTCCAGAGAAGATGGACAGAAGCTGTTGGCAGAGATACATGGAGGCATATGTGGCCACCACATTGGCGCAAGGGCGCTTGCCGGGAAGGCGTTCCGGCAAGGGTTCTTCTGGACAGAAGCCCTCCAAGATGCAACTGCACTAGTAACCAAGTGTGAAGTGTGCCAGTTCCATGCCAAACAAATTCATCAACCAGCTCAAGCTCTCCAGACGATCCCTTTGTCCTGGCCCTTCTCGGTCTGGGGGCTCGATATCCTGGGCCCCTTCCCTCGCGCTGTCGGGGGCTTTGAGTACTTGTACGTTGCAATCAACAAGTTGACAAAGTGGCCAGAAGTGGAACCGGTGAGGAAGGTGACAGCGCAATCAGCAGTCAGGTTCTTTAGGTCGATTGTTTGCCGTTTCGGAATCCCTAACAGGATCATCACCGACAACGCTACACAATTTACTAGTCGCACCTTCATGCAGTACGTCCAAGACCTTGGCGCCAAGGTCTGCTTCGCTTCTGTTACTCACCCGAGGAGCAACGGTCAAGCGGAGAGGGCAAATGCTGAAGTGCTGCGCGGACTCAAGACAAGGACCTTTTACAGGATGCGCAAGTGCGGAAGAAACTGGATAGAGGAGCTACCGGCGGCTCTTTGGTCAATCAGAATGACACCAAGTCGAGCTACCGGACAGACACCCTTTGCTCTAGTCTATGGAGCAGAAGCAGTTCTCCCCACGGAACTCGTATACGGATCTCCTCGAGTGCTCGCTTATGATGAGTTCGAGCAAGAGCAATTGCGACAAGATGATGCATTGCTCCTCGAGGAGGAACGTCTCCAGGCTGCTGTACGAGCTGCTCGATACCAGCAAGCCTTGCGTCGCTGTCATAGCCGCAAGGTTAAGGCCAGGAGTCTCGAGGAAGGCGACCTTGTTCTTCAGCGTGTTCAGTCCGCCAAGAATTCGAACAAGTTGACGCCGAAGTGGGAAGGCCCTTATCGGGTGAGACAAGTTACAAGGCCCGGCGCTGTCCGCCTTGAGACCGAAGAAGGCTTACCGGTGAGCAACTCCTGGAACATAGAGCATCTTCGAAAGTTTCACCCATAAGGCGCGGTTGCCGTGATCCGCTCCGGCAAACACCTTTTGTACGAGTCTTGCCGCTGTCGCATGTAAAGCTTTGTACAAATCCGGGCGCAGATCCCGTGCATTAGTAAAGCTTTGTGATTTCGCACTATTTGCCATTCTCGCGCTTTTCTTTGTTATTTGCATGCATTATTTGGCATTTGGTGCAACACACATGTCCGGTAAGCATTACCACGCCGAAAGGCCCTATACTTGTTTTCCCTCCCCTTTTTCTTTCCTCTTTTAGCAGAAGGAATGTTCCTCGTGCACAAGTTTGCCGGGGAGGAAGGAGGTGGAGGATGAACCAAGTGCTGTTCAAGAAAGAAAAGCTTGCCGGAGAACGCACAGATTATGAAAGCTAAGTTACTAGAATTTGAGCAATTCAAATTTTTTAATTTTTAGGTATCTTCCTTGAACAACCACACTTTGTATGGAAAACCTGTGCGCGGAGGAACCTACCCGTGGCTAGCCGCACCCTTATCTTGTTTTCGAGTACGCTCAACGACTTAAGTGAGCTGCGACAAATGTCGCACCCTTGCTTCGTTTTTGAGTTCGCTCTGCAAGCTAAGTGTGTTGCGACTAGCTGCGGCAAGGTTGCTTGCCGGTAAGACCTTGGCCAGCAGGCTGCTCAGAGTCCAGCACTCAGCGCTCGCGGCAAGGGCCCCTTGCCGGCAAGTCCCCTAGAAGTGTAGGGTTAAAAGCATACAAAGTAAAGGGCCAAAGCAAGGGAGATAACATTGCACTGAGTGCTCAAAATAAGATAATATATTACAAAGGATAACTTGTCGCAATGACTAATAAGTTCATGATTCGTGACACACTATGCAGCGGCAAAAGAAACAAAGAAAAGGAGGCCTAATCCACGCGATCGCCCTCACGCCTGGAGATCTTGTTCACCTTAGCGATAATGTGGGCGACCTGGGCCTTCAGCGCCTCCATATCCGCGTCGGCCGGCAAGCTGCGGAGAACGTTGACGAGGTTTATACCAGGATTGCGATACACTATCTTCGTCAGAACGCGCTCCAAAGTTCCCGCGCAGAGCTGGCGTGACTCCTCGGCCAGCTGCACGGGGAGCTTCTTCTGAAGATTTGCGAGTGCCGGCGCGATCCCTCTGAAGAAGAGACTGAGCTTGGCGCTGTGGGGGAGATTTGGATCCGGAGAGTATATGAGATGCTCAACCCTCAGCGCCATCAGCTCCTTGTCGATGCTAGCCGCAGAAGCCACCAGATCTTCAGTCCATACCTCGACGGTCTGGCGGAAGTTGTTGGTTGCAGTAGTGGCGCTCTCCACCAAGCCTCGCTCTTTCCGGAGCTCGTCCTTCAGTTTGGTCTCGCGGTCCCGGGCGGCGTCGAGCGAATCCTTCAGCGTGGAGACCTTCAGCTCCAGATCTGCAATCGAGTCCTTGGCGGCCTTCAGCTCGTCGCCCTGCTTGGAGAGGCGTACCTGAAGCTCGGAGTTATTGTGGGCGTCTTTCTCGCGCTCTAGGTTGAGCGCGGTGACCCTATCCGTGCTCGCCTTCAGGTACTCCTCCAGCTGCGCCACCTTGTCCTCGAGGTCCCTCTTGGCAGTCTCCGCGGTGGCGGCGGCGGCCCTCGCTTCCTTCAGTTCCCCGCCAAGGGCCTGCTCCCGAGCGGTAAGGTCTTCCTCGTGAGCGTCGAGGTTGACCTTCCGTTGGGTGAGCTCTCCTTCTCGCCGGGACAGCGCTTCTCCGGCGAGTCGCTGCTGCTCCTCGGCCTCGGCTTTCTCCAGAAGCCATTCTTGGTACTCACCAGCAAGCCTCTCGCGCTCCTCCGCCACGTCGCGGAGGGCCGCCTGGTTGGCGGCGCGGAGCTCCGCAGCGCGTTTCTCCATATCAGCTGCGGCCTTGGCGGTGAGGGCCTCCCGAGACTCAAGCTTTGCCTGCCTGGCCCGGTAAAGGGCCAGGAGCCGGTGGAGCAACTTCTCCTCCTCGGGCTCGTCGCTCCCGCCAGGCGCCTCGACGATCTTAAGCCCCGCGGAGGCGAGAACCTCCCCATCGAAGGTCTCTCCCCCCTCGGGGGCTCGCGACGAGGATCCCCACAACACTTGGATGAAGACGCCGTTGGGAGCCTCAAGGTAGAAGCCCGACTGCTCCTTTCCGGCGGAGGGATCGGCGGCCGGTGCAGCACTCGATGCTCCTGCCGCCGCCGGGCCGGCAGTGCGGTCGCCGTCCCCCTCCTCGGCCGCAGCGTCTGCGGTTGGAGCAGTCTCCTCCGCGGCGGGCTCGTCGGCTCCCGCCCTGCTATCAGTAGTAGTGGCGTTGCCGTCACCGCCGCCCGCCTTCTCCTCGACGACGACCTCCGTCTCCATCTGCTCTAGGGGAGGAGGATCTAGAAGAAGAAGAAAAAGAAGAAGTTCAAGCAAATATCCAAAAAAGACGACTCCAAGAGGACAAGGTTACAAAACTTACCTTGGCGGACTTCGTCGACGACAGGCTCCCTCGCCGGGGAGCTCTCCCTTGGCGGGGTGGCCACCCTCGCCGGGCTGCTCGCCCTCGGCGGAGTACCCGCCCTTGGCGGAGCGCTCTCCCTTGCCGGAGAGGTCGTCCTTAGCGGGGACGGCGGGGCCCGCGGCTCCTCGGGAGTGGTCTCCGGGCGCCCCTGTGGCTGCGGCTCCACCTCTGCACAAGACAATCAAGACAAAACAAAAAAAACAACAAGATGTTAGTACAAGACAAAATCCTCAAGCGCGCCCGACAAGCGGAAAGATCAAGCCCAGACTTACGCTGGGGGCTGCGCTGGGGGCTGCTCCTCGGAGCAGCGCTTGGGTCCGGCAAGCTCGTCGCCGGCGCGTCCCCTGTCGCCGCGACGGGCGAGTCGTCCTCCACCTCGACGACGGGAACCTTGGCCTTCTTCGCCACTCGCTGGGCCAGGGTCCTGAAATCAAAACAAGAAGCAAGATCAGAATCGTCAACGAAAGAACCAAGACAAAATTAAAGAAACTACAGAATACAAGTCCTTACTCCTGTTCCTCGTCGTCGTCGTCGCTCAGGGCGGAGAAGTCAAACTCCACCTGAGGCGCTTCCGTGCGAGGAGCGGGAGGAGAAGGCTCCCTCGGGCGCTTGGTGCTTCCCGGGGCTGGGGGCTGCGAAGCCCCAGCCTCTGTGGGCGCCGAGGCCCGGGGAGCAGGTGGAGCAGCCGCCCCGCTCTGGGAGGCTCCTCCTCTGCTTGGCGCTGACGCGCGGGGCGCCCCCGCCGCAGCTGCTGCGCGGGGCGCCTCCGTCGCGGCTGATGTGCGAGGCGCCTCCGTCGTCGCTTGGCTCCTCTCGGTGGCCCGCGTCGCCCGGCGAGGAGGTTGTTGTCGGGGCGCCTGCGTCCTTGTCGCTGTGGGCGCCTTGCGGAGGCGCTTCAACGGAGATCGCCTGGGACTTGCCCGTGGCGGAGAGGTCTTCGAGGACGAGGAGACGTCGTCGTTGAGCCCGAGAGACCCACCGGAGTCCTCGCCGGCCCCGGCCTCCTCCGCCTCCTCCTCGGCCAGCCCGCTGGGCCCAGCACCCTGCCCTGCGGCCGTGCTCCCTCCGGCGCCTCCGCTCCCTCCGGCACCTCTGTTTCCTCCGGCAACGTCGCCCCTCGCGGCGGCCTCGGTCACGATCCCGGGGATCCCAGCATGCCTCAAAGAGGGGACCCCGGCGAGCTCGTCGGCCGGAAGCTTGAGCAGCCTGCGGATCTCCGCCTCTTCTGCTTGGCACGACGCTTCCGCAGCCTCTGCCTCTTCAACTGAAAACCCAAACTCGCCTGCCGCTGCGGCTGCGGCAGCCTCCTCTACCCGAGAAGCAATATAAGCAATTTCCCGCTCAGTGGTGTCCCGGGTGAGACCCTTGATCTCCTCCTTGTTCTTCGGCACCTCCACTAGGTTGTCGAAGAAGCTCATGATGGCATCCGGCTTGGGCGCTATCCAAGTGGGGTCGACGCCATGCGAGTCACATGCGGGCATCATTGCGCGTAAGGGGTCCCGGGCCGTGCTGTTGCATAGGGGCACCACTCCCCGGGGAGCTCTGAACCACTCTGGGTGGGCCGGGTCGTGCTTAAAAAGTTCCCGGACCATCCACTTCAGCTCCAGCGACGTGAAGTTGAAGTTTAGCCCTGGGCGCAGTCTCATAACGTCCGCCGCATTGCCGTACTCCCATGCTGGCCTCTTCCTCTCCTGTAGAGGGGCAATGCGGCGGCGGAGGAAGTCTGCCCCTACCTCTCCCATAGTCAACTTGGCTACCCGGAGACGAAGAATTCTGACAAGGGCGACGTTGAGCTTGATGTCGTCCGAGTCCAGGTCGCTCCAGTCCCTGCCGCGCACTATAGCAGTTGTGCGCGGCGCGGTGAAGGGCTGCGGCTCCTCCTCTACTATCCAGCACCAATCCGCGCGCCACTCCTCCCACTTGCCGCGGAGCTCCCCTTGCAGATAGGATTCCTTCTTATTCAAGCGGAAGACCCAAGAGATACCCCCGGAGAGGGGAGCGCCGGCCTCTACTCTAGGCGTAAAGAAATGCCTAAAAAGTGCTACGTTTGGATAGATCCCAATATAGTTTTCGCACAGATGTGCGAAAACCGCCATCGTGAGGATGGCGTTGGGGTGAAGTCTAAAAGATGGAGGTTGTAGGTGTTCATGATATCACAGAAAAATTCAGAGAATGGAGGGCAAAGGCCGCAGTGGAAGAAAGCAGCGAAGAAGAAATACCCGCCGGGGTACAGATCCTTGGCGGCGGCGGGATAAACTCTGGTCCGAGGATGCGCCTTGGTCTCCTTGGCCCAGAACAGGTAGTACTTGTTCCAGAGCTCCCACGCGCTGAGCCTTGGCGCGAAGACGACATTCCTCTTCCGCAGAAGAGCAAGCTTCGCCGCCTGCTCGGATTTCTCTTTCTTAGTCTTCTCCGCCTTCGCCTTCTCGGTCTTCGGGGCCATGGCGGAGGCGGCGAGGGAAGGGGGACGAGGAGTCCGGCGGCGCCGCGGATGCGAGAGACGGCGGAGGAGGTGTGGAGGCGGAGCGCAAAGGGGAATTTCTGGAGATAGAAGAAGCAATGAAGGCGAAGTAAGGTAACGGCCCCTGCTTCCTCTGCTTTTAAGGGGGAAGTGGGGGACGCTCCGCATTTCCCATTAAAGAACGTGGCCACGTTCCCTCCCACGACGCCGCAATCGACGCGTGCCGTTACGGAGGGACGCGGCGGATGCGGAAGGGGATTCGGCGTGCCGTGGGCCGCGCGTGCCCGTGCACTGTTTAGGGCCTGGCCCAACAGCGCTCGGCACCGTGTGAGGCCCAGGCCCGGGGGCTCCTGTCGGTGTACTAAGGTAGGGGTACCTTAGTACCCCAACTTGTGCACGGGCAGTAGCAGCTTCCCGCGGCAGGGCCTACCACGTGCTTGCCGGAGACCTTTCCTAACCCATATGAAGCCCTTCAAAAACAAAGTATACAAGACAGAAGATCAAGCCCCCGGCAAGTGGAGCTTGCCGAGAAGGCCGTTCGAGGCTCAAGATTACCTCACTAGCACAAGACCCTGGAAAGAGGAGCTTGCCAGGAAGACTAGAAGATTACATTTCGGAAAACATGCCTCGGCGCAGCATGCGCCCCGGCAGGGCCCGGGGAGCGGCAAGCTTCAGAGCCCGACAAGCTTCCGGGCCCGGCAAGGTCAAGGCCCCGGCAAGGTGCTTGCCGGGGAGAGTTACGCTGTGTGCCCGCGCTCCAGCTCATCGAACCACGCGTCGCCCTGGGGCCATTCCAGGGACGCGTGGCGGATGGCTGCGCAGCCCGGGGGACACGGTGGCACTCCACGGCGACGAAGCCATCGTCGTGGCAAACGGAGACGCAAGGGCGGGCGCTTTTGGGGTCGACGGTGATGGGCATTTAATGCTCTTGTCCCCCACTGTCAAAGTAGGTGATGACCACTGTTCATCCACTATTTACGCACTGTTCCCGCACTGTTACAACTACCACCACAGTTACATTTTTACCCCTTTCTCCTACGTTGACACCTGTCGGTGACCCCTTGAGCTATAAAAGGAGGCCCATGCACAACGTAGAAAGGGTTCGGAACCTAGATCGCTCATTCGCTCGGTGTAGCTAGTTCTTCAAGCTCCCGAGCTCCTGCATCCAATACAATCTAAGCAGGAGTAGGGTTTTACGCGTCCATCGCGGCCCGAACCTGGGTAAACTGCCCGCATGTGCACTATGATCTGCTCTTTGTGCTCCCTCCGCTCCCTCACCGCAACGACAAGGGGCTCCGGTCCCATAGGTGTTCATGGTGGACAGTTTCCCCCGACAGATATGCATCACACAATCTCAGAAACATCTATTCACCCAACACATAGAACTTCAAACAGTGGCCCAAAGTTTCTACCGGAGAGTCAAGATGAAAATGTATGCCAACCCCTATGCATAGATTCCCAAGGTCACGGAACCCGCAAGTTGATCACCAAAACATACATCAAGTGGATCACATGATATCCCATTGTCACCACAGGTAAACACGCTCAAGACATACATCAAGTGTTCTCAAATCCATAAAGCCTCAATAAGATAAGATAACTTCAAAGGGGAAACTCAATCCATTACAAGAGAGTAGAGGGGGAGAAGCATCATAAGATCCAACTAGGATAGCAAAATTCACGATACATCAAGATCGTGCCATCTCAAGAACACGAGAGGGAGAGATCAAACACATAGCTACTAGTACATACACACAGCCCCGAGGGTGGACTACTCCCTCCTCATCATGGGGAGCGCTGGGATGATGAACATAGCCACCGGAGAGGGATTCCCCCCTCCGGCAGGGTGCCAGAACGGATGTAGATTGGTTTTTGGTGGCTACAGAGGCTTTCGGCGCCGGTACTCCCAATCTAGGTTAATTTCCGAAGGTTTCAGTATTTATAGGAATTTTTGGCGTAGGTCCCACGCCAGGGGGGCTTCTGGGCTGTCCTCAAGATAGGAGGGCCCAACCACCTTCCCAGGGCGCGCCCTCCACCCTCGAGGGCAGCCCGTGGCTCTCCTGGCCCAACTCTTTTGCTTCGGGGGCTTCTTTTGTTCCAGAAAAAATCATAAAAAATTGGCTCGTCAATTGGACTCCGTTTGATATTCCTTTTCTGTAAAACCCTAAAACAGGAGAAAAACAGAAACTGTCACGGGGCTGTGGGTTAATAGGTTAGTCCCAAAAATCATATAAAGTGTATAATAAAGCCCATAAGACATCCTAGAAGGATAATATAATAGCATGGAACAATCAAAAATTATAGATACGTTGGAGACGCATCAAATGGATACCTCAAAGAGGAGTTGTATATGATGCAACCTGAAGGTTTTGATGATCATAAAGGTGATAACAAAGTGCGCAAGCTCCGGCGATCCATCTATGGACTGGTGCAAGCATCTCAGAGTTGGAATATACGCTTTGATGAGGATATCAAAGCATATGGTTTTATACAGACTTTTAGAGATGCCTGTATTTACAAGAAAGTGAGTGGGAGATCTGTAGCATTTCTTATATCATATGTGGATGACATATTGTTGATTGGAAATGATATAGAATTTGTGGATAGCATAAAAGTATACTTGAATAAGAATTTTTCAATGAAAGACCTCAGTGAAGCTGCTTACATATTAGGCATCAAGATCTATAGAGATAGATCAAGACGCTTAATTGGAGTTTCACAAAGCACATACCTTGATAATGTTTTGAAGAAGTTCAAAATGGATCATTTAAAGAAAGGGTTCTTGCCTGTGTTACAAGGTATAAAGTTGAGTAAGACTCAAAACTCGACCACGGCAGAAGATAGAGAAAGAATGAAAGTCATTCCCTATGCCTCAGTCATAGGTTCTATAAAGTATGCCATGCTGTGTGCCAAACCTGTTGTGTACCTTGCCATGAGATTGACAAGGAGGTACAATAGTGATCCAAGAGTAGATCACTGGACATCGGTCAAAATTGACCTTAGTTACTGGGTGACTACGTAAATGTTTCTCGATTATGGAGGTGATAAAGAGTTCGTCGTAAAGAGTTACGCTGATGCAAGCTTTTGACACTAATCCAGATGACTCTATATATCAATCTCGATGTGTATTGAAAGTGGGAGCAATTATCTAGAGTAGCTCCATGCGGAGCATTGTAGAAATAGAAATTTGCAAAATACATATGGATCTGAATATAACAGACCCGCCGACTAAACTTCTCTCACGAAGCAAAACATGATCACAACTTAGTACTCTTTGGGTGTTAAATGACATGGCGATGTGAACTAGATTATTGACTCTAGTAACCCTTTGTGTGTTGGTCACATGGGGATGTGAACTATGGGTGTCATTCACATAGCGATGTGAATTATCAGTATTAAATCACATGGTGATGTGAACTAGATTATTGACTCTAGTGCAAGTGGGAGAATGAAGGAAATATGACCTAGAGGCAATAATGAAGTTGTTATTTATATTTCCTTATGTCATGATAAATGTTTATAATTCATGCTAGAATTGTATTAACCGGAAACATAATACATGTGCGAATATATAGACAAACAAAGTGTCACTAGTATGCCTCTACTTGACTAGCTCGTTGAATCAAAGATGGTTAATTTTCCTAGCCATAGACATGAGTTGTCATTTGATTAACGGTATCACATCATTGGTGAATGATGTGATTGACTTGACCCATTCCATTAGCTTAACACTATGATCGTCTAGTTTTACTGCTATTGCTTTCTTGATAACTTATACATGATCCTATAACTATGAGATTATGCAACTCCCGAATACCGGAGGAACACCTTGTGTGCTATCAAACGTCACAACGTAACTGGGTGATTATAAAGATGCTCTACAGGTGTCTCCGAAGGTGTTCGTGGTGTTGGCATAGATCAAGAATAGGATTTGTCACTCCGAGTGTGGGAGAGGTATCTCTAGGCCCCCTCAGTAATGCACATCACTATAAGTCTTGCAAGCAAATGACTAATGAGTTAGTCACGAGATGATACATTACGGAATGATTAAAGAGACTTGCCGGTAACGAGATTGAACTAGGTATTGAGATACCGACGATTGAATCTCGGGCGAGTAACATACCGATGACGAAGGGAACAACGTATGTTGTTATGCGGTTTGACCGATAAAGATCTTCGTAGAATATGTAGGTGCCAATATGAGCATCCAGGTTCTGCTATTGCTTATTGACCAGAGATGAGTCTCGGTCATGTCTACATAGTTCTCGAACCCGTAGGGTCCGCACAATTAATGTTCGATGACGATTTGTATTATGAGTTTATGATTTATGATGTACCGAAGGTAGTTCGGAGTCCCGGATGAGATCATGGACATGACGAGGAGTCTCGGAATTTCCAAGACGTAAAGATCGATATATTGGACGACTATATTCAGACATCAGAAAGGTTCCGAGTGATTCATGTATTTTCGGAGTACCGGAGAGTTATGGGAATTCGCCGGGGAGTATATGGGCCTTAGTGGGCTCTAGGGGAAAGAGATAGAGGAGGTTGCGTGGCCCCCAAGGCTTAGTCCGAATTGGACTAGGGGGAGGGGCAGCACCCCCTCCTTCATTCTCTTCTCTTTTCCCTTTCATTCTCTCCTACTCCTACTACTTGGAAGGGCTCCTAGTTATACTAGGAAAGGGGGGATCCTACTCCCGGTGGGAGTAGGACTCCCCTAGGGTGCGCCATAGAGAGCGCCGGCCCTCCCCCTCCTCCGCTCCTTTATATACGAGGGTGGGGACACCCCATGGAGATACAAGTAGATCATTGATCTTTCAGTCGTGTGCGGTGCCCCCTCGACAGAAACACACCTCGTTCGTACCGTTGCAGTGCTTAGGCGAAGTCCTGCGCCGGTAGCTTCATCATCTTCGTCACCACGCCTTCGTGTTCACGAAACTCTCCCATGAAGCTCAACCGGGTCAGGAGCTCATGGGATGTCATCGAGCTGAACGTGTGCTTAACGCAGAGGTGCCATACGTTTGGTGCTTGATCGGTTGGATCACAAAGACATTCGACTACATCAACCGCATCACTAGACGCTTCCGCTTTCAGTCTACGAGGGTATGTAGACACGCTCTCCCCTCTCGTTTCTATGCATCTAGTAGATAGATCTTGCGTGATCGTAGCAATGTTTTTGAAATACTACGTTCCCCAACAGTCATTTGTTCGCGAGGTCACCTATGTCTGGGATTCGGGATTTACTTGAAAAGTTTTTCCCAGGGTGGGTGGGTGTTGGAAATTTTCGATCCCGACCCAGAGTGGTATTCAGGGTTTTAACAACCCCCGATGGTGACAATCAGGTTTCAATGGGATCTAATTGCCCTTTGGGTCTGGTGTCTGTCCCAGAGCTCAAAGAACATAGTGCGCCTCCTGAGTGGGAGGTGTTCGGCTCGATGGGTTCGAAGATCCGGACTGTTGCGGTCTCCGTCTATAGGGGAGAAGTCTCTATGGCTTCGTCCTCCACTGCTGCTACCAGATGAGTGATCGGACAATGGCCGATCTCATCATCGCCGGATTTAAGTCCGATATGATCTCCTGGTGATGAAAGCCCCAGGGCGGCAATGTGATCCAGCAGCTCATTTATGGGCGAGATTTCTTCCAGAGTCGTGTCATCGGAGTAGCCGAAATCGGCATAAAGGTGATGCTCGAAGGCCGCAGGGACTGCGGCCGGCCCAGAGGCCATGCAGGCGCATACAGTGAACCTGCCGAGCTGGAGGACCTGGCCGATAGCCAGGTTATTTTAGAGGGTGATCCCGTCGTCGATGACGAGACGCGCCGTCGATCGCTCATGGCGAGCGCACATCAGAGCTCTCAATGAAAGCACTATTGTCGGTGTCCAAACCTGCAGATCTCGGGTAGGGGGGCCCAAGCTATGCGTTTAGAGGATTGATGGTAATAGGAGGCTGGGGACACGATGTTTACCCAGGTTCAGGCCCTCTCGATCGAGGTAAAACCCTACTTCCTGCAATATTAGTATGGATGAATATGTGTACAAGAGTTGATCTACCTCGAGATCGTAATGGCTAAACCCTAAGTCTAGCCTATGAGAATATTGTCAGATGATCCCCTCTATAGACTAAACCCCTCGGCTTATATACACATCGGAGGGGACCTAAGGTTACAAGGGTGACTTGGGGAGGAATAAATAGATACATCGAGACTCTACACCCGCCTTTCTACGTACATAGGAGTCCTGACCGAATACGGGGGAGGTCCTTCTGCTTCTTCTTCATGCGGCCCATCAATGCGGCCCAGCTTCAACGACGCGGATGACTAAGGACCCCTAAATACAGGACTCCCTCAGTGACAGACGAGTAGCCTACCGCTGTTAATTTCGGCGCAGAAATTACATTGATTCTTGTTAGACCTTGTTCATCAACTACAAGTAATCTCTCAAGTGAAGGTGTGTCTCCAATGACAGTATTGTGGTCCACCTTTTGTGATCTCTCATTGCAGCAACACACATAAATAGTCTGGAGAGTCCTGGAGGTGATGTGGAAGGTACTCGACCAATTCATCGCCTGAAGAAGAAGGAACTCGAGTGCAGTACAGCCGTGGAGCAGGTGCTCCATGTCATCCTTTGGGATGCAGACGGCGACGAGTTCGAGGTGCTTCAGTCGTGGTAGAAAAAGAGCGCGAAGTGGAGCGTGGGCGCGAACTTGGTGAGGTGCAGCGTGGGCGCGAAGTGGAGCGCGGACTTTGGCAGCGAGCGCATATGCCCATCATTAAAACTGACCTCCTCGACTTGATCTATGGCAGAGGATTGGAACCACTCATCAAGCTTATCTCGGTCCTTGCCGTTGGAATGGAACTTGCCCGTGATAAGGCCTCTGATTGGGCCATGGTAACTGCAGAGGATTTGTGAGAACACATCAAAGTTTTTGCGATAGCCATAGCAGAGCTCATGGGCGTCGAGGAGGTCAACAAGCGTGAGGAGCCATAGGGGGAGCCAACGCCGGGAAAGTGTGGTTGTCCTTGCCCCATGTTTGATTGGGAGGAGGGATATGATGACTTTCAACATATCGTCGGAGAGGTTCCTGATGAAGTCTAGGCCTACTGGAATCGATTGTGGGTTTTGCTCGACCCGCCTCCGCTTGTTGGCAGACTCGTTCTCCACCTCGTTCGGCGGCGATGCAAACCTCTGTCTCCATATTCATGCCGTGCTCCGATGCTTCAGCAGCCCTGGCGTCGCCACTCCCTCCGATGCGCTTTGGTGGCATCCTCATACACTGACAGCTTTGAGGACTGAGAGCGGCGCCAAGGATGCGGGCGGAGAGGGAGGATTGTGTGTGTGGCGAGGATGGGAGGGGTGCGGCCGCTCGGGCGCGCCATTAATACAGACCAGTGGGAGCAAGGCGAGCAGCGGTCAAAGGCTGTCGCACTTCCCTGTGCGAACGACTGCTTAACTTTTTGCCGACAGTCAAATGTTTGTTTGTTGGGTTTTCAACTATACAAAAATTAAATAAATGCTTACAAAACATGACACCTGGAATGGTGCCATGGTATGACTTCACCATGCCTTGGTAAAAATTAGAGAAGGTTTGGCTTATGTTTGTCAGGACTGGTTTTCCAATAAATATTTATTAAGAAACCGACCTTTTTATAAGACCAGTATAGAAGAATCCTTTTTACTGGTAGACAAATCCTTGATACATAACTCCAAAAGTACTAAATATTATACAAGGTTGACCTGAGGCTGCTCAACAATTTATTACAATCATGCCGATATTATACATAAAGGGGGATATAACACAAAGGTGGGGTGGCATAACTACTGACTCGTAATAAAAGTGGTGGTGGATATGTCACAGTGAAGTGGGTGATATGACTCCAAAATCTTACAGCTCATCGAGCGCTGGAGTGAGGCTCGATGCTTTTATTTGGGTAGCGGAAGCGTATATAATACAAGTGATCAACTCCAGGATCGTACGGCTGTCACATCCCTAGTTAGCACTTGCATTAGGGTTAGTTGGTGTGTGCATCATGTTTACTTTTCAAAGAAATTTGAAATGGGAATGACAGAAACCCCAGCACCCCTCTTCTAACAACTAGGGTTTGATAAAATATTTTCCAATGTACCCAAAATGCCCTTCAAAAATGTTCATCATTTCTGCCTTGGTCTCAAACCTTTGCTAAAAATGGTGCACAATTTTCTAGGACACTCTAGGGCTTTGGATTAAATCATATGGTATTTGTATTTGGGCATTTAAATACTTTTAAATATTTTAAATGCTCAAATAATCATGAACTATAATGTTTCCTACTGTTCATATTATATACAGTGGGCATGACAAGTTTCATGAGTAATAAAAATGTTTTGGCATTTTTAATAATTGAACAAAGTTGCAAAACAAATGAAACAGAAAAGAAATAGAAAAAAAGAGAGAGAAGAAGTTTACCTGGCGCCCACCCGGCCCACCTGCCGGCCCAGCCCAGCTGCCGCTCCAGCGAGCTGCTTGGCTCGGCCAAGCAGGCAGGCAGGTGCTCGACGGCGACCGCACCGCGCGCCACGCAGCTGCCCGCCGCCCTGCTTCCTCCCCTCGCCGCCCTGGAAGCCTGGATCGGTCACACACGTCGCCCCGACCTCGCAGACACCTCCCCCCTCTCCCCAGCTCCTCTCCCTCGCTCTCCCCGCGCAATGGCCGACGTCGTCGTGCTCGCACCGTCGTAGAAGCCGCGCCCACCATCGTCCCTGAGCCCCGCCTTGGTGTCCGTCGTCTCCGCCGTCCTCGACTACTTCGAACAGGCCGAGCCCCGAGCGCTCGCCGCCCTGGAGACGCCCCCGACCTCTTCTTCCCCAATTCCGGCCGCGGAGATCCCCCTCGCCGTCCCGCTCAGCTCCGACCACCCCCGAGCTCGCTCCGGCGCCTGCTGCAACCCCTGTGAGCCCAGCTTCGTCCTCCCCCTTTCCGTTGGCTCTCTTCTGCCCTGGAACGCACTGCACGAAGATCACCTGCACGCACCGCCGCGGAGCTCGTCGCCGACGAGGCTCCGGCCATCCATTGGTCCGGCCACCGTGCCTATCACCTTCACCATCACACGTAGATGTTGTAGGACTACTTCACGCTCCTCAACGAGCACCGCACCGTCGTTTTCGACTTCGCCGAACTCCGGCCGCCGCTGGACTCGTCGCCGGCGACATCTCCGGCGACCCCGAGGCCAGCCACCACCTCCACTCGATGCGGTTGGCCTCCAGCTACCCGTAGGTGTGCTCCGCCGTCGATTTGGCAGTCGGAGCACGAAACCCGCACCCCACCGCCGTGTTTGGCCTCGCCGGCGGCTAAACGCCGGCGAGTTGGACCTGTTTTGACCACGGGTTTGACCCCCTGGGTCACTGACATGTGGGCCCTGCCCGCAAGTCAAACCTAGTTTAGGTGTTAATTTAATTCTAATTAGTTAAATAGTTAACTGTGACA
Organism: Secale cereale; assembly: GCA_902687465.1. Lineage (NCBI taxonomy): Eukaryota > Viridiplantae > Streptophyta > Magnoliopsida > Poales > Poaceae > Secale > Secale cereale. The sequence continues at coordinate 183,780,287 of LR738709.1, forward strand.
CTGACCAGTGGGTCCCACTGGTCAGGTTTGACTTGGACTGGCCCTGTTGACTGACTGATGTCAGCATGATGTCATGCTGACGCAGTAAAGGTTTTTCTGGGATTTTTAGATTTAAAAATAATTCAGGAAATTCCAGAAAATACGCAAAACTTCTAAAAATCATATAAAATCAACCATAGCTCAGATGGAAAAGATTTATATATGAAAAATGATCATAAAAATCCAATCTTTCCAATGGCACTGGTTTCATGCATGTTTGAACAAGTTAACTTGCTGTATACATCAAAAACATGATAATGCACTTATTTAAATAATAGTTTGAACTCCAATTTGAATCTTTGATTCAAATAGGTTCAAACCCTTCTGGTTTTAGTTGCATTAGCCAACACACATGCATCTTGCCATGTCATGAGCATGCATCATATTGTTGCATTTGTTTGTTAATGATTGTATCGCCGGTATTCTCTGTGTTAGGTCCTGCTCCTGAGGATACTGCTGCGTATCCAGTTGAAGAGCAGTACCCGACAACTACTTTGTCAGGCAAGCAATCATTGATCATTCCGATACAAACCCAATCTTCTCGCTCATGCTCTCTTTTACTGCATTAAGGCAACAGCGTGTGAAATGCTACTTGCTGCGGTAGTTGAACCCTATCCCTCGCATGACCTGTCATTGCCACAGTAAATAGTTGAAACCCACTAGCATGTGTAGGAGTTGATTGAGCCATGTGATGTGTGATCCACCATGCTATTTGTTTATGTTGCCTGCTATGCTTAGAGTTGTGTCTGGTCTGGTTCATCTGGGTGATGGATCAGAGTGAAATGATCATACCGATAAAGAGAGAGAAGTGTGGAACACGCTTGGTAAAGGTATCGATGAAAGGCCATGTAGGAGTACATGTTGGGTTGTTTCATTGGAATCGTCCATAGGACCTGAGATCTGTATGTGTGATTCAAGTTGCAGTTACTACCATACATTGGGCCAAAAACCAATGGACCCTCTCGGCTTATTAATTACCCTCGATCTCTGTCCAGGAGTTGCAACTAGTTTCTGGTGTTTATAGTTTACTGGAGGTCGTGCACAGCGCTGACCCTCGGGGTGGGTTGTGATGCGACAGGTACGTGGCACGGTGTACCGGTTGCCCGTTTGGTGACTCGGGAACCCTATACACATCATTTGGGGCCGTGAGCGACACCCCGGCCGGATCTCCCCACGGATGGAACCCAAATAGGCGATAAACCTGGACGAGAGACTTGAGTAGTTAGTCAGGTCGTGGCCGACACCCCCGCTGGGCTTCCGCTTGAAGGTTGCCGAGTAAACGGCGATAAGTGGTGAAAGAGTGTGTGAAGAAGTACACCCCTGCAGGGTTATCAAACTATTTGAATAGCCGTTGTTCGTGGTACAGACTACTTGGTTACTCAGTTCATAGACAAGTTGATGGATACTACTAAAAGCCTCAAGATAAGTGTGAGTGCCGTAGATGGCCCTTCCGTAGGATGACGGAAGAGGATCCTCGGTAGTGTATTGATGTGGTGAGTAGAGGACTCGTGTTCATAATAACATCTTGCAATCCGTTGAGAGTTGTAGTATAGGTTAGCCAAGGTCAAAGCTGGCATTCTGCTATGAACTCCACTACCCCCCTTTGATAATGTTGCATTTATGATAGGTTCTGTGGTAAGACTTGCTGAGTACCTCTGTACTCATGTTTGCTTAATAACTGTTGCAGAGGAGAACCCTGCCCCTGCTGATGGGTTCTACATAGACGTTGACGTCGACGAGTAGCTTGACACCCAGACGGAGATCTGAAGCTTGTGAAGGGCCTTGTAGATAGTCAGGCTACACCAAGCCTGTTTTATTTTCTAAGTTGTCTGTACTCAGACATGTAGCTTCCGCTTGTGCTTGTATGACTGTATGACTTGAGTGATGGGTCATGTGACCCCTACCTGTATGGATATGTTATGTATGGCTCTTGGAGCCTTTTAAATAAAGTACTTTGAGTCATAGAGTTCTGTTGTGATGCAATGTTGTATTTGCACATATTGAGCATATTGTGTGTATGATTGAAATGCTTGGTATGTGTGGGATCCGACACCTAGTTGTTTTCCTTTGGTAGCCTATCTTACAGGGAAATGCCTCCTAGTGTCTCCAATGAGCCTTGGTAGCTTGCTACTGCTCGGAACACGTAGGTTGGCCGACATGTGTCCTTCGTTCCTGTGTCTGTCCGTTAGGGGAAATGTCACGCGTTGTTCCTTTAAGTCCATGTAGCTTGCTACGACTTGGGTTCATACGTTGATGACCGACACGTTCGTTGCTGGGTCATGGATGCCTGTCTCTGTAACTTAGTGCCACTTTTGGTTTATAACTAGCCATGTCGGCCCGGGTTCTCTATCATATGGATGCTAGCGACACTGTCATATACGTGTGCCAAAATGCGCAAACGGTCCCGGGCCAGGTAAGGTGGCACCCGTGGGGTTACCGTGCGTGAGGCCGCAAAGTGATATGACGTGTTACAGCTAGATCGGTGTGACTTAGGATCGGGGTCCTGACAGCGTTGGCATCAGAGCTGGACTGCCTGTAGGTTTCTCAAGCCAAACCAGTCGATGTTGAGTCTAGAAAAATTCTTAGTTATATGTAGGGGAATTGATTGTGGAAGGGAACATAAGGCTCTTTTTACTCCTTTACCTTATGCCCTTCTGATCTGAGTCAGTCTATTCTTTCTACGGGGAATTAGGACTAGGCCTCTTATCCTTATTAGGTTCACGTGTTACTAATACGTAGACTCTTAGGATTGTTGGTCAAGCCTCAGTTCAGTTTCTATCCTTTTAGTATGATGATTGTTGGACCGGAACCTTGATATGGATTGTTGAGTGGCTATGCTATCATTTGTGTGATGTCTCAAATCTTTGTTTGAGCATTTACAGTTGTTATGCTGCCCGATTTCTTTCATAAACACTAATGCCTTTGCATTATTCCGTGTTTCAGATGTCTGGCCGCATCCCTCACCAAGTGGTTCGTTTGACTCGGTGCATTAATGTGCCCGGTCACACGGCCATGCTAGTCCGTGTGCTGACTGAGACCGGTTATCACCGGTATCCTGAATACAACATGGAGGAACAGTACCGAGATTTCAATCAGAGTCAGTATTTCTGCACAGTCCGGATATACCCCTCATATCCTGGAGCTAATGATCCCATACATTGGTCTTATGGACTCGGGGTTACCATCGAGATGGCAGTGCAGGATGCCGCTTATTCGATGATGACCATTCTCTGTGCTAGGCATGCCCTGTTGCTGAACACTGAGTTCTGTTACATGCCAGCCTCACTTCCTGGAGAGGAAGGCTACTACACTGGTCTGTATACTGATGCTGCTCATGAAGAGCCACTGCTTCAGACTACTGTTCAGATGTTGGAGGATAGGGACCGTGAGGTCCGTGCCCTCCGAATGGAGCTGTATAACACTCGAGCCGCCCACTGGACTACTTTGACACGGCTTGCACCTGCTGTGCACGCCGGATATCTGGACATGCGGGATTTGTACCCCGTGCGGACTCGTCTGCCTGATCGCATGGATTGGCGTGACGTTGGGGGTATTACACCTCCACGTGGGCGTCGGTTACCACCAGCATCGGGACCGAGGCCACACCCATGCCCCTATGGTCCAGAGCCTTCGAGTGCTCGTGAGTTCCAAGATCCATCTGTACCACTTCCAGGCTACGGTGGTAATCTTTACGAGGATTTCTACGCGAATGTCTGAGCTAGGCCGTGGTCGTAGTAGTATTGTAGCAGTTGTATTTCCACAGTCCTGCGCGTCTTGTGGAATATGACTTAGTGTGTACTGAGTTCCGGAGGTGTAGCTAAATAATGTATAGGAGCTTGGAATGCCTCTGATGGGATGTATCGTCTTTCACCGCAGTTGTACTTTATCCTTGGCTTGTACTAAACTTTGTATGGTGTGTATGACCACTGGTGTATATATAGCAGTTCCTATATTACCATGTCGTACGGATGAACATCTTTGCATTCCATGTCATCCATTACATTCTGCACTTCTATGTGAAATTTTTGCCATCCTTGTCTAAACCGTTGTTTTGTTCTCCTAGGATGGTCAACACTCGCAACACTCCTGCTGCTCAGGAGCAGGGTGAGGCTAGTGGGGCTAGAGATGGGAATCTGCCCCAGCCACCCTCCTTGGCGGAAGTTATGCTCGAAGCAGAACGGAACAAGAGAGAGACCAACCGTCTGCTGGAACGCATAGAGCAGAACACTGGGTTCCGCCAGAGGAATGACGTGGTGTCAATCAATGACTTTATCAAGATGTGTCCACCGAAGTTCCATCACTCCACTGAACCTCTGGATGCTGATGACTGGCTACGTAGTATCACCCACAAGCTACACTCTGCCCGTGTGGCCGAGGCTGACAAGGTTACCTACGCCGCCTACCATCTTGAGGGCCCTGCCAGTCTTTGGTGGGAAAACTTTGAAGCTATGCGTCCTGCTGGCCAAGTCACTACCTGGGTTGAGTTCAGTGAGGCATTCCGTGAACACCACATTCCGGAAGGTCTCATGGATCGCAAGCGGGAGGAATTCTGCAATTTCACCCAAGGCCGTTTAACTGTAGATGGCTATAGTCGCGAGTTTGGTAACCTGGCACGCTATGCACCTGAAGAAGTATCCACCGATGCCAAGAAGCAGGCGAGGTTCCGCAAGGGACTCAGCCCTAAACTCCGCCGAGATCCGCGTCTGCACGAGTGCACTTCCTTCCAGAAGTTGGTTAACAAGGCTATCAGTGCTGAAACAGGCCAGACCGACTTCGAGGCCACCCGCAAGCATACTCGAGACTTTGGTTCCTCATCCAGCTCTGGCTCTCACAAGCGCCGTGTGTGGGTTCCTAACACTGCTCTGCCACCCAAGTACACACCGAGGCCATCCTATGAGGCGCCTCGCCCAACTCAACAGTTTGCACCTGCTAAGTCCTATGGAGGACCACCTTCCAACTTTGCTCCACGCACTACCACTATGACATGCTTCAAGTGTGGAGAACCGGGACACTAGATGCGTGATTGTCCCCAGAACCAGCCAGGAAAAACCGTTGGTCGTGGCAAGCCAACCGGCAAGGTGAATTATGTCAAGCCAATCCCCACTGCACGTGGTCATGTCAACTATGTCTCTGCTGAGGAAGCTCATGAGGATCCTAACGTCGTCCTTGGTACGCTTCTCGTCAACTGCCATCCGCCATCTGTTCTTTTCGATACTGGAGCATCCCATTCGTTCATATCTGAGAGCTATGCTCGATTGCACAACATGACTTTTTGTGACATGCCTACTTCCATGGTTATTCAAACTCCTGGTTCAAAGTGGCAAACCTCTAGGGTAAGCCATGGAAATGAAATCCTTGTCGATAGACTTGTTTTCCTAGCATCTTTAATCGCTCTCAAGTCCTCGGACATAAACATCATCTTGGGTATGGATTGGATGACAACTCATTACGCCAAGATTGATTGCTTTACTAGGACCGTTCAACTTACACATCCATTCGGCAAGATAGTCAATGTCTTGACTCGAATGGCTGAGCGTCAGCTCTACTCTCTTAATGCCAACCCTCTACCAGAACTCGAAGATATCCCGGTAGTCCGTGACTTCCCGGATGTTTTTCCAGAAGAACTGCCAGGAATTCCACCTGACAGAGATGTCGAGTTCGTGATAGATCTTATCCCTGGAACTGTCCCAATCTCTAGGAGACCTTATAAGATGGCACCACTAGAATTAGCTGAGCTAAAGAAACAACTCGATGAGTCCTTGCAAAAGGGTTTCATCCGTCCTAGTTCTTCCCCTTGGGCTTGCCCTGTCCTCTTCGTCAAGAAGAAGGATGGAACGGAGCGGATGGTTGTAGATTACCGACCTGTCAATCTGGTCACCATAAAGAATAAGTATCCGCTCCCCAGGATCAACGACCAGTATGATCAGCTCGCTGGATCCTCAGTCTTCTCTAAGATGGATTTCAGGTTGGGCTACCATCAAATCAAAATCAAGAACGGGGACATTCCTAAAATGGCTTTTGTTACTCGTTATGGCCAATATGAGTACACCATTATGTCCTTTGGGTTAACCAATGCCCCAGCTACCTTTTCTCGGTTAATGAATTCTATATTCATGGAGTATTTGGATAAATTCGTCGTGGTATACCTCGATGATATACTCATCTATTCCAAGAACAAGGAAGATCATGTCGAGCATTTAAGGCTGGTATTGACGAAACTTCGAGAGCACCGCCTTTATGCCAAATTCTTTAAATGTGAATTTTGGTTGCCAGAAGTAACCTATCTAGGTCATGTGATCTCTGGCAAGGGTATTGCTGTCAATCTCGAGCGAGTTCAAGCCGTACTTGATTGGACTCCCCCTGAATCGGCCAAGCAAGTTAGGAGTTTTCTTGGCTTAGCGAGCTATTGCCGACGTTTCGTCGAGAATTTCTCCAAGGTTGCTAAACCTCTAACCGAACTCCTCAAGAAAGATAAAAAGTTTGAGTGGACCCCACAGTGCGAGTCCAATTTTCAGGGACTGAAAAGACGCCTGACATCTGCACCTGTACTGGTACCACCAGATTTTGCCAAGGATTTTATAATCTATTGCGACGCCTCGCGACAAGGACTAGGTTGCATTCTCATGCAAGATCGTCAAGTGATTGCATACGCATCCCGACAGTTGCGTCCACACAAGGATAACTATCCTACTCATGATCTAGAGCTTGCAGCTGTAGTCCATGCACTCAAAACATGGCGACATTACCTCCTTGGTAATCGCTGTGAAATCTTCACTGATCACCAAAGTTTGAAGTATATCTTCACCCAACCGGATCTAAATCTCAGGCAAAGACGTTGGGTTGAGTTGCTCACAGACTACGACTTAGGAATCACTTACACTCCTGGAAAGGCCAATGTCATGGCTGATGCACTAAGTCGTAAGTCATATTGTAACAACTTAATGTTACAACAAAGTCAACCACTTCTCCACGAGGAATTCCGTAAGCTTAACCTTCATATTGTTCCTCGAGGATTCCTTTCCACCTTAGTGGCGAAACCTACCCTTATGGATCAGGTCATCAAAGCACAGAAGGTTGATCCCGGAATTTCCCGTATCAAGAGGAACATCAAGAAAGGAGTTGCAGGATGTTTCTCAATTGATGATCAAGGAGTCGTATTCTTTAGCAACCGTTTAGCGGTTCCTAAAGTACGAAACCTAAGACGTTTGATCCTTAAGTAGGCTCATGAATCTCCTCTCACGATTCATCCCGGTAGTACCAAAATGTATCAGGACCTACGTCAGAGATTCTGGTGGACTAGGATGAAGAGAGAAATCGCTCAATTCATTGCTAACTACGACGTTTTTCGTCGAGTCAAAGCAGAGCATCAACGGCCTGCTGGCACCCTTCAACCTTTAGCTATTCCTGAATGGAAATGGGACAAAGTCGGTATGGACTTCATTACCGGTTTTCCCAGGACCAGGAAAGGGAATAATGCTATCTTCGTCGTTATCGACCATCTCTCTAAAGTAGCTCATTTCCTTTCTGTTCGAGAGAGTATTACTGCTAGCCAGCTAGCAGACTTATATGTCTCTCGAATAGTATCACTTCATGGTGTGCCGTTGGAGATTAACTCGGACCGTGGAAGTCTTTTCACTTCCCGATTTTGGGAAAGTTTCCAGAATGCTATGGGAACTCATCTCTCTTTCAGTACTACCTTCCATCCGCAGTCAAGTGGTCAAGTGGAACGAGTCAATCAATTTCTGGAAGACATGCTTCGAGCCTCTGTCATTTCTTTCGGTATGGAATGGGAAAAATGTCTTCCATTTTCCGAATTCGCTTATAACAATAGTTATCAAGCCAGCTTGGGCAAAGCTCCCTTCGAAGTTCTATATGGACGAAGGTGTCGAACACCTCTTAACTGGTCAGAGACCGGGGAAAGACAATTCTTTGGTCCGGATATGATCCAGGAAGCAGAGGAACAAGTTTGCATCGTTCGTGAGAGATTGAAAACAGCCCAGTCTCGCCAAAAGAGCCAATATGATAGTCATCATAAGGCTGTGACTTTTGAAGTCGGCGATAAGGCTTACCTTCGGGTTACTCCTCTTAAGGGAACCCATCGCTTCGGTATCAAAGGCAAATTGGCCCCTCGTTATATCGGTCCTTTTCGCATTCATGCCAAACGAGGAGAAGTTGCCTACCAATTGGAACTACCTCCGCACCTCTCCAGAGTTCATGATGTTTTCCACGTTTCTCAACTCAGGCGTTGCTTCTCGGATCCTATCCGCGGAGTGGACCACGAAACGCTTGATCTCCAGGACAATCTCACATATCGAGAATACCCCGTTCGTATTCTTGATCAAACCGAGCGCACCACTCGACGCCACAATATCAAATTTCTCAAGGTCCAATGGTCACATCATTCCGAGAGTGAAGCTACTTGGGAAAGGGATGATCGTCTTCGACTTGAGTACCCCACCCTCTTTCCGGAGGAACCCTAATCTCGGGACGCGATTCTTTTAAGTGGGGGTGAGTTGTCACATCCATAGTTAGCACTTGCATTAGGGTTAGTTGGTGTGTGCATCATGTTTACTTTTCAAAGAAATTTGAAATGGGAATGACAGAAACCCCAGCACCCCTCTTCTAACAACTAGGGTTTGATAAAATATTTTTCAATGTACCCAAAATGCCCTTCAAAAATGTTCATCATTTCTGCCTTGGTCTCAAACCTTTGCTAAAAATGGTGCACAATTTTCTAGGACACTCTAGGGCTTTGGATTAAATCATATGGTATTTGTATTTGGGCATTTAAATACTTTTAAATATTTTAAATGCTCAAGTAATCATGAACTATAATGTTTCCTACTATTCATATTATATACAGTGGGCATGACAAGTTTCATGAGTAATAAAAATGTTTTGGCATTTTTAATAATTGAACAAAGTTGCAAAACAAATGAAATAGAAAAGAAATAGAAAAAAAGAGAGAGAAGAAGTTTACCTGGCGCCCACCCGGCCCACTTGCCGGCCCAGCCCAGCTGCCGCTCCAGCGAGCTGCTTGGCTCGGCCAGGCAGGCAGGCAGGTGCTCGACGGCGACCGCACCGCGCACCACGCAGCTGCCCGCCGCCCTGCTTCCTCCCCTCGCCGCCCTGGAAGCCTGGATCGGTCACACACATCGCCCCGACCTCGCAGACACCTCTCCCTCTCCCCAGCTCCTCTCCCTCGCTCTCCCCGCGCCATGGCCGACGCCGTCGTAGAAGCCGCGCCCACCGTCGTCCCTGAGCCCCGCCTTGGTGTCCGTCGTCTCCGCCGTCCTCGACTACTTCGAACAGGCCGAGCCCCGAGCGCTCGCCCGCCCTGGAGATGCCCCCGACCTCTTCTTCCCCAACTCCGGCCACGGAGATCCCCCTCGCCGTCCCGCTCAGCTCCGACCACCCCCGAGCTCGCTCCGGCGCCTGCTGCAACCCCTGTGAGCCCAGCTTCGTCCTCCCCCTCTCCGTTGACTCTCTTCTGCCCTGGAACGCACCGCACGAAGCTCACCTGCACGCACCGCCGCGGAGCTCGTCGCCGACGAGGCTCTGGCCATCCATTGGTCCGGCCATCGTGCCTATCAGCTTCACCATCACACGTAGATGCTGTAGGACTACTTCACGCTCCTCAACGAGCACCGCACCGTCGTTTTCGACTTCGCCGAACTCCGGCCGCCGCTGGACTCGTCGTCGGCGTCATCTCCGGCGACCCCGCGGCCAGCCACCACCTCCACTCGATGCGGTTTGCCTCCAGCTACCCGTAGGTGTGCTCCGCCGTCGATTTGGCAGCCGGAGCACGAAACGCGCACCCCACCGCCGTGTTTGGCCTCGCCGGCGGCTAAACGCCGGCGAGTTGGACCTGTTTTGACCACGGGTTTGACCCCCTGGGTCACTGACATGTGGGCCCTGCCCGCAAGTCAAACCTAGTTTAGGTGTTAATTTAATTCTAATTAGTTAATTAGTTAACTATGACACTGACCAGTGGGTCCCACTAGTCAGGTTTGACTTGGACTGGCCCTGTTAACTGACTGACGTCAGCATGATGTCATGCTGACACAGTAAAGGTTTTTCTGGGATTTTTAGATTTAAAAATAATTCAGGAAATTCCAGAAAATACCCAAAACTTCTAAAAATCATATAAAATCAACCATAGCTCAGATGGAAAAGATTTATATATGAAAAATGATCAGAAAAATCCAATCTTTCCAATGGCACTGGTTTCATGCATGTTTGAACAAGTTAACTTGCTGTATACATCAAAAACATGATAATGCACTTATTTAAATAATAGTTTGAACTCCAATTTGAATCTTTGATTCAAATAGGTTCAAACCCTTCTGGTTTTAGTTGCATTAGCCAACACACATGCATCTTGCCATGTCATGAGCATGCATCATATTGTTGCATTTGTTTGTTAATGATTGTATCGCCGGTATTCTCTGTGTTAGGTCCTGCTCCCGAGGATACTGCTGCGTATCCAGTTCAAGAGCAGTACCCGACAACTACTTTGTCAGGCAAGCAATCATTGATCATTCCGACACAAACCCAATCTTCTCGCTCCTGCTCTCTTTTACTGCATTAAGGCAACAACGTGTGAACTGCTACTTGCTGCGGTAGTTGAACCCTATCCCTTGCATGACCTGTCATTGCCACAGTAAATAGTTGAAACCCACTAGCATGTGTAGGAGTTGATTGAGCCATGTGATGTGTGATCCACCATGCTATTTGTTTATGTTGCCTGCTATGCCTAGAGTTGTGTCTGGTCTGGTTCATCTGGGTGATGGATCAAAGTGAAATGATCATACCGATAAAGAGAGGGAAGTGTGGAACACGCTTGGTAAAGGTATCGATGAAAGGCCATGTAGGAGTACATGGTGGGTTGTTTCATTGGAATCGTCCATAGGACCTGAGATCTGTATGTGTGATTCAAGTTGCAGTTACTACCATACATTGGGCCTGAAACCAATGGACCCTCTCGGCTTATTAATTACCCTCGATCTCTGTCCAGGAGTTGCAACTAATTTCTGGTGTTTATAGTTCACTGGAGGTCGTGCACAGCGCTGACCCTCGGGGTGGGTTGTGATGCGACAGGTACGTGGCACGGTGTACCGGTTGCCCGTTTGGTGACTCAGCAACCCTGTACACATTGTTTGGGGCCGTGAGCGACACCCCGACCAGATCTCCCCACGGATGGAACCCAAATAGGCGATAAACCTGGACGAGAGACTTGAGTAGTTAGTCAGGTCGTGGCCGACACCCCCGCTGGGCTTCCGCTTGAAGGTTGCCGAGTACACGCCAAGTAAACGACGATAAGTGGTGAAAGCGTGTGTGAAGAAGTACACCCCTGCAGGGTTATCAAACTATTCGAATAGCCGTTGTTCGCGGTACGGACTACTTGGTTACTCTTACAGTTCATAGACAAGTTGATGGATACTACTAAAAGCCTCAAGATAAGTGTGAGTGCCGTGGATGGCCCTTCCGTAGGATGACGGAAGAGGATCCTCGGTAGTGTATTGATGTGGTGAGTAGAGGACTCATGTTCGTAATAACATCTTGCAATCCGTTGAGAGTTGTAGTATAGGTTAGCCAAGGTCAAAGTTGGCATTCTGCTATGAACTCCACTACCCCCCTTTGATAATGTTGCATGTATGATAGGTTCTGTGGTAAGACTTGCTGAGTACCTTTGTACTCATGTTTGCTTAATAACTGTTGCAGAGGAGAACCCTGCCCCTGCTGATGGGTTCTACATAGACGTTGACGTCGACGAGTAGCTTGACACCCAGACGGAGATCTGGAGCTTGTGAAGGGCCTTGTAGATAGTCAGGCTACACCAAGCCTGTTTTATTTTCTAAGTTGTCTGTACTCAGACATGTAGCTTCCGCTTGTGCTTGTATGACTGTATGACTTGAGTGATGGGTCATGTGACCCCTACCTGTATGGATATGTTATGTATGGCTCTTGGAGCCTTTTAAATAAAGTACTTTGAGTCATAGAGTTCTGTTGTGATGCAATGTTGTATTTGCACATATTGAGCATATTGCGTGTATGATTGAAATGCTTGGTATGTGTGGGATCCGACACCTAGTTGTTTTCCTTTGGTAGCCTATCTTACAGGGAAATGCCTCCTAGTGTCTCCAATGAGCCTTGGTAGCTTGCTACTGCTCGGAACACGTAGGCTGGCCGGCATGTGTCCTTCTTCGTTCTTGTGTCTGTCCCTTAGGGGAAATGTCACGCGTTGTTCCTTTAAGTCCATGTAGCTTGCTACGACTTGGGTTCATACGTTGATGACCGACACGTTCGTTGCTGGGTCATGGATGCATGTCTTTGTAACTTAGTGCCACTTTTGGTTTATAACTAGCCATGTCGGCCCGGGTTCTCTGTCATATGGATGCTAGCGACACTGTCATATACATGTGCCAAAATGCGCAAACGGTCCCGGGCCAGGTAAGGTGGCACCCGTGGGGTTACCGTGCGTGAGGCCGCAAAGTGATATGACGTGTTACAGCTAGATCGGTGTGACTTAGGATCGGGGTCCTGACAACGGGACTGACGGGACTCCTCTAGGCGTCGGACTCGCTATCAAACTCTTCATCCATAAGATCGCCTTCATCAACATCTGGCCAAATCAACAAGCTAGGTGAGTACTTTGAATGTACTCGCAAGACAGTTTGGACATAAGATATAACAAATGCGAACATGATGCACATGAGCAGACTCGTAATGCGCACTCAGATAATAAATTTGCACTGCATGATAAATAAAAAGGAAGCCGGGCGGTAGTCCTCCCGAAATCCTCATAAAATTAACTGAAGACCCATCGGGTGTCTGAAGCGACGCCTCGAAAGGTAAAATAAACAAACATGACATAGTCGGGTGTTTGGGCGACACCACATATAGGGCATATATTGAAAGGTAAAAAGACAGTACGTGCCACAGTCGGACGTCTCAGCGACATCACATAAAGGGTTTATATCAAAAAGTAAATAACAAGAATGCCACAGTCGAACGTCTGAGCAACATCACATAAAGGGCTTATATCAAAAGTAAATAACAGTAATGCCACATTCGGACTTCTGAGCGACATCACATAAAGGGCTTATATCCAAAGTATATAACAATAATGCCACAGTCGGATGTCTGAGCGACACACATAAAGGGCTTATGTCAAAAGTAAATAACAATAATGCCACAGTCGGACGTCTGAGCGACATCACATAAAGGGCTTATATCATAAGGAAATAACAATAATGCCACAGTCGGACGTCTGAGCGACATCACATAAAGGGCTTATATCAAAAGTAAATAACAAGAATGCCACAGTCGGACGTCTGAGCGACATCACATAAAGGGCTTATATTTATAATTCGAATCCAAGTAGCTCATGAGGGTAAATCATCTCAAGGAGATACTCAGTACATAATAAACTGGTTAGTCCATCCACAGGAATAACATTCGGCCGGGTTTATCACTCATAGTTATATGTTCATACACAAGAGACTATCACTGAGACTGACACAGAGACTGACGGATGCTGAGACTGACGGTGATACTGACCTTGATACAACGATCAAAGTCTTTGACCGTGGACCTGGTTACTCGAATGGTTTTGACTCTGCAGAGTTTGTACTCTTTAACCACAACCAACGGATTTCAGTAGTCATAAGGACTAGTTCCGGTTACGGTATTTTAGCAGAAACACAACTAACCAGTACACACCCATTCCACATTCCTTTGCTAGGAATCACCCTAGGCAACGTTCAAGAAAAACTTTAAGACGGGAAGGCAACAACCTCGAGTAGCATGGGATCAAATTTATATCACGCGCTCTAAGGGGTGCCCCCTTCTCGGTCCCAACCAGAAACACCCATGCCCCTGACTGGATGACGGGCTTTAATACAGGGCCATGGAACCCTCATCTCGGCCCCTCTATTTGGTGTGTACAAGGAAAGAGGTTAGCAACTCACTAGACCGTATTCTTTGCAGAAGACATGTGCTAGCACAAAAAGGAGACGAACAGGAATGTGACTTGATCCATGTTAATACTGGAGTTAGACGGTTGACAAAAAAACTGGCATGCTTCAACAATACCAGCTTACCACCTATCATACCACCACATGATCAGGTTGTCTCACCATCTTATGAACACATCAACTATCGAAGCTCACTGGTAGCTCGTCTTGCATGTAATATAACATTCACAAATGCTCATATAAACATGCCATGAGAAAAAAAACTACTCACGCAAACATGCAAAGCACTAATCATATCAAAGGTTCAAACATGCTTGCCTGGTTCGGAGTAGTCGGATTCTAGCTCGGCGAAGTTTGTGTTCCGTCACCTCCTTCGGTATCTACGTATAAAATAAATTGGATACTAACGTAAATAACGTGCGTGCATAAAAGTTGTTCGAAATATTTTTCAAATAAATATGATAACAAACTAGACAGAAGAACAAAGATGACAGAAAAAGAATCTACTCAAAATCATCTTTGGTTTAAAAGATATTAAGGTTTTAGTCCAGGGACTAATCTATGATGAAACAGAAACCTTCTAGGGGCTAGTTTAGAAAAACAGAAAAAGCTTCGGTCGGAAATACACCAACCCAAAGGGAACACGCACTTTGCCCAAAGGCGCTTTCAAAAAACGGTTGGAATAAAAAGAAGAAGCTGACGAGGGGGTCCCGCATGTCAGGTTTGAAATCTCACCGTCGACAGAAGCAAATGGCGATCGCCGGCGACGATCGACGGCGATCCAGAGGAGGGCAAGGGTACGGTTGCACGCACGGGACGTTTCCGCGTCGGTGGGTGGTGGACCTGGTCGTCGGCGAGCACCACGTCGACAGCGGCTTCCACTCCGGCGGACAGCGGCTCGGGCGGTGATGGATCTCGCCGGGGAGGGCTGCAAACTTCAAATTGAAGCGCGGGTTAGGTGATTGGGTGCACTAGGAGGCTACTGGCACGAGTTGGGGGGCGGGGGTGCTCTCACCAGAGAGAAACTTGCCAGAGCCTGAAGCGGATTGGGGCGGCCGGAGCTGGGGAAGATGGTCTCCTCGAGGTCCTTGTAGTGGCTGGGCGTGGTTCTAGTGAGGTGGAGGGGTGGTGCTGGGTCGAAGGCGAGCTCGAGGCCTCTATTTAGAGCCGGCACGATGCGGTTGCCGAGAACGGGGTTCCTCCGGCGAGCGATTACGGCGAGGCAGTGGTCGGGCTGAAGGTTTAGGTGACTAGGCATCATCGGATTGGTCCACTGGCTCCATTTAACAGCTAAACTTGATTGGATCTGGCCTGCTCCTGCGGTTTCGACAGAACGGAGCTCACGGGCTCGTCGGCGGCAGAGAGCGCGCTCTGTGCCTCTCAGGCCACGGCGACTGTACTGCAGTGCGCACAGAGGAGTGGACGTCCACGCGGAGGCCTCTGGTGCCGTGGGCGGTCCTGGACAGCGCCGTACTGCAGGGCTGGCTCCTGCTGGCTGCCACGGGCGGTACTGCCGCTGCGGGAGACACTAGAGTTGACGCGACACGTCGCCACCGACGCTCGCAACTGGCCAAGCAACCATGCGGTATACGGGATAAGGAGGGGGAGCAGTGAGCAAGGCGCCAACGCGACACTGGCGAGATTGACGCTGCTGTCTGATGGAAACTACACTGACGGTAGAAACCAAACACTAAAACTCTGAATTTGACAGGAACAGTGCATACCAGCTGTTCGATGAAATGATATTGGCAGTTGGAAATTTTTTCTGGAGGTGGGACTTGGTGGAGTGATCACTTAATGCATCTAGAGGCTGCCTGAATTTTCACAGATTTTTAGGAAGAGAAAAAGAATGAATTTCACCAAAAATGGCAAATCTGGTCCAAACTTGCAGCAAGCAAATTTTGAAATTTTTGAACAGTAGACCAGCAGATCTTGATCGATCTAGGTTGAGGGTACTAAGGACAAGCCAGGGAAATTTATTTGGAATCAAATCTCAAAGGGAATCTAGTAGTTCCTTTGTAAATCACTAAGGTCCAAATTAAATGGCAGAAAAAGATTTGAGGACAAAATAAATAGAAATAAAATCTAGGTGGAGTTGAACTTTGCTAGTCATGATGTTTGACTTGACCCAAGGTGGGAAGGTGTGTTTTGGAAGAAAGTTTTCAACATAGGTCATGGCAAGAGAGTGATTTTTGAATAGGAAAGAATGAATCCATAATCCATATGAATTCTTTTTAATTGAAAGAATTTTAAAACTTTCCAAAAATCATTTGTGTTGAGCCAACACAAGATGAAAAACCCTCAAGACCAAAAATCAAGGTTGAGAAGAACACATAAAATATTTGTCATAAAAGATTTCAGAAGGTGAGGTTTTAAGAAAAATTTAAATAACCTTCTTCCAAGTAAGTAAAGAATTTGATAAAAAACAATTCAAATTTTTTGGAGTGTTACAATGTTGTCATGCACGACCTTCATAAATTGAAGCATCACCGAGGAAGTTCCATGCTTTTGAGAGGGAAATCCCCAAGATTGAAGGGGAATCCAAATTTCCATCCTAGTTTGTCATTCAGTGTTTTTCCAACGATCAACACACCGCCTCAAATGCAACGTGTTCAACTTTGACATTTTCCGGGCTCATTTACCATATTTATGTGATTATGTGCATTTTCTAGGCATTAATGGACATAACTAAAATTCGAACAATCGGTGCATGAAAAGGTGCACAAGAACGGTCAGGAAAACAATGCTCGTGTTATTTAGTACATTCTCATGCCTTTTACAACGAATGGGTAGATATTTCAAGGAAATGTGTGGCAATAGTCAACCATAAACGCGTCATTTACTGGTTAACAACTACACAAAAAATGAAACACATGGTTGGAAAACATGACGCCTGGCGTGGTGCCATGGTATGGCCTCACCATGCCCTGGTGAAAATTGGAGAATGTTTTCCTATGACGTGATGCACACCTTTTCTAGGATATCACTAGAGATGCTGCCCATTTGATATTTTTAGTGGATGATAACCCTATTGTACTTAACATGCCTGTCCATGTACTTATGCAGGGTCATAACGGCTGATGCTATTGTTTGCCGTCGAGGTTAGCTGCATCCCATGTCTTACAGTATTTCACATCATTTGTGCAATTGCAGTTTAACTTCTACCATTTACTGGTTGCGTGTAGGTACATATGTGAGTGGCAATGATCCACGCTTCGACCTGGAGGAACAACTTGCCTCCGTCGCCGCTGTCTTTGGGCGGGCTCTAGCCAAGATGAAGTGCCCCAGCAACTACCTCTCAGGACATACAAAGTAAGTACTCACCAGTTCAATCTTACCAATACCAGTTGCAATTAATAGCTATGTTTTGTACGGTCGATGTATTAAGCATGTTGTAGTAAACATGCCTAACACGTTTTACCTATTTTCCCTACCTTTTTATAGACATCTGGGCCATTCTCTGCCCTGGAAGCACCTGCCCTATGATGTTTAACTCTGCCAATTGCATTTTTATTAGTACCAGTTTCAATGTCCATTAAGCATGTTGCAATCAACAGTTGTATCCATTTTTAAACAATTATATTTTAATTGCTACAAACTTACAAAACATGACTTAGGATGTTGTTAAGCCTGTTGCAATTAATAGTTGTATCAATTTTTTAATCTGTCCATTTGTTACCATGCTACTCTCCGCAATGAAGATATACTAGAGATGCTCCCCATTTGTTATTTTTGGTGGATTGATGCTAACCCTGATGTACTTAACATGCCTGTCCATGTACTTACACAGGGTCATAACCACCGATGATGTTGTTTGCTGTCGAGATTAGCTGCATCCCATCTCTTCCAGTATTTGACATCATTTGGGCAATTGCAGTTTAACTTCTACCATTTACTGTTTTCCTATAAGTACACATGTTAGTGGCACTGATCCACGCTTCGACCAGGAGGAATAGCTCGCCTCTACCACCGCTAACTTTGGGCGGGCTCTGGCCAAGATGAAGTGCCCCAGCAACTACCTCTTAGGACTTACCACGTATATACTCACCAGTTCAATCTTAACAATACCAGTTGCAATTAATGGCTATGTTTTGTATGGTCGATGTATTAAGCATGTTGTAGTAAACATGCCTAACACGCTTTACCTATTTTTACTACCTTTTTATAGACAATTGGGCCATTATCTACTCTGGCAGCACCTGCCCTATGATGTTTAACTCTGCCAATTGCATTTTTATCAGTACCGGTTTCAATGGCCATTAAGCCTGTTGCAATTACCAGTTGTATCCGTTTTTAAAGAGTTGTATTTCAATGGCTACAAACTTACAAAACATGAATTAGGATGTTGTTAAGCCTGTTGCATTTAACAGCTGTATCCATTTTTTTTTAATCCGTCCCTTTGCTACCGTGCTACTCTTTCGCAATGAAGATATCACTACAGATGTTGCCGTTTTATTACCATTTGCTATTTTTGGTGGATGTTAACCCTGTTGTAGTTAACATTGGCTTTCCATGTACTTACACAGGGCTACAATGGGCGATGCAATTGTTTGCCATCGAGGTTAGCTGCATCCCATGTCTTATACACCATCGATTCCTAAATGTAAGTATTTTTAGAGATTCCAATATAAACTACATAAGCAGCAAAATGAGTGAATCTAGATTCTAATATAAAGTATATCTCCCAACCTTCCACTACCTTTGGAAATCAAAATGTGTGATGAAGGTTAAGTTCTTCGGCTGGCTATTACTACATGACAGACTCAATACTCGAAACATGCTGGCACGACGTCACTACCACATCGGTGATGATCATAACTGTCTGCTTAGTGGATTACCCATTGAAGAAACATTGGACCACATGATCTTTACATGTGCTTTTAGCCAACAATGTTGGGGCAGACTACAAATATATTGGCCACCTTTCAACTGCAGGCTGCAGCTGCTGCAAGACGCTAAACAGGCTTGGGACACCCCTCTTTTCTTCGAGATCTTCCTGTTAGCTTCATGGAGCCTATGGAAGGAAAGAAACAATAAACATTTTAGAGGGGTGCAACCCAGCATTCACATGTGGCTTAGACGGTTTAAGGAAGATTTCAGCCTGCTCTAACATAGGGTTAAGGAGGACCATAGGCCTCTGATCCACACTTTTGTTAATTCTATCTAGACCCTAGCACTTGGTTCGTTTTCTTTTTATGTGACCCACCCCTCTGCCCAGAGGTGGCTGGGAGTTGATGTAAATATGTAACATTGTAAATGTGTCCATTTATTAATGATATCACAGTAGGAGTCTCTCCTACTGTTTACACTGTCAAAAAAAATATAAAGTATATCTATAATTCTATATACATTCGTATGTAGTTCATATTGAAATCTGAAAAAATTACTTTTACTTAGGAACATAGGTAGTTGTATTTTACATCATTTGTGCAATCTCAGTTTAGCTTCTAACATTTACTGTTTTGCTTATAGGTACATATATGAGCGGTACTGATCCACGCTTCAATCCCTTTTGCGTATGGGGCAATGAGATATTCATGAACACGCGTAAAGTGAGGAAACTACAAAAGATTGTTAGGCGAAAGAAACGGGTGATTGGAATCAAGCTTTTTATTTACAGTTTTTCGAAGACAACACTGAACTTTAGGATGGTAAGTAATGTGTTGCCTTTCCCCCCTTCCCTGAACAAGTTACTCTATTAGACATCAATATCTGATATTTTTCTCTTTTCAGTGGTTTCCGAAGCTATTTACTGATGATTACCTTGCAAACTACATGACTGGAGTGGAGGCAGCTAAGGTTAAAGTATATAATTCATGCTACCATGATAATTCTCTAGAAGTCTTCCTGATGGCTGTGAAGGATGGGATGGCGATCATCACAAGGGGTTGGACAAAAGTGGTTCGTCCCTATGGCATTCAGGAAGGCACATTATGGGCATTCCACTTCTTCAACACTGTCGGCAGTCAAAATGAATTACACTTGTCTCTTCACCTTTACTGCCTTTAAATATTGTGGTTCATCATAGTTAATTGCTGCCTAATCCTGTAATTACTGAACAATAAATTATAGGCAAAAATAAAAATTCGTTGCTGAACCATTGTGCTGGGAATTTGAATTGCACGTTTCATATTTCAAAATTTCCAAATCGAATAATAAATTATAGGCAAAAATAAAAAGAGAACAGACGGTCATGGAACTTTGCAAACGGTTCTGGCAGTAAAAGCGCTTGTGATGGATAGCCCAATGACACACAGTTTTCTACATCAGATCATGTGTGATGTAGTTCGTAAAACCAAACAGTTAACCAAGGCAGAGCGTGTGTGATAGTTACATATTTCACACACAAGCGTATACAAAAATTGTGTGATATGTACATAAGAACAGAAAATTTTCCCTAGATTGACTCTGTGTGATATACATACCTACGGAAATGTTTTTCTCGGATTAATCGTGTGGGATGTACATACCTACGGAAATGATTGGGTTTCGATGCCTCGCCCAATCGCACACGAGCTCATTTGATGTCCCAGGAGTGTTTATCCCCGATGATTTCTGGTTCGTGTGAGAAGGACCCGATATCGCCCACACTCACTAGGCGACGGTTCCAAATGTCATCGCGGAAAGGGGTTAAAAACCGTTTGTATAGTAGCGACGCGTACTAGTGAATGACAGTTGATGACAAATATGACGACAAAAAAGAAGCATATTCCTTGGCCAAAGGGAAGATACCATCATGGTTCTTTATCTAAAATGGTGTGAGGACGAGATTGCAACATGGAAAGTTCGCGGGCCGAGCTACATTTTAGGAAAAGATCTAGGGAAGATCCACAGGCAACGACGTGGGAAGTTGGGCAGTGGAGCAAGGCCGGTTTTAGAGGAAGCTGTTCCTGAGGGTCGTCGGGGTGTAACGCGGAGGGCGGCACCGGGCGGGATATGATGCAGCAGCGAGCAAGGGGCGAAGGCCCTACCATGCCGGTGCTTCGTCCGAGAGAACGACATGTACCACGGATTGGGACACGCCGGTAGTGGGTTTCCTACCTCGGCGCCAGCGACTAGAGGAACGCACCACATCCTCCCTTTCCGTCGGCGGATGGAATCCGACCATATCAGTGACCAGCGGTGAGAAAGAGAGAGAGTGTGTCCACCGCCATTTTGTATTAGAGAGTGTGAACTGTGAAGAGACCAACCCCAGCAGGCAAAGCATCAGATCCTGCCTATATTATATATAGTGGATCCATTTTCTAAATAAAATGCTTCGCACTTTCTTTCGTTCACGTGTGGTACATGACCCACCATCAAGTGGACAAGCACTGTAGGTGTCAAATTTTCAGAAGGTGGGCTGCCTTTTTCGTACAGAACTGAGCTCCATGGTGTACCCGCGGGTGTGTGGTCGGGCCGGAGACGGGAGTACATGCGTCACAGCATGCACCTCTTCTCTTACTGCACGTACCCCACCGATGTGGGGATTTGTGAGAAAGATGGTGTGTGTATTCGTGAGTGTGTTTTATGCGGGTGATTTCGTGAGTGTATTTTTGTGCCAGAGACACAGATAGGGAATATTTGTCGATGATATCTCAAACCAAAAAATGGAACATACGCAATGTGTGTGAAACTGAGGCCTAGCTAGATATATCATACACATGATGCGATCCATGAGAAGAGAGGGGAGAGATCACCGGCATGTGGTGTCAATAGAAACGAAGAGAGGGATGGAGTGTATGGGTGCGAGATCGATAAAGAGAGGCTGCGAAATTGCATGTGCGCACGTCAAAGATATAGGACAGTTGGCCTACTGGAACATGAGAGGGGAAAGGGCATTTTGTGTGTGCCAGGGGGAACTGACTATAGCATTCGATCTAAGGTTGTGTATTGTCGGAGAAGGTGCCTAACTAGAGAGGTAGATTGACTGGTACATGTGTGGAGAAGAAGAGACCTAGCGACGTATCAAGGGAGATAGATGGCCATCCATACATGTGTTGAAGAGGAATATGGTTGGGAGAGAGACTATGCTAGGGTGCTAGAGAAGGATGGTGGAGTTGCTTCTCTGAGACGGTGGTGCGAGAGGCCTAGCTAGTAGATAAACGTAGGGTGCAACTTTAATCAATAAGAGAGGTGTGTGTGTGGGAGATGGGGTAGGAGGCATGCATGGATGATGAGGGGGGCGATATATGTGTGTCAATTGAAGGCCTAACTAGATAGGTAGATAAATTGTTGAGTTGGGAAAAGGGAGATCGAGATATAACTATTGAGGTAGATCGATCGATGTGCGGGGAAAATGACGGATAATTGACCTAGCTATATGTATAATGGAGATCGATTCGTATACGCATGCATGAGTTAGAGGCAAATAAGGCTGGATAGACAGATAGAGATAAATTGATGCAGCTAGGATGATGTGGTGCGAGAGGCGTACCAGACAGAGATAAGGGAGGAGAGTGTGAGTGCGAGAATGATGAAAAGAGGGACGAGAGTGTGCTTTTGCATGTGAGCGTGTGAGAGGTAGCTAGGGGGTAAGGAGGGTGAGAGGAGAAGAGGGAAAGTGTGTATGTGGTAGGCAGGCTTGACTAGAGAGGTATATCGATCGACGTGTGTTGAAAAGAAGGACCCGAGGACACCTATAAAGATTGTGGGAGAACGACCTAAAGAATAATTAACGAATGAGTTCAATCTAGAGAATGTTGAGGGAGGGAGGAGGGGGCGAGGAGGGGTGCGTGCATGCACCAGAAACTAACTGGTAGCTATATAGAGAAGATGAGTGCATGGGTGTTCATGACTAAAAGAGATCATACCTTGTAAAAGTGGATTCAAATATTTGAATAATAGACCATGTTGTTTTAAACCCATGCACACGTGAATTTATTAGTGAAATGCGTGGTGTGGTTTTGAGCATTTGGAATGCCCTAAAATGTTCATTCGTGTAGGTTACATGCATTATACAAACATAAAATAGATTCAAAGGATTGAATGGCATTTGTAGTAATTCATACAGCAAAACGGGCAAGGCACTCTCTTGTGTAGTGCGAATTGATTTGGTAGCGTACCGTTCTCGGGAAAATTAACACACGCCTTGTTATCCCAACATTTGAAGCTATCTCTTTGTCACTTTGTGGTCCAAAAATTCGCTCCTCTTCAACCCGCGCCTTGCTATCCGAAATTACAACGCGCGCGAAAACTCCCTCCTCCTGCGAAATACCTACACGCAAAATCCCCATTCCACCCCTGATTCGGAATAGCCGCCTAGTTAAAATCGGTGGGGCTATTTTTGTAACTTACCCCACATTTTGGACAAGCGTGTCCCTAAGCCATGGTCCCCCTCATGTCCCCTCCGCTGCTCGCATTCAAACACTGAGGCCGCGAAAACCCGCAAAGCCCCACACCCTCCTCCATCCGCCACCCAGCCAGAGCTTCTTCCCCAAGGACGTCGTCCACCGCGACACCTCGACCTCCCTCATCCACTGCACCAGATGAGGATCCATCGTCGATCTCGTTATCTCGCCAGTTCAGCCACCCCGTCCTTCCACCACCTCCAAGGATCCGCCGCGATGTTCCCCTTGTCTTTCATGCCGCCTCCATTCCCACACAACCTTCTCGACCTGCAACATCAGAACCGCACCACCATCACCGTTTCCTCGGACAAAGCTGAGGCCTAGTGGGTGCCACCAAAAAGGTTCTACACTAATCTCAACATTTTCTCCTTGATTCCACCTGAGAGTGCTACCGGTTCTCGGTCCCGAGATGCCATGGCGCGACTCCATGGATGGCGGTCTCACCAGCCACTTTCTCCATGGCGTTGCTCCCTCACAGGCGACATCCACATCTACAGGAGCTACTGCTGCTCCAGCTATCGCTCATGCTGCTGCTCTGCTCTTGCTCTCGGTCGCGTGGTCGCTGCTCTATTCTTGCTCGATCTACTGCTGCATGATTAGTAGCTCCAGCTCTTGCCCGCGCTCCTGCTGCTGCTCCCGACCTGCTGCTCCCGCTGCTGCTACACGGGCGGCTGATGTATTTTACATCTAGCACTTTTTGGTGATGTATTTTACATCTTTTGTTGGAGATGCTATTAGAATCCCACTTAAGGTTAACATTGTCTCTCTTGTCCTGCTTCAGCATAGTTGTCGTTCACCTCACCGGAGTTGCTTCAACGATGAAACCGTCCATCACAGCGAAGCAATACCCTCGGTGCCATCTTCAGACGCCTAAGAACTCCTTCCCTGCCTCAGACACACACATCAGTCGTTGCATCCTCAGCGACGCAGCCAATGATGCTCAGGTCGACATGGCTTCTCCTAAGAGGTTGTCCACTCATCGCATAACTTTTAACTCTACATGTAATATATATTGTCTACTGAGCACACGTGGTAATTGGAAATACAAATAGTTTCTCCTATATAACAAGAAGTGAGGTACTAGGAAGTTAGCTATCCGTGTTGGACTCTCTCGAAAGCCGTTATAATTTATTTCTAGGCATTGGAGTTGTGCATGTGTAGATGGGCCTGGGAGTTTAGCTAGCAGCGCAGTGGCCTGTGTCCAACGTAGTAGTACAAAACAATTTCTGCATGCTATTGCCTGATCAAGCCTGCCTACTAGAATTTCCATTGGTTGAAAGGAAAAGTGAAGTAAAACATAGCAATTGGAAAGTTACCTATGGTAGAAATATTCTCATGCATTTGGTTTAAAGGAATGGATGAAAGGAAAACTGTAGGAATTTTTCCTTTAGTGTCTCTTTCAAAGAATAACCGTAGGAATTTTAATATCCACTTGGCACTCCTTTTCCAATTCCTATTGATGAAGAACAATACTAAGTGATAGTAGCATAATAGCACTATAATTGTACATTTTCTTGCGATCTGACTTAATTTGACCATGCTTCTTTGCGTTCCTGTGATCTTCCAATTCGTGTGAACGAAACACCCAGATTGACAGTAATCCTGTGTTTGCAAATGCTTTGTTTTGCATGTGCATTCCTAGCCTCTTCTTGTATTTCCTAGCCCTGTGTTGTGACAATCCTCCAATTGGAAGGAGCCCTTATAGATTTACTTCCATTACAGATAGGTGTCAAAGAAAGCTTTGTGTGGTTTGTCCCGCTCCTGCCATGCCATCGTCCACCCCAGCTCACCTGCTCCAACGAACGAAGGGTCCACCATAGTAGGGATCCGCCCTCCGGACTAACTTTCGTCGTCTCAGATCTTCTTCCCCGCCGACGGCAGCCACCACAATAGCATTGCCATTATCAACAAAGAAGAGGTCCTTGAGGACTACACGAGTCCACAAGAGAGGTCACACTCTTTCGTGTTTGCTTACGTTATGAATCACTTAATATAACCTGCTACTTTATCATCCTATTCACCTCTTAAACTCCATGTTTGGTCCAAACTAATGCTCAAACTCAAGCCTTTAAATGGTTGTGGGGGACATATCTGGGCAACAATGATTAGTATCTGTCTACTACGTGGTAAATCTTGGGTGTGTAATATGTGTTTCATGTTGGGTGGGAAACAAATAGTAAAGGAGTCAGTATCTGTATTTTTTAACTGAAGCTATTATCTGCCTGCTATCATTGGTTTTGGGTCTATCCATAAGTAGCTACCATCACTCTGGATTTCTGCATGCACTCCTTACATAATCTCACTATGTTTTACTCCTATGCATGTCAGTTATTGTACACAATGGTACTTAACATGTAGAACAAAAGAGACGAGGATTGTGTGGCAATAAATTGTCATGCAAACGACGCTCAATGGTGGGCGCAAAGACAGCCCCCCTCCCACCGCTCTAGATTGTAATCACGAGGAAGATAACTGTTCACAGGGGGATTCAGAGGGAGCTGACCACTCCTGTTTACCCCTGAGGACTTTTCTCTAACCTGGCCTACTGATGTTGGTCATATCATTCATATGGAGCCTTGCATTGCTTACTTTACACATCAAATATGTCATATGCTTAGTTTAGACATGCTTTGTGTGAATGCCATATGTTTAGTTTCTATATCATATATGTGAATCATGCAACGCCATCTTGTTTAGCCATGGATCATATATGTGAATTTTGCAATACCATCCTATTTAGCCAGTCATCTTATATGTGAATTATATCATTCCTTCCTTTTTTATTACGTATTAAATTTGTCAACACTGTTAGTACATTGAATTACTCTTCCTATGCATCAGCCATTCCACGCGGTAAGGGGAAAATCTTGAATGAAAACAAGGACTTTAGAGCAGACAATGCTATCTAATGAAGCGCATTTCTTGCTGGTTATGGATAGCCCAGTCCTATTTCTCCCCTGAGGTCATATTGCTCATATCGTGCATATGGTCTCTTGCATTGCTATGTCATTTCCTTTGTTTAGACATGCTTTGCGAGAATGCCACCTGTTTAGTGTGTAAATACTGTATATGTGAATTATGCAATGCCCTCTTGTTATAGGACATTATATATGTGAATTATGCAATGCTATCTTGTTGCAAGGCATTATATATGTGAATTAGGCAGTGTCATGTTGTTTACCCAAGCATCATATATGTGAATTATATCATGCCATCCTTTTTTTGTATTACATATTCCATTTGTCGACAATGTTTGTATGTTCAATTAACCTTCCCGCGCATCAGACATTACAATTGGCGATGGAAAATTCTGGAGTTAAAACAAGTTCTTCAGAGCAAACAATGCCACCTATTGATGCAAATATTTTGCTGGTTACAGATAGCTCCTCAAAGGAGCATTCAGAGACAGATGACCAGTCCTATTTCCCCCCTGAGGTGTATGCTCAAACTTGGCAGGGATATATTACTCATATCATGCATATGTTGCCTTGCAATGCTTAGTTTTTATATCATATACAAATTATTGAGTACCATCTACTTAGTTTACACATCATATATGTGATTGCCCTATGCTCACTTGCTTAGTATATAAATCATATATTTGAATTATATCATGCCATGGTGTTTACATAGACATCATGTATCTGAATTATGGCATGCTAACCCATTTTTTAAAGACATAATATAGTTATATCATCTCATCATGTTTCCATAGTCATCACATTTTGAATTATGTCATTCTTTCCGTGAATTATATCATGCCATCATGTTTCCATCGACGACATGTATGTGAATTATGGCATGTCAACCACTTTAATAGACACTTCATATATGTTGTTTGGCGTCCTGGATGAGATCACGGACATGACAAGGGGTCTCGAAATGGTCGAGAGGTTAAGATTCATATATAGGACAATAATATTCGGATACTAGAAGTGTTCCGGAGGGTACCAGGTACATATCGGTTCATCGGAAGGGGTTCCGGGTACCCCCGACAAAAGATATGGGCCTAATGGGCCAATAGGGGCAATGCACCAGCCACCACGGGCTGGTGCGCCCCGCACATGGGGCCGAACTACAGGAGAAGGAAAGAGGTGAAGGGAGAAGGAAAGGGGGGATTCGGCCTCCCCCTTCCTTCTCTCCTCCCTCCTCTTTCCTTCCCCCTCCAGGAAATAAGGAAGGGGGGCAACCTAGGAGGAACCCAAGTAGGGTTCGGTCTTACTTGGGGAACCTCCTGGCCTCTCCCTCCTACCTTTATGTAAGTGGGGGGCGCCCCCAAGCACACTCGAGACAACTGTTAGCCGTGTGCGGCGCCCACCTCCACCGTTTAATCCCATGGTCGTATATTCATAGTGCTTAGGGGAAGCCCTGGGCGGATCACTTTACTATCACTGTCACCACACCATCGTGCTGACGGAACTCATGTACTACCTTGAAGTATTGCTAGATCAAGAAGGCGAGGGATGTCACCGAGCTAAACGTGTGTAGAACGCGGAGGTGTCGTGCGTTCGGTACTTCGGTTGAAGCGAGAAGAAGTTTGACTACATCAACCGCGTTGTGAAACGCTTTCGCTTTCGGTCTACGAGGGTACGTAGGCACACTCTCCCCCTTGTTGCTACACATGTCCTAGATAGATCTTGCGTGAGCGTACGAATTATTTTGAAATTGCATGCTGTTTTTCCCAATAGTGGCATCATGAGCCAGGTCTATGCGTAGATGATATGCATGAGTAGAACACAAAGAGTTGTGGGCGGTGATCGTCATACTACTTAACACCAACGTCTTATTTTCATTCGGCGGCATTGTGGGATGAAGGGGACTGTCAGAGTAAATGTGTTTTAAGACATCAGGGCAGACAGCGCCCCTCATACCCCCAATGGCCTGGCCGCCTCCTGGAGCCGACTGGTCCAGGAGGCCGGCTACTAGAAGGCAGTGAAGCTGCGATAGGCGGCCTCGAGTGGGCCGACTTCTGGTAGGCGGCCCTTCGCCCCGGCAAGTCAGACCTCCATTACCACGACAAGACGGTGCATGGCTACAGTACAGACCGTATCCCCGAAATCTAGGGCAAAGCGTGGTCCTAGCATGGATGTACCAAGCGGACATCCCTTGGCCGGCGATGCACTATAGCCACACAGCCCGTGACATCACCCACGCCGGAGGGAACCATGCTCCACGATGAGTGGTCGGTATGGCCCACAGGTAGCAGGCCCTACCTGTCCGTGAGCTGCCACAGGCGGCAAACCCCAAGCAGGCAACAACGAGGGTGGGCCAGTTGTTGGCCGGCGGCCCTCCTTCCCCTTGGAGTCTGCGCGCCATTGACCAGATGGGTCGAGATGTGGCTACAGTAAGCGCACAGTAGGCGGTGGGACTGTAGCCACGCCCTCCCCGACAAAGTCCCCGTCATCAGAGGCGAGGCAATAGTGTAAAGTGGTCAGCGGGGTCCGCAGGCGGAGGAACCTATCTGTCGACCGAGTCTCCAGCAGCCAGCGGGACCCACCAAGCGACGGGCCCCATCAGCCGGTGGAGAAGCCGGCGCCCAGAGACAATAACGGCCGGGATCTACACCCACCGGATTACCATTGTACCCCTGGGGGTAGGTCTATATAAACACCCCCAGATCTGCGCATGCAAGGGGTTCAGAACTTTTGCCATCCCACGTTCATCTAGAGAAAAAGGAACTAGAGCTAGCCTTACTCATCTTCTTCCTCAAGCCAGAACAGCTCAAGGAGCAACCTTGTAGCTACCATATTGATGATAGTCATGACGCGGAGTCCCCGCAGAGCAGAATTATGGGTGTTATCTCCACGGAGAGCACCGAACCTGTGTAAATCCTGCAGGCGTCCTAGATTTCGCCTTATCCTGCTTCCTGGACCCAACGACATTCTATTGACCCCCACCATGATAAGCCATCCTTTGGCATATGTCGCACGAAACCCTGACATTTGGCGCCCACCATGGGGCCAAGTGCACCGTCGTCTGGAAACATGTTCTGGACGGGAACCCTTTTCCTTCCTAGTGAGCGCAGCCAGCTGGCTACGCCCGACGGCGTCATCGCCGACGCGCTCCGCGGCGTGGTAGCCATATGCGTGGCAAGCAACCTCACCAATCTCTTAAGAGGGATCCGCCTCCCTGACAAGCCCAAAGACAACGCGGGAGCAGTTGGCTTCAAGAGCCTCCTCATGGACATTCTTGGTAAGGTCCAACTCACGGACAAGCCCACGCCCGATGCAGGACCTGGCAGCACAGAGAGTTGTCTCATCGATCTACTCGACAAGCTCCACCTAGTCAACGAGTCCTCCTCTGACCTGGAGTCTGTTGGACCCACCGACCTGCCCATTGACATGCTCATCTACTTCGACATAGCGCAAACTGACGCATTTCCCGACCACGTGGTGGTCATCACAACCCGCTCCCTCATGTGACCCGCAATGCTAGCGCTAGCACCATCATGGAGGTGATGGTCACCAGCCACGACACAGCCTCCAATGCTGCTGGCCCAGACCCGCTGCAGGCGGCAGTGCGGAACCTATCCGCCCCTGTCGCTGTGGGGGCAGATGGCGCGACGTTGGAGACGCTATGCATCTCGCTCCTCGAAAGCGCCAACAAGCTGGGGACTATGAGGCGCCACACTGAAGCCTACCAGCATGAGATCGACCGCACTGTCGGTGGCACGCCGGCTGCGGGCGAGCCAAGCCAGGTAGGCGTAATCAGAAAGCGGGGCGCCGCCATCGCCAACATGTTTGGGCCGAGCGCCCAGTCTACATGTTCGGACAACCAAGCCCCTCCAGCTTTCCCTCTGCGTCCAAGGCCCAACTGGGTCCACCCGCGACTACCTGAAGTGGCAGGCCAAGCTCCGTAACTCTTGTGAAGGGGTGCATGAAGTGCAAGCCATTGAGTACTTTACTGCCGGGTGTAGAGAAGGCACCCTGCTCAAGCACAAGCTCCTCTGCGACGAGCCCATGATGCTAGACGAACTATTGAGCACAGCAGACAAATAAACCATGGCCGACTCCTTCATGAAGGTGGAGCTGCAAGTAGACGCGTCTGGAAAGATGATCCCTCCGGCTCCTCGGACGCCGGCTGGTGAATCCAGGTGGCGAGCACACCTGAGTGACAACAATCACAAAGCCCCGCAGCCGGCTTCTACCAGTTGGCAGGTGGCGACAGTCGAAGGCCAGTAGCTGGAAGAGCAAGGCGGCCCCAAGCGTTAGAAGGGCGGAAAGCCGGCTTGGCAGCCCGCCTTATCCTTTGAGCATGCCCTCGATGCTCCCTGCAAATTCCACAGCAGCACGAAGCTGTCCCACCACACCACTCGGAAGTGACACTGGCTCACTAGACTGGCCGAGGGCGAGGGCTTGCCCCATCCGCTTGCCAGCCCGCCAGCTCTTACGCCTCGGCAGCAGGTGGCCCGAAGAGTCGACGCAGTCCAAGATGTGTTCCCGGAACCACATGGAGCCTATGTCGTCTTCACCAGCGTGGCTGACGACTGGAACAGTCGGCGCCAGCAGCATCGAAAGGAGAATATCGTCGCCTCGGAGACCCTAGAGTTCATGCATTTGTCCGAGAAGCCCATCAGCAAGAGCCGTGCTGCCCACCCGGCCATGATGCCATCGCCGGGTGCTTACGCCCTGGTTCTTGACAACACCTTCGCGACCGCGAGGCGAGCCTGCCATTTCTCCCGCATCCTGATAGATGGCTGATACGTCCATTTTGCATCATGCTTTTATGTTGATATTTATTGCACTATGGGCTGTTATTACACGTTATGTCACAATAATTATGCCTTTTCTCTCTTATTTCAGAAGGTTTACATGAAGAGGGAGAATGCCGGTAGCTGGAATTCTGGGCTGGAAAAGGATCAAACATTGGAGACCTATTCTACACAACTCAAAAACATCCGAAACTCAGATCCATTACGCATATTAATAGTCCTCTTATCATGAACACTAATATGTCTTGTGAGTTGTTACATTTGTTCCTGATGACATGGGAGAAGTCTTGCTATAAGTAGTCATGTGAATTTGGTATTCGTTCGATATTTTGATGAGATGTATGTTGTCTCTCCTCTAGTGGTGTCATGTGAACGTCGACAACATGACACTTCACAATTGTTTGGGCCTAGAGGAAGGCAATGGGAAGTAATAAGTAGATGATGGGTTGCTAGAGTGACATAAGCCTAAACCCTAGTTTATGCGATGCTTCGTAAGGGCTGATTTGGATCCACTTGTTTCATCCTATGGTTAGGTTTACCTTAATATTTCTTTTGTAGTTACGGATGCTTGTAATATAGTTTCATCATAAGTGGGATGCTTGTACAAGTAAGGGCAGCACCCAAGCACCGGTCCACCCACATACCAAATTATCAAAGTAACGGACGTGAATCATATGAACGTGATGAAAACTAGCTTGACGATAATTCCCATGTGTCCTCAAGAGCGCTTTTGTCGGGGGAAACTGTCCGCCACGAACACCTATGGGACCGGAGCCCCTTGTCTGTGCGGTACGAGGGCGGAGGGAGCACGAAGAGCAGATCGTAGCGAGCACGCGGGCAGTTTTACCCAGGTTCGGGCCGCGGTAGACGCGTAAAACCCTACTCCTGCTTGGTTATGTATTGAGTTAGAGAGCTCGGGAGCTTGAAGAAGCGGCTACACCGAGCGTATGAGTAATCTAGGTTCCGAACCCCCTCCACGTTGTGCATGGGCCTCCTTTTATAGTGCAAGGGGCCACCGACAGGTGTCAACGTAGGAGAAAGGGGTAAAAACGTAAAAGAGGTGGTAGTTGTAACAGTGCGGGAACAGTGGAGCTACAGTGCGCGCACAGTGGTCGCTACCTACTTTGACAGTGGGGGACAAGGGCATTTAATGCCCGTCGCCGTCGACCCCAAAAGCTCCCGCCCTTGCGTCTCCGTCTGCCACGGCGATGGATCCACCACCGTGGAGTGCCACCGTGTCCCCCAGGCTGCACAGCCATCCGCCACGCGTCCCTGGATAGGCCCCAGGGCGACGCGTGGGCCGATGAGCTGGAGCGCGGGCACACAGCGCAACCTTCCCGGCAAGCACCTTGTCGGGGCCTTGATCTTGCCGGGCCCGGGAGCTTGTCGCTCCCCGGGCCCTCGCCGGGTCTTCTACGATGGAATCTTCTAGTCTTCCTGGCAAGCTCCTCTTGCCAGGGCCTTGTGCCGGTGAGGTAATCTTGAGCCTGGTACGGCCTTCCCGGCAAGCTCCACTTGCCGGGGTCTCGATCTCCTGTTTTGCATACTTTGTTTTTGAATGGTTTGATATGGAGCAGGAAGGTCCCCGGCGAGCGCGTGGTAAGCCCTGCCGCGGGAAGCTGCAACTGCCCGTGCAGAAGTTGGGGTACTGAGGTACCCCTACCTTAGTACACCGACAGGAGCCCCCGGGCCTGGGCCACATACGGTGCCGAGCGCTGTTGGGCCAGGCCCAAAACAGTGCACGGGCACACGCGGCCCACGGCGTGCCGAATCCACTTCCGTATCCGCCGCATCCCCCCATAACGGCACGCGTCGATTGCGGCGTCGTTGGATGGGACGTGCCCACGTTCTCTTAATGGAAAGGGCGAAACGCCCCCCACTTCCCTATAAAAGCAGAGGAAGCAGGAGCGATTCCCCTCCTTGCGCTTTCATTGCATCTTCTTCTTCCTCCAGAGATCCCTTTGCGCTCCGCCTCCACACCTCCGCAGCCGTCGTCTGCATCTCCGGCGTCGCCGGGCTCTTCGTCCCCCTCCTTCCGCCGCGTCCGCCATGGCCCCGAAGACCGACAAGGCGAAGGCGGAGAAGGCCAAGAGGGAGAAGTCGGAGCAAGCGGCGAAGCTCGCCGCGTATCGGAAGCGGAACCTTGTCTTCCCGCCGAAGCTCGGTGCGCGGGAGCTCTGGAACAAGTACTACTTGTTCTGGGCCAAGGAAACCAAGGCGCACCCCCGCACTCAAGCTTATCCGGCCGCCGCCAAGGACAACTACCTCGGCGGGTACTACTTCTTCGCAGCCTTCTTTCACTGCGGTCTTTGCCCTCCTTTCTCTAATTTCTTCTGCGACGTCATGCACACCTACGGCCTCCACCTTCTTGACTTCACCCCCAACGCCATCCTCACCATGGCGGTTTTCGCACACATGTGCGAAAACTTCATAGGGATACACCCAAACGTAGCGCTGTTTAGGCACTTCTTCACTCCTAGAGCAGAGGCCGACGCCCCCCTCTCCGGAGGAATTTCTTGGGTTTTCCGTCTGAACAAGAAGGGGTCCTACTTGCCGGGGGAGCTCCGCGGCAAGTGGGAGGAATGGCGTGCGGAGTGGTGCTGGATTGTTGAGGACGAGCCGCAGCCCTTCACCGCGCCGCGCACAACGCCCATCGTGCGCGGCAGGGATTGGAGCGAGCTGGACTCGGACGACATCAAGCTCGACGTCGCCCTCGTCCGGATTCTTCGTCTTCGGACCGCCAGGCTGTCCGTTGCAGAGGTAGGCGCAGATTTCCTCCGCCGCCGCATCGCCCCTCTCCAAGACAAGAAAAGGCCGGCCTGGGAGTACGGCGGCCCGGCGGATATAATGAGGCTGCGCCCCAGGCTAAACTTCAACTTCACGACGCTGGAGCTGAAGGGGATAGTCCGGGAACTCTTCAAATATGACCCGGCCCACCCTGAGTGGTTCAGACCTCCCCGGGGAGTGGTGCCCCTCTGCAACAGCACAGTCCGGGACCGTCTCTGCGCCATGATGCCCGCCTGTGACTCGCACGGCGTGGACCGCACGTGGATTCCGCCCAAGCCCATCGACGTCCTCACCTTCTTCGACAACCTCGTGGAGGTGGCGAAGAACAAGGATGACATCAAGGAGCACACGCGGGACACCACCGAACAGGAGCTTGCATACATGGCTTCTCGGGCTGAAGAGGCCGCTGCAGCCGCAGCGGCAGGAGATTTTGGATATACGCCTGAAGAGGCGGAGGCTGCGGACGCGTCCAGCCAGGCGGAGGAGGCGGAGATCCGCAGACTGCTGCAACTTCCTCCCGACGCGCTCGCCGGGGTCCCCTCTCTGAGGCACTCCGGGATCCACGGGATCGTGGCCGAGGCCGCGGCAAGAGATGGCGCCGCCGGAGGGAACAGAGGCGCCGCGGGGAGCGGAGGCGCCAAAGGAAAAGAGGCCGTAGCGCAGGGCGCTGGGCCCAGCGAGCCAGCCGGGGAGGAGGAGGAGGAGGAGGCCGGGGACGCCGATGGATCTACGGAGCTCTACGCCGACGACCTCTCCTCGTCGGAGACCTCCCCGCCCCCGGCAAGCCCAAGGCGATCTCCCCCGAAGCGTCTCCGCAAGACGGCGACGGGAGAGAGGGCGCAGGCGCCCCGGCAACAACCAGCTCGCCGGGCAGCTCCCCGGGGGAGCCAAGCTGCACCGGGGACGACCGGCGCATCAGCCACAGCGGAGGCGACCCGCGCGCGGGCCACGACGGAGGCGCCCCGCAAGCAGGCGTCGAGCCGACAGGGGTCATCTCGGAGCGGAGCAGCAGCTCCGCCCGCCCCTCGGGCTTCGGCTACCACAGGGGCTGGGTCTTCGCAGCCCCCAGCCCAAGGGACCGCCAAGCGCCCGAGGGAATCTTCGTCTTCCGCTCCTCGTGCAGACGTGCCCCAGGTGGAGTATGACTTCTTCGCCTTGAGCGAGGACGACGAGGAGGATCAGGAGTAAGGATCCAAGAGCTTACACCTTCTCGAGTTTTGTCTTGATTATTGTTGATGCTGATTTTGTCTGTTGCTTTGATTTCAGGACCTTGGTTCAGCGTATGGCGAAGAAAGCTAAGGCGCCTGTGGTCGAGGTCGCGGAAGGCTCAGCCACCGCGGCAACTGGGGACGTGCCGGAGCCAAGCCTGCCGGACCCGAGCGCTGCTCCGAGGAGCAGCCCCCAGCGCAGCCCCCAGCGTAAGTCTGGGTTCCATCCTTCCGCTTGTCGGGACGCGCTTGGGGATTTTGCCTTGTTTCAATATCTTGATGTCTTTGTCTTGACTTGTGCAGAGGTGGAGCCACAGCCGCAGGAGCGTCCGGAGGCCGCCTCCGAGGAGCTGCAGGCCCCGCCGTCCCCGCCAAGGCCGAACTCCCCGGCAAGGGAGAGCGCTCCGCCAAGGGCGGGTACTCCGCCAAGGGCGAGCAGCCCGGCGAGGGCGGCCACTCCGCCGAGGCAGAGCTCCCCGGCGAGGGAGCCCGCCGTCGACGACGTCCGCCAAGGTAAGTCTTGTACTTTGTCTTCTTGGCGTTGTTTCTTTTTGGATATTTGCTTGAGCTTCTCGTTGCTTCTTCTTCTTCTTCTAGATCTTCCTCCCCCCGAGCCAATGGAGACGGAGGTCATCAACCTTGAGGAGGAGGGCGCGCAGGGCGACGGCGGCGGTGCCCCCGCAACCGAGGAGATGGCTGAGGCCGCCGAGCCGGCTGCGCCAGAGGCCGCTCCGGCTACGGACGCAGCGGCCGGGGAAGGGGACGGCGACCGCACCGCCGACCCGGAGGCGGCGGGAGCATCAAGTGCTGCGCCGGCCACCGATCCCTCCGCTGGCAAGGAGCAGGGCTATTATCTCGAAGCCCCCAACGGCGTCTTCATCCAGGTGCCATGGGGTTCTTCGTCGCGAGCTCCCGCGGAGGGCGAGGCATTTGACGGGGAGGTCCTCGCCTCCGCGGGCCTGAAGATTGTCGAGGCGCCCGGCGAGAGTGAAGGGCCCGAGGAGGAAAAGCTGCTTCACCAGCTCCTGGTCCTTTACCGGGCCAGGCAGGCGAAGCTTGCTTCCCGGGAAGCCCTTGCGGCCAAGGCCGCCGCGGAGATGGAGAAGCGCGCGGCGGAGCTCAGCGCCGCCAACCAGGCGGCCCTCCGCGAGGTGGCGGAGGAGCGCGAGCGACTCGCCGGCGAATACCAGGAATGGGTGCTGGAGAAGGCCGAGGCCGAGGAACAGCAGCGGCTTGCCGGGGTGGAGCTGTCCCGGCGAGAAGGAGAACTCGCCCAGCGTAAGGTCAACCTCGACTCCCACGAGGAGGACCTTGCCGCTCGGGAGGAGGCCCTTGGCGGGGAACTGAAGGAGGCAAAAGCCGCCGCGGCTGCCGCGGAGACCGCCAAGAAGGAGCTTGCCGCCAAGGTCGCGCAGCTGGAGAAGTCGCTAAAGGTGAGCGCGGAGAAGGTCGCCGCGCTCATCACAGAGCACGAGAAGGACGCCCACACCAATTCAGAACTCCAGGTGCGTCTTTCTGAGAGGGGCGACGAGTTGAAGGCCGCCAAGGACTCCATCGAGGACTTGGAGTTGAAGGTCTCTACATTGAAGGATTCACTCGACGCTGCCCGGGCTCGGGAGACCAAGCTGAAGGAGGAGCTCCGCAAGGAGCGGACCTTGGTGGACAGCGCCAACCAAGCGGCTGAGCTCTTCCGCAAAACCGT
The DNA here is from genome assembly GCA_902687465.1 of Secale cereale. Taxonomy (NCBI): domain Eukaryota; kingdom Viridiplantae; phylum Streptophyta; class Magnoliopsida; order Poales; family Poaceae; genus Secale; species Secale cereale. Next base: position 183,817,042 of record LR738709.1, read on the forward strand.
TGAGGTATGGACCGAGGACTTAGTATCTTGCGCGTCCAACATCGACCAGGAGCTGCTGGCGTTGAAGCTGGAGCACCTCATCTACTCCCCGGATCCAAACCTCCCTCACAGCGCCAAGCTCAGCCTCTTCTTCAGGGGAATCGCGCCGGCCCTTGCAGATCTGCGGAAGAAGATCCCCGCGCAACTGGCCGAGGAGACGCGCCTACTCTGCACGGGAACTCTGGAGCGCGTGCTGACGAAGATCGTATACCGCAACCCCGGTATAAATCTCACCAACGTTCTTCGCAGCTTGCCGGCCGACGCGAACATGGAGGCCCTGAAGGAGCAGGTCGCCCACATCATAGCCAAGGTGGCTAAGATCTCCAGGATCGAGGGCGACCGCGTAGATTAGGCCTCCATTATCTTTATCTCTTTTTGTTGCTGCACAGAGTTGTTATGAACCCATTAGTCCATTGCGACAAGTTATCTTTTGTAAGATATTTATCTTATTTTGATCAATCAGTGCAATGTTATCTTCCTTGTCTTAATCCTTGACTTTGTATGTTTTTCACCCTACGCTCCCGGGGAGCCTGCCGGCAAGGGGCCTTTGCCGCGAGCGCTGAGTGCTGAACTCTAAGCAGCCTGCTGGCCAAGGTCTCACCGGCAAGCAACCTTGCCACGGCTAGTCGCAACACACTTAACTTGCTGAGCGTACTCGGAAACGAAGCAAGGGCGCGACACTTGTCGCAGCTCACTTAAATCGTTGAGCGAACTCGGAAACAAGATAAGGGTGCGGCAAGCTACGGGTAGGTTCCTCCGTGCACAGGTTTTCCATACGAAGTGTGATTGTTCAAGGAAGACAACAAAAAATTTAAAATTTGAACTGGTCAAATTCTAATAACTTAGCTTTCATATACTGCTTGCTTCCCGGTAAGGCTTCTCTTTCTTGAACAGCACTTGGTTCCTCCTCCACTTCTTTCCCCCCCGGCAAACTTGTGCGCGAGGAACGTTCCTTCTGCTTAGGATGCAAGGAAAAAGAAGAGGGAAACAAGTATATGGCCTTTCGGCGTGCTAATGCTTACCGGATGGGTGTGTTGTACAAGATGCCAAATAACACATGCAAATAGCAAAGAAAAGCATGCAAAAGGCAAATAGCGCAAAACACGAGAACTTTACTGATGCACGGGGTCTGCGCCCGGCTTTGTACAAAGGGTTACATGCAACAGCGGCAAAGCTTGTACAAAAGGTGGTTGCCGGAGCGGATCACGGCAACCGCGCCTTATGGGTGAAACTTGCGAAGATGCTCTATGTTCCAGGAGTTGCTCACCGGTAAGCCTTCTTCGGTCTCGAGGCGGACAGCGTCGGGCCTCGTGACTTGTCTCACCCGATAAGGGCCTTCCCACTTCGGCGTCAACTTGTTTGAATTCTTGGCGGACTGAACACGCCGAAGAACAAGGTCGCCTTCCTCGAGACTCCTGGCCTTGACCTTGCGGCTATGGTAGCGGCGCCAGGCTTGCTGGTATCGAGCAGCTCGTACAGCAGCCTGGAGACGTCCCTCCTCGAGGAGCAATGCGTCATCTTGCCGCAGTTGCTCTTGCTCGAGCTCGTCATAAGCGAGCACTCGAGGAGATCCGTATACGAGTTCCGTGGGGAGAACTGCCTCTGCTCCATAGACTAGGGCAAAGGGTGTCTGTCCGGTGGCTCGACTTGGTGTCGTTCTGATTGACCAAAGAGCCGCCGGTAGCTCCTCTATCCAATTTCTTCCGCACTTGCGAAGCCTGTGAAAGGTCCTCGTCTTGAGTCCGCGCAGCACTTCAGCATTGGCCCTCTCCGCTTGACCGTTGCTCCTCGGGTGAGCAACAGAAGCGAAGCAGACCTTGGCTCCAAGGTCTTGGACGTACTGCATGAAGGTGCGACTAGTAAATTGTGTACCGTTGTCGGTGATGATCCTGTTAGGGATCCTGAAACGGCAAACAATCGACCTGAAGAACCTGACTGCTGACTGTGCTGTCACCTTTCTCACCGGCTCCAATTCTGGCCACTTTGTGAACTTGTCGATTGCAACGTACAAGTACTCAAAGCCCCCGACGGCTCGGGGGAAGGGGCCGAGGATATCGAGCCCCCAGACCGAGAAGGGCCAGGACAAAGGGATTGTTTGGAGAGCTTGAGCTGGCTGATGAATCTGCTTCGCATGGAACTGGCACGCTTCACACTTGGTTACTAGTGCAGTTGCATCCTGGAGGGCTTCTTGCCAAAAGAACCCTTGCCGGAAAGCCTTCCCGGCAAGCGCCCTTGCGCCAATGTGGTGGCCGCATATGCCTCCGTGTATTTCCGCCAACAGCTTCTGTCCATCTTCCCTGGAGATGCACTTCAACCTGACACCATTGAGTCTTCTTCTGTACAGCTCGTTATCCACGAACTGGTACATGCTTGACTGCCTGGTTATCTTCTCTATTTCTTCTGGGTCGTCGGGAAGTTCTCCAGTTTGAAGAAAACGGACGATCTGCTGCGCCCATGCCGGAGCTTGAGGCTCAACGGCAAGGACTAAAGGCATGAGGGCCGCTGCGGGAACCTCAGCTTCTACGGCGAGGACCTCTGGTTCTGCCGGAGCTGATGGTCCCCCGGCAAGCTCGCCGGGGCGAGGCTTGTCGGAAATGCTTGTTTCAACTGTACAGACCCGAAGATCGGCAGGAGCAAACTGTTCCTCAGCGTTGTGGTTGTTGATCTTGGGGACCTTGGCGGCGGTTTCAGGAAGATCCGCCGGCAAGTAGTCGCCGGAGACCAACTTTCTTTTCTTGGATTGCCCAATTGATGGTGTAACGGAGGGTTGAGTCAGCTTGAGCAAGAAGGTCCCTGGTTCCACAGGTAACTTCATCGAAGCACACTTTGAAAGGCCATCTGCTATTTCATTCTGAGCTCTCGGGACGTGCTCCATTTGCAAACCTTCAAAGTGCTCCTCAAGCTTCCTCACTTCATCGACATAAGCTTCCATCAAAGGGCTTTGATAGCTCTTGTTAACTTGCCGGACCACCAACTGAGAATCTCCCCGCACAATCAGCTTCCTGATCCCAAGTTCGGCCGCAATCCTGAGGCCGGCAAGCAAGCCTTCATATTCAGCAGTGTTGTTTGTCGCTTGCTCCCTGGGAAAGTGCATCTGGATAACATATTTGAGGTGTTCTCCGGTGGGCGCGATGAGTACCACGCCGGCACCGGCGCCCTGCAGCGAGAAGGCACCGTCAAAATACATTACCCATTCACTTGTCACTTCTTGTACGGGTGCACTTGTTTCTTGTACTTCTTCATCGGGCGTTGGGGTCCACTCAGCTATGAATTCTGCCAAAGCTCGGCTCTGTATGGTTGAAGTACTTTCAAACTTGAGTCCAAAGCTTGACAGCTCCAGTGCCCACTCAACGATCCTGCCTGTTGCTTCCGGGTTGTGCAATATCCTCTTCAGCGGAAAGCGAGTGACCACTGTTATCTCATGTGCTTGGAAGTAATGGCGCAGCTTTCTCGAGGCCATGAGGAGGCCGAAAAGCAACTTTTGCACACCAGAGTATCTCGATCTAGCCCCCTGGAGAAGGGAACTTACAAAATACACTGGGCGCTGCACCATCTTCTTCCGCGCTTCATCCTGTTCCTGCGCAGAGTTATCCTTGTCGGGGCCAGAGCTTGTCGGGGCAGCCCCCTGCTTGTCGCTGGATTCGCTTGCTGGTGGTGCTGACTCCTCGTCGGACTCCCTCTCCGCTACTAACGCAGCACTAACCACCTGGTTGGTTGCCGCTAGGTATAGCAACAACTTTTCCTGTGGTCTAGGTGCGACGAGTATCGGACTGGAGGACAGGTACCGTTTCAAATCCTGCAGCGCTGCCTCCGCTTCCGGAGTCCATTTCATGGGACCTGCCTTCTTCAAGATTTTGAAGAAAGGTAGGGCGCGTTCTGCAGACTTCGAAATGAACCTACTGAGGGCAGCCACACAACCTGCAAGCCTTCTGACATCCTTGACGCGCTTTGGGGCCTCTATCTGCTCAATGGCTTTAATCTTGTCGGGGTTGGCTTCAATCCCCCTCTGCGATACAAAGAACCCGAGAAGCTTGCCGGAGGGGACTCCAAAGACGCACTTCTCGGGGTTCAACTTGAGCTGTATTCTGCGCAGGTTCTGAAATGTTTCTTCCAAATCTTGGATCAGGGTTTCCTTGCTCTTGCTCTTCACCACGATGTCATCCATGTAGGCCTCTACATTTCTGTGGATCTGTGGCTCAAAAGCAGTGTATACTACCCTTACAAAGGTTGAACCTGCATTCTTCAGTCCAAATGGCATGCGTATAAAGCAATAAGTGCCACATGGAGTGATAAATGCAGTCTTCTCTTCATCCTCCTTGGCCATGAAAATCTGATGGTAGCCTGAGTATGCATCAAGAAAACAGAGTAGCTCACATCCGGCAGTGGAGTCAACGATCTGGTCAATGCGCGGCAAAGGGAATGGATCCTTGGGACATGCTTTATTCACATCGGTGAAGTCTATACACAGTCTCCACTTCCCATTGGCCTTGCGCACGACGACTGGGTTTGCCAACCACGTTGGATGGATCACACCTCTAACTAGGCCTGCTGCCTCTAGTTTCTTGATCTCTTCGTTGATGAAATCTTGGCGCTCCACGGCTTGCATCCTCACTTTCTGCTTGATGGGCCGCGCATGAGGACAAACAGCAAGCTTGTGCTCAATTACCTTCCTGGGAACACCGGGGATGCCAGATGGTTGCCAGGCAAACACATCGACATTCGCCCGCAGGAAGGCAACGAGCGCGCTTTCCTATTTGCTGTCAAGCGTGGCACTGATGGTGAAGGTACCACCAGTGCCGTCCTCCTTTGCGGACACCTTCTTGGTTGCCGGAGGAGCGGCCATTCCCTTCTTACACTTGCCGGTGGAGCTCGATGGGACGTCCTCGACGGCAGCGCAGCACTCCGAAGAGGTGCGATTGCCGGAGTGGGCCCCAGAGCACTTGCCGGTCTTGGTCTTCATCTTCTTCCCCCCGGGAGCTTCAGCGGCAAGTGTATCCTTCTCGGCCGCGGCTGCTGCATCCCGGTAGATCTTGTCGGCGCAGACAAGCGCATCTTTCTTGTCGCCATGGACAGTGATGACGCTTATCGGCCCCGGCATCTTGAGTACGTTGTAGGCATAATGGGAAGCTGCCATGAACTTGGCGAGGGCAGGACGGCCGAGTATTCCATTGTAGGGCAACGGAATATCGGCGACGTCGAAAGTGATGCGCTCAGTTCTGAAGTTGAGCTCCCCGCCAAAGGTCACCGGCAGAGTGATCTTTCCCTTGGGCTTGCTCCTTCCCGGGTTGATTCCTTGGAAAGAACCGGTTTCTTCGAGCTCGCCATCTGGAATCTGGAGTTTCTTGATCACAGCAGAGGAGATCAAGTTCAGCCCGGCCCCGCCGTCAACCAACATTTTGGTGACCTTGAGGTTGCGGATGGTGGGAGAAACCAGCATCGGCAAGCACCCGACCGCAGTGGTGCGGTCAGGGTGATCCTCAAGGTCCAAAATGATGGGCGTGCTGGACCATTTGAGGAGCCTGCGCGACTCCACGGGCGGCTCTGCTGCATTCACCTCACGCACCCACTGCTTTAGTTGGCGGTGGGAAGTGTGCAGAGAGGCGCCGCCGTCGACGCACAGGACCTCCGTGGCCTTCTGGAACTCCTGCTCGCTGTTACCCTCGTCCTCCATATCTTCGTCGTCATCTTCGTCCTTGTCGCGGCCCCGGGGAGGTCGATCTCCTTGCCGCTGCTTGGCCTTGCCGCGGCGTCCTCCCTGGACGTTGAACGGCCACTTCTTGCTTGGCTCTTCCCCGCCACCTTGGGCCTTCTCCTTGTCGCGCCTCTCGTACTCAGCTTTCTGCTGCTCGACGAGGTACTCGACGCGCTTGCAGTTGGAGAGGTCGTGACCCTTGGTGCAGTGGATTTTACAGTATTGCTTGTCGGAGCCGTCCTGCTTGTCGGCTGCCGCTACAGGGGCAGGCTCCTTGCCGGAGCCGCCAGCCTGTGTTTGCTTGGCGGGAGCCTCCTTGCCGGACTTCTCGACGGCAAGCACCTCTTTCTTGCCCTTCCTTCTGTTATTCCGCCGCCGGCTCTTCTTTGCCGGGGCGGCGTCGTCGCTGTCGCTTCCTCCTGCGCCAGCATCCTCCCCGGGGAGTCTCCTCCCCTCTTCTGCGCGTGCGCACTTGTCAGCCAGAGCATAGAGCTCGCTGACATCCCGAATCTTGGTCATCGCCATTTCTTCACGCATGCGGCGGTTACGCACGTTCTGGTGGAACGCGCTGATAACCGCGGCAGGGTGGACATCAGGGATGTTGTGCTGCACACAGCTGAAGCGTTGGATGTATTTGCGCAGGGTTTCTCCTTCCTTCTGGGCCAGAATGTGGAGATCGCTCTCCTGGCCGTGGGGTTTGTGGCCGCCGGTGAAGGCGCCAACAAACTGGTGGCAAAGGTCGGCCCAAGAAGAGATGGAACCTTCCGGCAAGTGCATAAGCCATGAACGGACGTTCGGCTTAAGCACGAGCGGGAAGTAGTTTGCCAAGATCTTCTTGTCGCGCCCCCCGGCAGCTTGCACTGCGATGGTGTAGACGCTGAGGAATTCCGAGGGGTGCGTCTTGCCGTCGTACTTCTCCGGTACGTCGGGCTTGAAATTCTTCATGCTGGGCCACTGGACGCGCCGCAGCTCACGAGTGAACGCAGGGCAACCTGCCGCGTACGGCAAGTCTCCTGGTTCACCGGGCGCGCGCGCGTCGACAGCGTCCTCAGCCCTCTGGTCTGATTGTCGCCGAGCTTCTCGGCGGCGCTCGATTCTTGTTCGAGCGTCTTCTTGGCGCCGGTCGTCGAGGACCTGGCGCTGGTCCCGACGAGCCCGCGGGTCCGACGAGGCTGTGGAGCCATCGTCAGCGTTGTTCCGGCGGGGCGGCGTCTTCTGCTTCCGCGGCGGGGAGTGCACGCTTGTCGCACCCCCGGCGGTCTTGTCGCCGTCGGCCTTCGTCTTCTCAGCTCGCCGCGGCCGCGAGGCCGACGGCTGCTGTGGAGAATCGTTGTTGGCGAAGGCTATCAGGCTCTGGATGGTGGCTCTCCAGTCTTCGGCCTTGTCTGCCGCTGGAGGGAAGTCGAGGAGCAGTTGCGCTCTCGCGAGCGCTTCCGCTGGAGTGGAGGGGAACGCGGGCGAGCGGTGCGAGGAGCGGGATACGCTCGGACTTCTAACGACGTTAGAAGGAGCGGGGTCCCGCGCCGGCGCCTTCGCTTTTCTTGTGCCCGGACGGTGGTCCGGGGCGTCCCGCGAGCCTCCGGTTTGCCCTTGCCCCAGCAAGCGGATACCACCTCCTGTGGTATGGTGCTGCTGGGTTGTCGTGTGTTGAGATGGACGCGGCGCGTCCACGGAGACCGAGGTTCGGTCGTCCGTCCTGTTCTTGGACCTGGTGGCGCCGTGAGTGTCCTCGCCGGCGACCACCCTTCCGACGGCGTCTCCCCCGCCCACCGTTGGCTCTGGTGGCAGCGGATGAGACGCAGACGGGCCTCCGACCTCCGAAGCCTTCTTCTTCGGGGCCATGGAGTTGTTGCTGATGAAGTTGCTGATGGAACTGGAGAGGTTGATGAAGAATGCGCCCGCGCGAACGCTGGATCAGGTTCGCACAACCTCGACGCGCCCCTACCTGGCGCGCCAAAGATGTTGGGGGAAACTGTCCGCCACGAACACCTATGGGACCGGAGCCCCTTGTCTGTGCGGTACGAGGGCGGAGGGAGCACGAAGAGCAGATCGTAGCGAGCACGCGGGCAGTTTTACCCAGGTTCGGGCCGCGGTAGACGCGTAAAACCCTACTCCTGCTTGGTTATGTATTGAGTTAGAGAGCTCGGGAGCTTGAAGAAGCGGCTACACCGAGCGTATGAGTAATCTAGGTTCCGAACCCCCTCCACGTTGTGCATGGGCCTCCTTTTATAGTGCAAGGGGTCACCGACAGGTGTCAACGTAGGAGAAAGGGGTAAAAACGTAAAAGAGGTGGTAGTTGTAACAGTGCGGGAACAGTGGAGCTACAGTGCCGCGCACAGTGGTCGCTACCTACTTTGACAGTGGGGGACAAGGGCATTTAATGCCCGTCGCCGTCGACCCCAAAAGCTCCCGCCCTTGCGTCTCCGTCTGCCACGGCGATGGATCCACCACCGTGGAGTGCCACCGTGTCCCCCAGGCTGCACAGCCATCCGCCACGCGTCCCTGGATAGGCCCCAGGGCGACGCGTGGGCCGATGAGCTGGAGCGCGGGCACACAGCGCAACCTTCCCGGCAAGCACCTTGCCGGGGCCTTGATCTTGTCGGGCCCGGGAGCTTGTCGCTCCCCGGGCCCTCGCCGGGTCTTCTACGATGGAATCTTCTAGTCTTCCTGGCAAGCTCCTCTTGCCAGGGCCTTGTGCCGGTGAGGTAATCTTGAGCCTGGTACGGCCTTCCCGGCAAGCTCCACTTGCCGGGGTCTCGATCTCCTGTTTTGCATACTTTGTTTTTGAATGGTTTGATATGGAGCAGGAAGGTCCCCGGCGAGCGCGTGGTAAGCCCTGCCGCGGGAAGCTGCAACTGCCCGTGCACAAGTTGGGGTACTGAGGTACCCCTACCTTAGTACACCGACAGCTTTCCTTCATATAAGAGTTTGTCCAGGCTTGTCCTTTGATACAAGAAGGATTGGGCCATCTTTCTGCACCTTATTTACTTTTACTATTTATCACTTTCTACCAATTACCTTATCACAAAACTATCTGTTACCGATAATTTCAGTGCTTGTAGAAAATACCTTACTGAAAACTGCCTATCATTACCTTCTGCTCCTTGTTGGGTTCGACACTCTTACTTATCGAAAGGACTACGATAGATCCCCTACACTTTTGGGTCATCAAGACTCTTTTCTGGCGACGTTGCCGAGGAGTGAAGCGCCTTTGGTAAGTGGAATTTGGTAAGGAAAAATGTATATAGTGTGCTGAAATTTGCTGTCACTTGTTACTATGGCTCATAATCATTTGAGGGGCTTGTTCGGGGTATCTTCACCCCGACCAGTAGAGAAAGTATTTGCTCCTCAACCTAATGAACCTGCTGAAAATGTTTGCTTTGAAATTCCTTCGGGTATGATAGAGAAACTGCTAGACAATCCCTTTACAGGAGATGGAACACTTCATCCCGATTAGCACCTAATCTATGTGGATGAAGTTTGTGGATTATTTAAGCTTGCAGGTATGCCCGAGGATGTTATCAAGAACAAGGTCTTCCCATTATCTTTTAAGGGAGATGCATTGACATGGTTTAGGCTATGTGATTATATTGGATCATGAAACTACAATCGATTGAAGATGGAATGTCATTAGAAGTTCTATCCTATGCATCAGGTTCATCATGATCGTAATTATATATGTATAATTTTTGGCCTCACAAAGGAGAAAGTATCGCTCAATCTTGGGGGAGGCTTAAGTCAATGTTATATTCTTGCCCCAATCATGAGCTCTCAAGAGAAATGATCATAAAAAAAATTATGCTCGGATTTCTCTCAATAATCGCTACATGCTCGATACTTCTTGGATTAGTTCTTTTATGATGAAGACTAATGGATTCAAATGGGATTTATTGGAAAGAATTAAATGCAACTCTGAAGATTGGGACCTCGACGAAGGTAAGGAGTCAGGTATAACCCCTATATTTGATTGTGTTAAATCTTTTATGGATACCGATGTTTTCCGTGAATTTCGCAATAAATATGGACTTGACTCCGAGATAGTAGCTTCTTTCCGTGAATCATTTGCTACTCATGTTGATCTCCCTAAGGAGAAGTGGTTTAAATACCATCCTCCCATTGAAGTAAAAAAAGTTGAACCTGTTAATGTTGAAGAAAAGACTATCACTTATAATGTTGATCCCATTGTTCCTACTGCTTATATTGAGAAACTGCCTTTCCCAGTTAGGATAAAGGATCATGCTAAAGATTCAACTGTGGTTCGTAAGAGTAACACTACAACACCTACGCCCTCTGAGCAAATTAAAGTTGAACCTAGTGTTGCTATGGTTAAAGATCTCTTGGTTGAAAATTTAGATGGACATGTTATTTACCTCCAAGAGGAAGCTGTTAGAAACGCCAAACCCGATAATAGGAATAAACATAGACCTGTTGTAGGCATGCCTGTTATTTCTGTTAAAATAGGAGATCATTGCTATCATGGTTTATGTGACGTAGGTGCTAGTGCGAGTATAATACCTCATTCCATACATAAGGAAATTATGCACAATATTGCACCCACTGAGTTAGAAGGGATTGATGTTACTATTAGACTTGATAATAGAAACACTATTAGCCCCGTTGGGATTGTTAGAGATGTTGAAGTCATTTGTGGGAAGGTTAAATAACCTGCTAATTTTCTGATTCTTAGTTCCCCACAAGATGATTTTTTCCCCATTAAATTTGGTAGACCCTTCTTGAATACTGTTAATGCTAAGATAGACTGCGCAAAAGATATTGTTACTGTTGGACTAGGGGATATGTCTCATAATTTTAACTTTGCTAAATTTAGTAGACAACCATATGATGAAGAATTGCCTAGTAAGGATGAAATTATTGGTCTCGCTTCTATTGTTGTGCCACCTAACGATCCTTTAGGACAATATCTGCCAGACCATGAAAATAATATGTATATGAATGATAGAAGGGAAATAGATGAAATATTCTTTAAACAGGGACCCTTATTGAAAAACAACTTGCCCGTTGAAATTCTAGGGGATCCTCCTCCACCCAAGGGTGATCCCGTGTTTGAACTTATACCATTACCTGATACTCTTAAGTATGTTTATCTTGATGAAAAGAACATATATCATGTTATTATTAGTGCTAACCTTTCTGAGCAGGAAGAAGAAAAATTATTGAAAACCCTGAAGAAGCACCGTGCTGCTATTAGATATAATCTGGATGATCTTAAGGGCATTAGTCCCACTTTATGCCAACACAAGATAAAGTTGGAAGAGGACACGAAACCAGTTATCGATCATCAACGACGGTTAAATCATAAGATGAAAGAAGTGGTAAGGAAGGAAATACTAAAGCTTCTAGAGGCAGGTATAATCTATCCATTTGCTGCTAGCCAGTGGGTAAGTCCTGTCCATTGTGTCTCTAAGAAGGGAGGTGTGACTGTTGTTCCTAATGATAAAGATGAATTGATCCAGCAAATGATTGTTACAAGTTATACGATGGTAATTGACTTCCGAAAATTCAATAAAGCCACTAAAAAAGATTTGGTGTAAGAAACTTGATGATGCATTATGGGCCTATAGAACTCCATACAAAAATCCTATGGGTATGTCACCATATAAAATGGTTTATGGAAAAGCATGTCACTTACCTATTGAGCTAGAACATAAGTCATATTGGGCTATTAAAGAGCTCAATTCCGATTTCAAACTTGCCGGTGAGAAGAGGTTATTGGACATTAGCCCACTAGATGAATGGAGAAACCAAGCCTAGGAGAATGCCAAGCTGTTTAAAGAAAAGGATAAAAAATTGCATGACAAAAGGATACAAAAGCGTGAGTTTAACGTAGGTGATTATGTCTTGCTATACAACACTCGTTTAAGATTTTTTGCAGGAAAACTTCTCTCTAAATGGGAAGGTCCTTAAGTTATCGCGGAGGTCTATCGTTCCGGTGCCATAAAAATCAACAACTTCGAAGGAAGAAATTTGAAGATGGTGAACGGTGAAAGAATCAAACATTATATCTCAGGTAACCCAATAAATGTTGAAACTAAAGTTATTAAAACCGTAACCCCGGAGAATACATAAGGGAAACTTTGCAGAACGGTTCAGACCCCGAAAAGGATGAGGTATGTGGTACGGTAAGTAAACCGACTCCAAAACAGTTCTAATGGCAATTTTCACTGTTTTGGAATATTTAAAAAAAATAGAAAAATAAGTGGCAGTCCGAAAAGGACACAAGGCGTCCATGAGGGTGGAGGGCGCGCCCTACCCCCTGGGTGCGCCCCCTGCCTCTGTGGGCACCTCGTGTGCCTCATGGACTCCGATTTCTTATACGTTACTTCTTTTGGTCGGTAAAAATTCATTATATATTCTCCCAAAGGTTTTGACCATCGTATCACGCAAAAATCCTCTATTTTTGTTTCGAGCTATTTCCTACTAGGGTTGACAAGGCCATGCAAAATGTCGTCCTTCTCCTCCAACAATGAGGGCAACGATGCTTGGCTAATGAAGAAATAGCTGAATATGGAAGAACCCGAGGAGATCAATAAGGAGAATAGGATCAAGAAGGCTATGGAAAATCAGGCTCCGACAATAGGAGAAGAAGACATCATTCAACCCCATCCAAACCTTTTTACTTCAATTGTGACAGAAGTTTTCAAGATGATTGAGTTAACTCAAATACAAAATAAGTACCTCACAAGTGAAAATATTTTGCTGAAGGAGCATATCGCCGCACTCAAGGGTATAATCCGCAAGTTGGAGGATCTACTACGCTCGATGTATGATGACCCGTCATCACTGCTTCCAACCCCATCGTCACCACCTGCGAAGAAGGAGACATAATCATATGGGTATGGGCACTCCCCTTGGCAACGGCCAAGCTCGGGGGAGGTGCCCCCATATCGTATGACCATCACACACCTATCTTTACCGTTTTTCTTAGTTCGATCCTTCTGGTAATATCTTGATCTAGTAGAATGAAGTTAGCATGATCTAGTCGTGAGCTTTTGCTTTATCATCTTTACCCTTGTATTCGAGTTTGTGAGCTATATAATAAAGATTAGTGTTGAGTCCAGGGCTTTATTTCCTCGCTATGGTCATGAGAGAATACAAGAAAATATAGAAAGTATCAAAGAGATCATATGTATCTTATGGAAATTAAGGACTTCACATATAAATAGTAGGTAAATGCTTGTGTCCGGTGCACCGGGGGAACGTTGCGTCAGACGCCATCTACGCACAGTCTCGCGTCGTACAGAAAGAAGCCAGAAAGCAAGACACGTGTACATGGCCCCCACACTGGTTCTCTCCTCACGTTATCTCTTCGTCTCCTCTCCCCACCTTATCTCTTTGTCTCCTCTCGACTCATCTATCTTTGTCTCATCAATTCCTTATCAGCTAGCCCCTGATTCTCCATGGCCGCCATCAAATTTGTTGTTGCGCTCGGCCAACCTCCACCCTGTCGTGGCTAGTGAATTAGCTACCATTCCATCTCCAGCAACCCCCCTCCCCCGCACGACGCTAGCGTGCTGCACGCCATTGCGGCCCTCTCCCGCAGCGCCACGGGCCCCTCGGAGCGGTTGGAGGTGCTGGGAACGCTGGGGCGCCCGTGCTGCGACGCGCATCAGGAGTTGCTAGACCTCGTGCGGCCGTGTTACGACGACCACGATGTCGCCCAAAGCTGCGATGGGGCTCCGTTTGGATGCCGGAGCCGGCTAGATCCATGCGCTGCTACCGGCTAGATCCAAGTGCTGCTATCGGCTGTGCTGCGTGCTGCAGCCGAAGACCCCCGGTGCTACTATCGTTTGCGTCATGGGGGAATACAAGCCGTGGTGTGTTGCTCTTATTACTAAGATTTTTGCTGCTTCTCTTGAGATTTTTGCTGGAACCATTATTAAGTTTTGCTGGAACCAACAAATCTTTTTGCTTCAACTGAATACATAAAGTTTTTGTTGCTTTAGATTTTTTTTGTAACCATTATTCAATTTTGGTGGAACTGGCAAATCTTTTTGCTTCAACCGATTACCGGAATTTTTTTGTTGCTTCAGATTTTCTGCTGGAACCATCATTCAATTTTGCTGGAACCGCCAAATCATTTTGCTTCAACCAAGTACTCAAGGTTTTTGTTGCTTTAGATTTTTGTTGGAACCACAATAAAGTTTTGCTGGAACCAGCAAATCTTTTTGCTTGAACCAAGTATCGAAGATTTTTTTTGGAGAATATGTACCAGAAGTTTTTGCTGCTAGATTTTTTTTTGATTGGAAATGGCGGAGCAAGTCGACGGTGGCGGCAATCCAGAGACGGGGCTGCTGGGGATGTTGTAGGCATGATGACCACATGCTGGAACTTGCGCGTATTTGGAGCTACATCCATGGTGAGCAGAGGCAGCCGAGGCGAGCGCGGTGGCATGTGTGGCCCGCGAGCGCGGGTGGCGGGCATGGTGGCCTGTGTGGGCAGCAAGCATGGAAAACCAAGGGCAAGTGCGGGTGTCCGGCGAGCGCGTGTGCAGTCTGGCATGTGTGCGGCTACCTTTTTCCCTGTGCTTCTATCAGGTGTTTGACTTTTTTGAATGAAGCCAATTCTTTTTATCGTACGGTTATAAAAGGTTGCGTCGGATGTACGCGCAGCGACCGGCCCAAATTTGGGCTGGCACACCGGCACATATCATTGCCCTAAAGAGTATGATGAATAAAAGTTGTTGAGAGTTGATAAACATAGTTTTGGTCATCGTTGCAATTAATAGGAAGTAATAAATAAAGAGAGGTTTCACATACAAATATACTATCTTGGACATCTTTTATGATTGTTAGCACTCATTAAAATATGACATGCTAAAGAGTTGATGTTGCACAAGGAAGACAACATAATGGGTTATGTTTTCTTATATTCGAAATAAAGTATATTGCCATGGATCATCCAACATGTTGATCTTGCCTTTCCCCCTCATGCTAGACAAAACTCCTTGCACCAAGTAGAGATACTACTTGTACTTCCATACATCCTTAAACCCAGTTTTGCCATGAGAGTCCACCATACCTACCTATGGATTGAGTAAGATCCTTCAAGTAAGTTGTCATTGTTGCAAACTCTCTAATATATGTATGATTTATTAGTGTGGAGAAAATTAGCTTTATACGATCTTGTGATATGGAAGTAATAAAAGCGACGGACTGCATAATAAAGGTCGTTATCACAAGTGGCAATATAAAGTGACGTTCTTTTGCGCTAAGATTTTGTACATCCAACCATAAAAGCACATGACAACCTCTACTTCCCTCTGCGAAGGGCCTATCTATTATTCTTGCCTTATAAGAGTCAAGGTGATAATCACCTTTCCTTTTTACATTTTATCGTTTGGCAAGCACATTGTGTTGGAAAGATCCTGGCATATATACCCAATTGGATGTAAGTTATCATGGTATATTACTATTGACATTACCCTTGAGGTAAAAGGATGGGAGGCAATACCAAAAGCCCCTATCTTTCTCTGTGTCCGATTAAAACTCCATACCCATAAGTATTGTGTGAGTGTGAGCAATTGTGAAAGAATAGATGATAGTTGAGTATGTGGACTTGCTTAAAAGCTCTTATATTGACTCTTTCCGATGTTATGATACATTGCAATTTCTTCAATGAGTAAAATCATAGTTTGTTGGTTTTCAATGAAGTTTTTGATTCATACTTGACATTGTGAATGAATTTTTACCTTAGCATAATAGTCATATGACAATATATACATGTGTGTTGTTGTTATAAGATTGATCATGGTGCCCTCATGTCCGTATTTTATTTTTATCGACACATCTATCTATAACCATGTGGACATATTTTTCGATACCGGCTTTCGCTTGAGGACAAGCGAGGTCTAAGCTTGGGTGAGTTGATACGTCCATTTTGCATCATGCTTTTATGTTGATATTTATTTCACTATGGGCATCTATTACACGTTATGTCATAATACTTATGCCTTTTCTCTCTTATTTGACAAGGTTTACATGAAGAGGGAGAATGCTGGCAGCCGGAATTCTGGTCCCAAACATTGGAGACCGATTCTGCACAACTCAAAAAGCTCTAAAACTCCACGAAACACCGTTTCAGAAAATATAAAAAATATGTGGCGAAAGATATCTGCAAGGGGGGCCACCACCTGTCCATGAGGGTGGGGGCGCGCCCCCTGCCTCGTGGGCTAGCCGGTGACCCCCCGATGCCCATCTTCTCCTACATAAAGTGTTTTGACCTGGAAAAAAATCATAAGGAGGCTTTCGGGACCAGACGCTGCCGTCTCGAGGCGGAACCTTGGTGGAACCAATCTAGGGCTCCGACGGAGCTGTTCTGCCGGGGATACTTCCCTCAAGGAGGGGGAATCGTCACCACCGTCATCACCAACAACTCTCCCATCTTGGGAAGGGTTATCTTCATCAACATCTTCACCAGCACCATCTCCTCTCAAACCCTGGTTCATCTCTTGTATCCAATCTTTGTATCAAAACCTCAGATTGGTACCTCTAGGTTGCTAGTAGTGTTGATTACTCCTTGTAGTTGATGCTATAGTTGGTTTACTTGGTCGAAGATCATATGTTCAGATCCATTATGCATATTAATACTCCTCTGATCATGAACAATAATATGTCTTGTGAGTAGTTACGTTTGTTCCTGAGGACATGGGAGAAGTCTTGCTATAAGTAGTCATGTGAATTTGGTAATTGTTTGATATTTTGATGAGATGTATGTTGTCTCTCCTCTAGTGGTGTCATGTGAATGTCGACTACATGACACTTCACCATTGTTTGGGCCTAGAGGAAGGAATTGGGAAGTAATAAGTAGATGATGGGTTGTTAGAGTGACAGAAGCTTAAACCCTAGTTTATGCGTTGCTTCATAAGGGGCTGATTTGGATCCACTTGTTTCATGGTATCGTTAGGTTTACCTTAATACTTCTTTTGTAGTTGCGGATGCTTGCAATAGAGGTTAATCATAAGTGGGATGCTTGTCCAAGTAAGGGCAGCACCAAAGCACCGGTCCACTCACATACCAAATTATCAAAGTAACGAACGTGAATCATATGAACGTGATGAAAACTAGCTTGACGGTAATTCCCATGTGTCCTTGGAGCGCTTTCCTTCATATAAGAGTTTGTCCAGACTTGCCCTTTGATACAAGAAGGATTGGGCCATCTTGCTGCACATTATTTACTTTTACTATTTGTCACTTGCTAGCAATTACCTTATCACAAAACTATCTATTACGGATAATTTCAGTGCTTGCAGAAAATACA
Source organism: Secale cereale (assembly GCA_902687465.1). Classification (NCBI taxonomy): domain Eukaryota; kingdom Viridiplantae; phylum Streptophyta; class Magnoliopsida; order Poales; family Poaceae; genus Secale; species Secale cereale. Next base: position 183,834,050 of record LR738709.1, read on the forward strand.
TTACTAAAAAATGCCCATCATTTCCTTCTGCTCCTCGTTGGGTTCGACACTCTTACTTATCGAAAGAACTACGATAGATCCCCTACACTTGTGGGTCATCAATGGCGGCAGCAGCATCAACATCCTCTACCGTGACACAATGGAGAAACTGCGCATCAAGGAGAAACAGCTCCAGCCTAGTCGGACTGTCTTCCATGGCATTGTACTCGGTCTTTCCTGCTCTCCAATCGGCAAGATCTAGATAGATGTTCTATTTGGCGATGAGAAGAATTTCAACCGAGAGCCAGTCTGGTTCGTGGTGGGTGATCCGGAAAACCCATACCGTGCACTCTTGGGACGACCAGCGCTCGCCAAGTTCATGGCGGTACCGCACTACGGCTACCTCAAGATAAAGATGACGGGTCCCGAGGGCATCATCACCATCACCGACGACTACCAGAAGTAGGTAGCCTGCATTGCGGCTAGCAGTCAACTGGCTGAGTCCCTCGTCATAGCTGAAGTGAAGCGCCTCCTAGATCGGGTGGTGGAAATGGCCGGCGAGCAGTTGGGCATGCCATATGATCCCAAGGACGTAGAGCCTCAAGGCTCCTTCCAGCCGGCCCAAGAGACAAATAAGATTTCCTTGGACCCAGCGCACCCAGAGAGATTTGCCGTCATAGGGTAAAACCTTGTAAGCAAATAGGATAGTGAGCTCATTGATTTCCTCCATGAGAATCGGGACATCTTCACGTGATCCCCCAAGGACATGCCGGGTGTTATGAATGATTTCGCCGAGCACAAGCTACATGTCAGGTCAGATGCGAAGCCGGTCAGACAACCACTCTGCCGCCTGTCAGAAGAATAGAGAAGGACCAATGGTGAAGAGATTGCCCGACTGCTAGCAGTTGGCTTCATCAAGGAACTGTTCTACCCATAATGGCTAGCCAATCCAGTCCTCGTATTAAAGAAAAACAACAAGTGGCGCATGTGCATCGACTACACCAGCCTCAACAATGCATGTCCAAAAGATCCGTTTGGCTTGCCCTTGATAGATCAAGTGATTGACTCCACAGCCGAGCTGATGCGTTCCTTGATGCTTATTCCGGCTACCACCAGATCAAGTTGGAACCGGTCAATTGGCTGAAGACCGCCTTCATCACACCATTCAGGGCTTTCTGCTACCTAACCATGACATTCGTCTTCAGAAATGGTGGCACCACGTTCTAGCGTTGCATGCAGAAATGCCTCCTCAAGAAGCTCGGTAGAAATGCCCACGTCTATCTAGACGATATTGTGGTGAAGACGGAGAAGCACGGAACCCTCCTGGAAGATCACAAGGAGACCTCTGACAATCTACGCGGATTTCAGATCAAGCTGAACCCAAAGAAATGTGTCTTCGGGGTACCAGCTGGCTAGCTCCATGGCTATCTGGTTTCTGAACGCGGCATCGAATGCAACCCCATGAAGATCAAGGCCATCGAGCGGATGGAGAGGCCGACCCGGCTGTGAGATGTCCAGAAGATAACGAGGTGCTTAGCATCCCTCAGCTGGTTCATCAGCCAACTGGGTGAGAAGGCTCTTCCCCTCTACCAGCTGATGAAAAAGACCACTTGCTTTTAGTCGAACGATAGGGCGGACAAAGCTTTCTTCCAGCTCAAGAAGATGCTGACCACACCGACTGTCCTGGCGGCTCTGACTGCTAAGGAGCCCATGTTCCTCTACATCGCAGCAAACCAACCGAGTGGTCAGCACCATGTTCATAGTCGAGCGCCCAGAAGACGGCCAAGCCCAGCCAATCCAGAAGCCCGTCTACTACATCAGTGAGGTGTTGTCGGCCACCAAGCAGAACTACCCTCACTACCAGAAGATCTGATACGGCGTGTACTTCACCGCCAAGAAGCTTAAGCAGTACTTTGAGGAGCACTCCGTCATGGTCATCTGCACCGCCCCACTTGTCGAGATAATAGGCAACAGGGACGTGTCAGGCCGGGTGGCGAAGTGGGCCATCGAGCTAGCCCCATTTACCATCTTCTACCAGCCCCGCACCGCCATCAAGGTCCAAGCACTGGCCAACTTCCTTGTTGACTGGGCCGAGACCCAGTACGTGCCGCCAGCGCCGCACTCCACCTATTGGCGGATTAACTTCGACGGCTCGAAGATGTGCTCTGGCTTGGGAGCTGTCGTCGTCTTCCCCTCTCCCAAGGGCGACAAGCTCAAGTACACGCTACAGATTCACTTTCCCGCCACAACGTGGCCGAGTATGAAGCGCTCATCCACGGGCACCACCTGGCCAGAGAAATAGGCATCCGCCGGGTGCTATGCTATGGAGACTCAGACTTGGTGGTCCAGCAGTCGTCCAGCAGCTCAGTGGATACTTTGATGGGTGCAAGTTCCTTCACGTGCCACGAGCCGACAAAGAGCAAACTGACGCCCTGGCACAGATTGGCTCCACCCGACAAGCGATGCCAGCCGGTGTCTCCCCCCAATGCCTGCGCAAGCCGTCTGTCAAGCCGTCGCCTGAATCAGAGTCTATCTTCCTGTCGACTGACCCCGAAGCAGCCGGATCCGGCTCAATGTTTGTAGTAGTCGGCATAGGGACTTCAATAAGCAGCACAGGGACTGTAGTAGCCGCTCCCAGCCCGGGGACTTCATAGCCCGGCCCGGGGACTGTAGCAGCCAGCCCAGGGACTTATGAACCCAGCCCAGGGACTGCAGCAGCCGGCCTGGGGACTCCAACAACGCAACTAGCGGTGGACGTCTCCAACCTGCCGCCTCCCAGCCCAACCACCCTGGTATTGGTCGCCAAGATGACGATGGTCACAGCGCCGTATTGGGGATAGTCCATCCTCAACATTCTACTAAGAAGAGAGCTACCGACTGATGAGATCGTGGCCTGGCAGGTGCAACGCCGGGCATCAGCATACACAATAGTAAACAGAGAGCTCGTCAGATGCAGCGTGATCGACTTGTTCCAACGCTGCATAGAACAAGAGAAGGGCTTGGCAATCTTAAGAGATATTCACCAAGGTGAATGCGGCCACCACACGGCTTCCAAATCCCTCGTCGCCAAGGCTTTTTGCCATGGGTTCTTCTGCCGACTACTCTGGACGATGCCAAGGATTTGGTCAAGAAATGCAATGGGTGTCAACGCTTCGGCTCCAAGCAACATCTGCCAGCTTCCGCACTCAAGACCATCCCCCTCACTTGCTCGTTTGTTGTTTGGGGACTGGACATGGTGGGCCCGTTCAAGACAGCACGCGGCGCCATGACCCATCTGCTAGTCGCCATGGACAAATTCACCAGATGGATTGAAGCAAGACCAATCAAGAAACTCAACGGTCCGACTGCTATAACCTTCATCACCGACATCACAGTCCATTACGGCGTACCACACAACATCATCACCTACAATGGAACAAATTTTTCCAAAGGCGCTCTGGCACGCTTCTACGTGACGCACGACAACCGACTGGACTTAGTGTCCGTTGCCCACCCGCAGTCAAACGGCCAGGTCGAGCGAGCGAACGGCTTCATCCTGTCCGGCATCAAGCCCCGACTGGTGGAGCTACTGGAACACTCAGCTGGCTGCTGGATTGAATTGTTGCCGCCCAACCTCTGGAGCCTCGGGACCACACCAAACAAAGCAACTGGCTTCACTCCTTTCTTCCTCGTGTACGGGGCCGAGGCTGTCATCCCAACCGACATGGAGTTTGACTCACCTCGCATCGCCATGTACACGGCAGCGGAAGCAAAGGAAGCACAAGAAGATGGCGTGGACCTGCTAGAAGAGGCACGGCTACTGGCACTCAGCCGGTCCGCCATCTACCAACAGGGCCTGTGCTGCTATCACAGCCAAAACATCAAGCCACGCTCCTTCCGCGAAGGAGACCTTGTGCTCCGGCTGATCCAGTGAACAAGCGACCAGCACAAGCTCTTGGCCCCTTGGAATGGGACGTTCATTATCAGCAGGGCCCTGGGTAACGACTCCAACCTCATTGATGCACCAAAGCCAAGGCCGCGCAAGAGAGACGATTCCGGCAAGGAGTCAGAACGCTCGCGGAACGCAAATCTTCTCCGTCGATTTTATAGTTAAAATGTAGTATGTACCACACTATCTTTTGTATTATGCAAAGAAAACGGGTCACTCGAGAAGCACTCGGGGACTACCCCCTTTATCTATATGATAATATTATGCCTGTGAATGTATTATTTCATTCCTTCGCTAGGCACCGGGTCCGGCCAGCCGGCCCGGGGGCTCGCCCCCTTGTCCTATGTTGGTAACTCCGGCAGTCGGACAAGTAGTGTGCCGACATCTAAGCCCTCTCTCCTTAACTCACAGCTCGCAGAGCGATTGTCCGACTGGCGAGAGCTAAAGGCGGGAAAAGGTATCCACGCGAAAAATGACTAAGGAAAGACACCAGCATAGACCAAGCCAGCTTTGGACGTCAAAACGTCCAGCTGTGGAGCAGCCGGCCGGCCGGCTTCTCACTTAGGCTAGATGCGTTCTACACGGGCGAAGTACTTGCTATCGAAAAAATGGCCAAGTACCTGACCAAGCTGCAGACCACAGAGTGGCTTTCAGGCTTACAGGGCGACAGCCAAAGGAAGGTGGCAAAGGAAAAAGTCCGAAGAACAAAAAGCAAAACCAAGTCAGAACCCGGCGAAGGGCACAAGCACGTGCGAGAAGTAAAAGATCATTCACATAACAAAGGCTCACAACTAACATTTCAGCCGAGCTCACCCCTAGTGGGTGGAATTGCGTGAATTTAACTTGTTTGTTTAAAAGACTACAAGGCAAAAAGATAACATGGCCGCCTAGGCCAGAAGAGCAGCAGGCGGGTTCGGCAGGTTGGCGGAGGCAGCGGCGCCGGATGGCGGAGTGGCCGTCTAGCAGATCTCGGCCTGGTCGCGATCGGCAGTAGTCGGCGTGGCGCTTCGTGACTCACTGGTCGAGGCTTCCTCAGGTTGAGGCTGGTTGTCCGCTCCGTCGACCAACGCAACATCATCGCCATCCTCGTCCTCCTCGTCCTCGCCCTCATCACTTAAGGCGATCTCCTCCTCCAATTCTTCCTCCACCAGCGGGTCCAACCCAAACCAGTCGGGTAGCAACTCAGCATCGTTCTCGTCCAGCTACGGGATGAAGACGGTGGTGTCGGCGTAGACGGCAGTCACCGCGGCACGCTTAACAAGATCGCCACACACTGCCGCTAGCTCAGGCCCAGCTTCCAACCGAAAGGTCACCAGCTGGGCTAAGTCTAGATTCGGGTACCAACCCTTGGCAAACTCCAATGCCGTCCGCAAGCTGGTTTGTGCTGCGGTGCCCTTCCCACCCTCGAAGCGGCTGACTACTACCTCGAGCCAATCGGCAGTCCGACTGGGGGTGCGCGGAGCCTGAGCATCCGGCCAGAGGGCAGCCAACACTTGAGACCCGGCGAGCTGCTATCGGTGGAGCATCCGGTGAACCAGCTGCATGCGTGTCCTCACGGCCAGAAGTTGCTCGTTGAGAGTCTGGGGCGCTTTGGGCATGATGTCCACACCTGCTCTTCGCCGTTCATCACGCCGCGCCTCGATGGCCTGGCTGACGGTGGCAGACTGACCAGGAAAGAATTCCGCACAAGGAATAGATTAAAAAATAAGAAGCTGGAAGCCGACCTCTTCAGGTCGGCAGCTGTTCAAAGGAAGAAACAACTCACCATCGATCATGTCCTTGATCGCTCCATAGCCGTGGTTCAGGATTTTCTCCTTCTCGGCCCATTGCGAGCGCTGAGTCTCGAACTCGGCCTAAACGAGCCCCTCGCTGTCTTTCAGCTTTTGGAGCTCCGCCTTATGCTTCTTCGCCTGATTGGCAAACTCCTTCGCCAGGAGGTCGCGCTCCTGGATGGCCCGGCTGTGCTCCTGCTCCATGGTGTAGAGCTTGGCTAGGACCTGGCCCAGTTGTGTTCGCAGCCCGGCCGCAGCCGCTGCCAAAGACAAAGAAAGAAAATGACATCAGCATCAACAAACATGTCTAGTGGTTGCCGAGAGGTCCAGCTCGAATGCTCAGCAATCGGCCCAAAACTCGAGAACTATCTAGCAAAGAGAAAGGATAAAACACTTACTCCAGCTTTTGGCCAAGTCAGCGATCCGCTTGGCCAACTCTTCGTGCTGGGAGTTGTAGGCGGCCACACGGAGGTTGTGGTAGTCCTGCAAAGAAGGCAACGGAAGAAAGAGAATGTTAGAACATGAAACTTACCTTGGACTTCCGAGCCGCCTGCTCAGCAGCCGGCCCGAAACTCGGGCACTACACCAAGTGGGTGTCCTGGCACGCACCCACGGAAGATTGCAAGAACTAAAAAGCAAGAAGCAAGCGAGTGTACTCGGACGGCTGTCTGTGTCACCAGGAAATCCTGCAAGGACTACTGGAGAATGGCGCCTTGAGTATTAAAGCGGGCCAGCAAGTCTCGCGCGGCCACATTCAAGACCCTTGTGCCGCCACCAGATGACGAGTCTGGCGGTGCGGCACTGGTGGCTTCGTTCTCTGGCACCGACAAGTTGGCGGCCCCGACCTCCATCTACCTTGGCGCCGAGGTCGCCTTCGCCAGGCATTGGCGTGCTGGAACCCGGACTGGGGGAATCGGACCCGCCGCCGACCCGCTCCGAGATGGTGGCGTTTCTGTTGCCTCTGGCCGACTAGCCTGCACGCCAGCAGTCGGTGCATGAGGGGCTACTTCCACCTCCAAGACGGCGGGGCTACTTCCTCCCATCTCCAGGGCTGACCGGTCGACATCGACTCCACCAGTTGGTGCTTGGCCTTCTGGTGCCTGCGGCTCTGGGAGCGGCGGCTGGGTAGATTCTGGAGCCTCGTGGCGAGACACCTCCTCTTCCTGCGCCCTGGTGGCTGCCTCTGCCTGTCCCCTGGCCGCTGCATCGGCATGTGCCTTGGCTGCTGTGTTGGTCTCCGCCTGCACCTCCTGGGTCGCCACCGCCTTCTCCCACACCGCGGCTTCCTGCTCCTCTTGCCCTTCCCGCGCGTTCCTCGCCCTCGCTTCCAGGAGAGCAGGGACTGGATCCACGCAGCGGGGGTTGGCGGAGCTTTCTGTCGCCCCGACCATCGAAGCGGCAGGGGCCCACGAGAGAGAGAGAGCGGGGCCCTGTCCAAGAAAAGCAAGAAAATCTGCTAAGAGACTTGCAGGAAAAGAAGAAAAACAACCACAAGAAAGATCAGCACTTACGCGGACACAATCAGCCTTTGCTTGGGTCCTTTTGGGATGAGGGTCACCTTTGCGGCAGCCTCCTGCCGCTTGGTCACAGCAGCTGAGGCCTTGGGCTTCTTGGGCAGCTTCCAAACAACCCTGCGTCAGCTCGTTGTTTTGGCACGCTGCCTATCGCTGTCGGCGCCGCCGAGGAGCTGGCACCCACCCTGTTGGCATTAGGGGCGCGGCGCGGCACCTCATCCTCCTTGTCATCATCCGGCCACTCCCCGATGCCGCCTCCTGACGAGCCGCCTGTTCGCTATCTGCCACCGCCCATGGCGTCATCCTCCATGGTGGTCGCCCCTAGATCAGGGTCGCTCATATCGCTTTGCATCCGGTCCGCCATGATCGAACGACCCGGGGACCCATATCCAGGTTCCGGCTTGCCCGGGAAACACTGCACCATGGCCGACTGGTCAGACGGCAAGAAGGAACCCAGACCAGCGAATAAGAAAGAGAAAATCAGAAACACTTAGGGCAGGCGGCGGGTTGGCGCGGCTATACGGTCGCTTGCCGAAACTCCAGTCCATCTCTAACAGCTTGCAGTCGCAGAAGAAGTTCACCATACGGACCACCTCTCGGACCGGCATCAGCTTGGTGCTCAGTCAGCTTGGGTCTCGGCGCCCGCTCATGTGGCTGATAAGATGAGGCCGGGATTGAAGAGGCAGCACCTAGCGGTCCCCAAAGGCGGCCAGCAGGTCTGAGGACCTAAGGCCCTCGGACACCATCATCTCCTGAAGACGGGTAAGCACGACGGAGAAGGAGATCGACAGGGTCTTCGGCCGGTATTTCCAGCTGGTGTGGGGCTCAGTAGGCGGGCCGGCTTCGTAAGCCGACAGGTTGATGTAGTCTCACATCGGATGGGCGTTCTCAACATAGAAATATTATTTCTGCCATAGTTTGGCGGACTGTAGCAGAGCAATGACTGGGAAGCGGACCCCAGATCTGGTGCGCCACACCGCGACCCAGGCTCCACACTGGGCCGCCTCGTTCTTGACGGTGGTGCCGAGCTTGAGATAGAAGAGTTCTCCCCATAGCTCCATTGTGGGGAGAATGCCAAAGTACCCCACACAGACGGTGACGAAGGCTGAGAGCAGCACCATCCTATTTGGAGTAAGGTGGTGGGGCTGCACTCCGTAGAAATAAAAAAATGAGCCGAAGAATCCGCTCGAAGGAAGGTCGAATCCTCGGAGGAAGTGTGAGCGGAAGACGACCCGCACGCCGTCTCCCAGCGCTAGCGAGATCTCCTTTTCAGGGGGACGGGCACCTTGACGTTTGACGTGTTGGGGAGCCGCCTTGTCTGTCTGAGGAAATCCAAGTGCTCGTCGATGATGTTGGAGCCGTCCAAGTCGCCCGATCGGCAAGTTTGCGCCTTGGGCTCCGTAATTGACGGCGATGCGAGGTGGCTGCAGCGGAGCGTGGAGCTCCGATGACAGCGGGCTGTAGTGGCACTACGGCGAAAGAAATGGGCGCGGCAGCAGCAGGAGCAAAAAGAGGGGAGAGAGCAAGATGAAGAGGAAGGAGAGCACCCGTGCGTTCAGCCGCCCCTCTCCTCCCCCCTACTTATAGCCCCCTGGGGGCGGAGCCAAGGGGGCGAGACATGGGGGGTGCGCGATTTACTGCACTGAAAGTGCAACTATCCCTGGGTGGTTTTGGTAATTCCTAACAACATATAGCATTGGTGGGTTTGAACAAATGCTATTACAAGATAAATATTTCAGGAAATTTCAATGATTGGCATGGCATGGACTAGGAATGTGGACCCCTCAAAATGCTAAAGACACATATTGGCTCAAGCTCAAGACTCTACATTTTCCACTTTAGTGATCCAAGATCACATTGAGTCCATTAGAAAGCCAATAATATTAAAAGGGGATGAGGTGTTGCTTAATGGGTTTCTTGCTCAAAATGCTTAGTGATATACTCAAAGACCCTCAACCACTTTCTCACATATGTCCCAAACCAAAAGTCAAACTCGGCCCTACCGAAAAGTTCTATCCAGCGCCACCGAGTTCATTTGACATACCCAGTGCCACTAAACCCTAATCATTTTGGTCTCACCGAATGGGATCTCGGTCTCACCGAGATGGGATTGCAAACTCTCTGTTTCCCTTCATAACATTTTGGTCTCACCGAGATGACCGATCAGTCCCACTGAGTGCGCAATGCAAACTCTCTGTTTCCCCTTCTTAACATTTTGGTCCCACCAAAACAAGCGACTCGGTCCCATCGAGTTTGCCTGACCAACTCTCTGGTGTGCTTATTACCAAAAAAGCTCCTACTGAGTTTTTATAATCGGTCTCACCGAGATTACATTATGCCCTAACCCTAATGAAATCGGTCCCACCGAGTTGATCATATCGGTCCCACCGAAATGCCTAACGGTCACATTATGAACTAAATTGGCCTGACCGAGTTCTATGAATCGGTCCCACCGAGTTTGGTAAATTATGTGTAACGGTTGGATTACGTGTGGAGGCTATATATACCCCTCCACCCACTCTTCATTCGTGGAGAGAGCCATTAGAACATACCTACACTTCCATCATACATGTTCTGAGAGAGAACCACCTACTCAAGTGTTGAGATCAAGATATTCCATTCCTACCATATGAATCTTGTTCTCTAGCCTTCCCCAACTTGCTTTCCACTCAAATCTTTCTTCCACCATATCAAAATCGGTGAGGAGCTGTTTGAGTGTTGGGGAGACTATCATTTGAAGCATTTGAGCAAGGAGTTCATCATCAACACACCGTCTATTACCTTTTGGAGAGTGGTGTCTCCTAGATTGGTTAGGTGTGACTTTGTGAAGATTTTGAAGTTGAACCAAGGAGTTTGTACGGGCAAGGAGATCGCCTACTTTGTGAAGATCTACCCTAGTGAGGCAAGTCCTTCATGGGCGATGGCCATGGTGGGATAGACAAGGTTGCTTCTTCGTGGACCCTTCATGGCTGGAGCCCTCCGTGGACTCGCGCAGTCGTTACCCTTCATGGGTTGAAGTCTCCATCAACGTGGATATATGAAAGCACCACCTATCAGAACCACGACAAAAACATTCATGTCTACACTTGCGTTTGCTCCCTCCAAACTCCTCCCTTTACCTTCATATGCAATTGTTTCACATTCCGCTGCTATACTCTTAGAATTGCATGTGTAGGATGATTGCTTGACTTGTGCTAAGTTGCTAAAATCTGCCAAGAATTAAAATTGGGAAAAGGCTAGATTTTTATTTAGTCAATAGTCTAATCACCCCCCTCTAGACATACTTTTGATCCTACATGCACCCACTCCCCCACGACTCACATTTATCGTGCCATAAAGGCATGTATTAACCGTGTCTGGGAAGCCCAACCGTCTGCCTCGGTCACAGTGGATCCGCGCGCGTGCCGAGGCCCTATAGTGGCGGACCCCAGTCTACGGCGACGCCCCATCGCGCGTGTGGGTTGGCAGGCCCCCCTGACCTGTGCCCCCGCGTGGCGGGCGGGCAACGGGTGGCATGCCCTGCGCCCGTCCTCTTCGACACCCAGCCTCCACCGCCACGATTCAAATTCACCAGGTGGCAGGCGGCTGCTCTGTCGACTCCTGGCAACCGGCTTCTTCGATAAAGGCAGACGAGACAAGTGTACTCAAGCACTCGGAGTAGGAAGTTGCTGAAGCTCCTCGATTTCTTACCACGGAGCCCCACCACCTTTGGGGACTACTGTCGAAGTAAATGACCACGGGTATCCTCAACATCACCCTATGATGTGTTAAGACATCAGGGCAGACAGTGCCCCTCATAGCCCCTCAATAGCCTGGCCGCCTCCTGGGGTCGACTGGTCCAGGAGGCTGGCTGTTAGAAGGTGGTGAAGCTGCGACAGGTGGCCTCGAGGGGGGCCGACAACTGGCAGGCGGCCCTTCGCCCCCTCAAAGTTAGAGCTCCATTACCATGACAAGAGGGGCATGGCTACAATACATACAGTATCCCCGAAATCTAGGGCAGAGTGTGGCCACAGTGTGGATGTACCAAGCGGACATCCCTCAAATGGCGAGGCACTGCAGCCACGCATCCCGTGACATCACCCATGCCTGAGGGAACCATGCTCCCACGATGAGCGGTCGGTATGGTCCGCAGGCGGCGGGCCCTACCTGTCCGCGAGCCGCCACAGGCGGCGAACCCCGAGCAGACGGCAGCGAGGATGGGCCAGCTGTTGGCAGGCGGCCCTCCTTCCCCTTGGAGTCTGCACACTATTGAACAAATGGTACGGTTTGTGGCTACAGTAAGTGCCCACCAGGCGGCGGGACTGTAGCCACGCCCTCCCTGACAAAGCCCATGTCATTAGAGGCGAGGCAACTGTGTAAAGTGGTCAGCGGGGTCCGCATGAAGCGGGCCCCATCTGTCGGCCGAGTCTCTGGTAGCCGGCGGGACCCACCAAGCGGCATGCCCCAGCAGTTGGGGGAGTAGCCGGTGCCCAGAGACACTGACGGTCGGGACCTACACCCGGCCGGATTACAATTGTAGTACATGTTGAGCCCCGAACCTCGGTAAATCTCGTAGGCGTCCTATATATTGCCTTATCCCGCTTCCTGGAGCCAACGACGTTCTATTGACCCACACCACGATAAGCTATGCTTTGGAATATGTCGCACCAAACCCCGACACGGCCCGGACCAACTTTACATGTCCACGTACATGAGACCAGTTCTGCCGACAGACATGCCACTAGTTTGTGGGTGTCTGTTTCTCCTACTTTACTTGAATCGAATTTGATTGCGGCCGGTCCTTGTTGAAGGTTAAAACAACAAACTTGATAAATCATTGTTGTGGTTCTGTATCGTAGGAAAAAATTATTCTTGCTAGAAGCCCGTAGCAGCTACGTAATACTTGCAACAACAAAGTAGAGGATGTCTAACTTGTTTTTGCAGGGCATGTTGTGATGTGATATGGTCCAGACGTGATGAGTTATATGTAGATGATCATGTTTTGTAAATTATCTACAACTGGCAGGAACCTTATGGTTGTCTCTTTATTGTATGAAATACAAGCGTCATGTAATTGCTTTACTTTATCGCTATTAGTTAGCAAAAGTCGTAGAAACATTAGTTGGCGAGACGGCCACGATGCTATGATGGATATCAAAGTGTCAAGCCGATGTTGACGGATATCATGATGATGCTTTGAAGATGGAGATCAAAAGCACAAGATGATGATGGCCATATCATGTCACATATTTTGATTGCATGTAATGTTTATCTACTATGCATCGTTGCTACAGTTCGCAGACACCACATGATGATCGGGTGTGATAGACTCTACGTTCACATACAATGGGTGAAAGAAAGTTTTACACACGTGGAATACGTGGGTTAAACTTGACGAGCCTAGTATGTACAAACATGGCCTTAGAGCACTAGAGACCGATAGGTCGAACATGAGTCATATAGTAGATATGATCAACATAGAGATGTTCACCATTGCTCACTACTCCATCTCACATTATGACCGGACATTGTTTAGTTGATTTGGATCATGTGTCACTTAGATAACCTGAGGGATGTTAATTTAAGTGGGAGTTAATTAGTAATTTGATTAAATTGAACTTAATTTATCATGAACTTAGTCCTGATAGTATTTGCATATCTATTCATGTTGTAGATCAATAGCTTGCGATTTACCTCCACTGTTTTTGATATGTTTCTATAGAAAACTAAGTTGAAAGATGTTAGTAGCAATGATACGGACTGGGCCCGTGATCTGAGGATTATCCACGTTGCTGCACAGAAAAATTATGTCCTTGATGCACCGCTAGGTGACAGACATGTTGCAGCAGCTAATGCACACGTTATGAACATTTGGCAAGAACGAACAGATGACTACATAAAAGTTTAGTGCGCCATGCTTTAAATCTTAGAATCGCGGCTCAAAAGACGTTTTAAATGCCATAGAGCATATGAGATGCTCCCAGAGCTGAAATTGGTATTTTAGAATCATGCCCATGTCGAGAGGTATGAGACCTCTAACAAGTACTTTGCCTACAAGATGGAGGAGAATAGCTCAGCTAGTGAGCATGTGCTCAGAATGTGTGGGTATTACAATCATCTGAATCAAGTGGGAGTTAATCTTCCAGATAAGATAGTGATTGATAGAGTTCTCTAGTCATTATCACCAAGCTACTAAAACTTCGTGATGAACTATAATATGCAAGGGATGACAAAAATGATTCCCGAACTCTTCACGATGCTGAAATCGAAGAAGGTAGAAATCAAGAAAGAGCATCAAGTGTGGATGGTTAACAAGACAACTAGTTTCATGAAAAAGGGGAAGGGACAGAAGGGAATGTTTCAACTACAAAGGGAATGTTCACTAGAAGCGGAAATGTCCCAAAATACTTAGCGGATAAGAAGGATGGCAAAGTGAACAAAGGTATATTTGATATACATGTTATTGATGTGTACCTTACTAGTGCTGGTAGTAGCCCCTTGGTATTTGATACCTATTCGTTTGCTAAGATTAGTAACTCGAATCAGGAGATGCAGAATAAACAGAGACTAGTTTAGCGTGAGGTGACGATGTGTGTTGGAAGTTGTTCCAATATTGATATGATCATCACCCACACTCCCTATACTTTCGGGATTAGTATTGAACCTGAATAAATGTTATTTGGTGTTTGCATTGAGCATACACAAGATTGGGTCGTGTTTATTGCAATATGGTTATTCAGTTAAGTCAAAGAATAATTGTTATTCTGTTTACATGAATAAAACCTTCTATGGTCATACACACAAGGTGAATGGTTTATTGAATCTTGATGATAGTAATACACACATTCATAATATTGAAGCCAAACGATGCAGAGTTGATAATGATAGTGCAACATACTTGTGGCACTGCCGTTTAGGTCATATTGGTGTAAAGCGTATGAAGAAGCGCCATGTTGATGGACTTTTGGAATCACTTAATTATTAATCGTTTGATACTTGTGAACAATGCATCATGGGCAAGACGACTAAAAATCTGTTCTCCAAAACAATGGAGCGCGCTAATGACTTATTGGAAATAATACTTTCTGATGTATGCGGTCCAATTAGTGTTGAAGCTTGCAGCAGGTATCATTATTTTCTCACCTTCACAGATGATTTGAGTATATATGGGTATATCTACTTAATGAAACACAAGTCTGAAACATTTGAAAAGTTCAAAGAATTTCAGAGTGAACTAGAGAATCATCGTAACAAGAAAATAAAGTTTCTTTGATCTAATCACGGAGGCGAATATTTGAGTTACGAGTTTGGTCTTCATTTGAAATAATGTGGAATAGTTTCACAGCTCACGCCACCTGGAACACCACAGCGTAATGGTGTGTCCGAACGTCGTAACCGTACTCTATTAGATATGGTGCGTTCTATGATGTATCTTACCGATTTGCCTTTATTTGTTTTGGGGTTATGCATTAGAGATAGATGCATTCACATTAAATAGGGAACCATCTAAATCCGTTGAGACGACACCGTATGAACTATGGTTTGGCAATAAACCAAAGTTGTCGCTTCTGAAAGTTTAGGGTTGTGATGCTTATGTGAAAAAGCTTCAGCCTGATAAGCTCAAACCCAAATTGGAGAAGTGCGTATTCATAGAATACCCAAAAGAAATTGTTGGGTCCACCTTCTACCACAGATGCGAAGGAAACATTTTTTTTGCAAAATGGGTCCTTTCTAGAGAAGGAGTTTCTCTCGAAAGAAGTGAGTGGGAGGAAAGTAGAACTTGATGAGGTAATTGTACCTCCGCTCAAATTGGAAAGTAGATGATCAGAGAAAACCGTTCCCGTGATGCCTACACCAACTAGAGAAGAAGCTAATGATAATGATCATGGAACTTCGGATCAAGTTACTACCGAACCACGAAGGTCGACCAGAACACGTATCGCACCAGAGTGGTACAATAACCCTGTCCTAGAAGTCATGTTGTTAGACAATGGCAAACCTTCGAACTATGAAGAAGCAATGATGAGCCCAGATTCCGATAACTGTCTTGAGGCCATGAAATCTGAGATAGGATCAATGTATGAGAACAAAGTATGGACTTTCGTGGACTTGCCCGATGATCGGCAAGCCATTGACAATAAATGGATCTTCAAGAGGAAGACTGATCTTGATGTTAATGTTACTTTCTACAAAGCTTGACTTGTCGGGAAAGGTTTTTGACAAATTCAAGGAGTTGACTATGATGAGACTTTATCACCCATAGTGATGCTTAAGTCTGTCTGAATCATGTTTGCAATTGCCGCATTTTATTATTATGAAATTTCGCCAGTGGATGTCACAACAACATTACTTAATTAATTTCTGAAAGAAGAGTTGTATATTATGCAACCGGATGGTTTTGTGTCCATTGTTGGATTTTCTTTGCTTCACTGGAGCGTGACCAAATTCTGAATTATTTACAGATGATTTATGTATAAGTTTTCTACGTTGTCCTAATTTTTCAAAATTTTGGGAGTTGCATAAGTATGACTTCAACTTTGGTATTTACAGACTGTTCTGTTTTTGACAGATTCTATTTTCACTGCATAGTTTGCTTGTTTCTAGTTTCTATGGTTTATATTTGTCCATATAAATTGTAGAAATGATATGGTATAGTAGACATTGTGTGAGAACAATTATGAATCTTGTCTTTGATAGTATCCAAAGTGAATGATCTGTTTTATAATACTAACCCATCTCACGAAGTTCCATTAAGTTTTGTGTGATTTAAGTTTTCAAGTTCTAGGTGAGATGTCGATATGAGGAGAATAAGGAGTGGCAATATCCTAAGCTTGGTGATTCCCATTGCACCCCAAGGTAATATTCAAGGAAGACCCAAGCAACTAAGCTTGGGGATGCCCCGGAAGGCATCCCTGCTTTCATCGCCAACATTATTGGTAACCTCACTTGAAGCTACATTTTTATTCGTCACATGACATGAGTTTTACTTGGAGTGTCATTTTTTGCTTGCAAGTATTTAGAATAATGTTTTGCATCTTTTATTTGAATTAAAATGTCAAGTATAGCCTTTAGCATGCTTATTTTTCAAGTCAATATATTGCTGTTTGAAAATAGAAAGTTTTCTATCATTGTCTAAATTCTTCTGGATAGTCAGAACATGATAAAATCTGACATATTTACACAGTGAGAATTAATAAGTTCTCGGTAACGTGGTAATTTTTCAGAATTTTTTGAGGTAGCAAAGTATGAGTAAAATTGAACTCTTTACGAACTGTCCTATTTAGAGAGATTGCTGTTGTGTTTGCATTGATTGCATATGTTCGTGTGTTTAATGATTCTATTTGAGGATAGGAGTATTAAATATGCGGAGGTATTTAGTATGCAAGTTTAAATAATAATTTATTGATTTCCTATATTAGAGGATGATAAAGTTATGCATTGACTTATACTAACTATTCTCACTAATTCTTGTTGTGTTTTGTGTGGATGAAGTTTTTGAGACTTGGAAAACCGTGATATAAAAGGAATTAAGGAGACACAAAAGCTCAAGCTTGGGATACCCAAGGCATCCCAAGATAGTATTCCAAGAAGTCTCAAGCATCTAAGCTTGAGGATGCCACAGTAGGCATCCCACCTTTCTTCATCAACAATTATCGGTTAGTATCGGTTGAGCCTAAGTTTTTGCTTCTTCACATGATATGTGCTATTCTTGAAATACCATTTTATTTTCTTTTTCTTGCTATTTTAATCAAATACATAGACCGAAAGTTTTTAAATGAGAGCGATTCTTCAAATAGCTACTCTTTTACTTAACTACTCATGTGAACTTCACTTATATCTTTTTGGATTAGTTTGCCATATAGTCTTGTTCTTCACTTATATTATTTTGAGAGTTGATAATAGTGATAAAAATTTGCACAAGCTATGAAATTGGTCCTAATATGATGAAGATCCAAGAAGGACATAATAAAATCTTTCATGTAGAACACTGGATATGACAAGTTTAATTCCTTGCAATAGTTTTGCGATATGGAGATGATATATGTGACTCATGTTAGTGAGTAATTGTGGTTTAGTAAGAATATTGGTGTTAAGGTTTCAGATACTATGGGGACCCCAACTCGTAAGTCGAGATCACCGAATGCACGTGTACAGTGATCCCGGAGATCAATGCTCACTGAACACACAGAAGCTGAATAACAAGAGTCTTACATCCATAGATACCGTATTACACAAATAGGAGCATTAAGGTCAAGTCTCGAGTATAACATCGCAGCGGAAATCTTCAACAACAAATTGGACACATGCCATCTGCCTTAACCCTACAGGCATTCTGCCTAGGAAGCGTCCTAGCTCGCATGCTCGTCACCAAGAAATCTTCATCATATCCTGTTCTCTGATGCCTGGCCAATAAAATAACCAGTGGCAAGCCAATGAGTACTTTGAATGTACTCGCAAGCAACCCAAGTGTGATGACAGAATAATTATGCAAGGCTCTACTACTAAATTGGCAGTTTTGTGGAAAGCTAGTTTTTCATGTGCAAGTATGATCAACATATAACATGGACATGTATGTGCCTGCAACAAGTATTAGGAGGTTTCCGACATCAATATCGAGAAAGAGTCATGAACAACTCTTGCTCATGCTCATCGTGACTTTATCACAATCGCATCAACAGATTCACCCAAACCATGTTGTTTTCCAGAAACTTATGGACATAGTCTAAGTAGCACCACCCAACAGTCCTTGACCGCGGACACGGCTATTCGAATAGTTTGACACTCTGCAGAGGTTGTGCACTTTACCCACAAGATCCGGGAAGCTTTCGTGTCACCCACGATCCCACAGTACCTCAAGTACTCGGGGGAAGCACCCGGTCATTATCTTTCCTTAGACGACACTAACATAGAATCCACTCGTTGGTACACGGCCCTCGAGTACAAACAATAGATCGTGGGACTTGCCCTAATTTCAATGTCACGCGTACCCGAAGGGACCAATGGTGTGTTCGGTGCCATTTAAAAACAGTCATGATCGTCTATCCAAGCACGACCCCGTCCCAGGAAAGACCTCAAGTCTTCCCGTCACTAGTAATGTGGGCACCATGCTAGTATCAGCCTAAGAAATCAATAAAGCCCCGTCCCATAAGGGGTAGAGTGGTTGCACATGTTTGGTTGGGACGGTAGTCACACACAAATCTAATCCATCTCCGTAAACAACACTTTCGTCAAGCCTTGGCACACTACTTCTTCACCAAGTAGTGCCCTAGTTCCTCATCAACTCCCAGGGGCATTAGTGGTACCCACTGGGTTTTCTGCAAGTATGTCTTACCACACTTGTTTCACTCAATGCATAACCCTGACCTATTTTGCGTAGCCACTATTAAAGCAACCTAACTACTCCCACCCACATAACCCTCATAGGAAGGTAGGGTCATGTTTGATGCAAGTTCAATAGCAAAGTAACAAAGGCACCAACCGAAGTGGTCACCTCTTCTACATGATTCCGATGCATTGATAATAAGGTGCTATGAGACATGCATAAAAAGGTTTCTCGAACATGGTCAAAGGGCTGCTTGCCTTACCCTTCCTAGTCTTCAAACCTTCTGGTCCATCTCCTAGTACTCCGTTTATTTCGTCAACTAATGATGGAAACAATCATAATAAGCAACACAACAAGGAAAAAATAAAAGTGCTCTAAAAATAGGAGTTGGACTTTTCTAGGATACCTCTGGTCATATGAAAAATAACCAAGGTGGTTTCATTGGGGTATGATCAATGGATGGTTTGGCACATCTTAATATGATGGAATCAAGGGTTTTATGGATTTGAAAGAAGTGTACAGAAATATATTTTTGAACAATGAGCAAAGGCACCCATCAACAAGTCATGATTTTAGAAGCATCTAGGAGTTGGTTTCACTGGATTTGGAGTTCAAATGAATTTCCTAGGATTTTGCAAAGCTGATAAATATGAAGAAATGGCTCATTATTTGGTAGGGTATAGAAAGTATTAATAAAAATGTTCCAAAACTAAGTTTGGATATGACATGAATCTAGGAATTTGAACCACTGCATTTGGATCAAATTTGAGCCCTCTGTGATTTTCTAAAGTTCATCACAAAAAATGGAATAAGGGTATTTGATAATTATTTGTGAAGGAAATGTTTCTGGAAAAATGTGCATGTTGCACCATGTGATAGAGCATGATTTATGGAGCAAGAAGAAATTTGAATCATCAAGTTTGGAGTTTATTTGAATTTCTTATGGGTTTTTGAAGTTGACTGGAAAAGAAAAAGGAGAGGAGAAAGGGTTATACCCTTTACTGCGCACTGGGCGGAAGATAGCCGCACAACAACTGGGCCGGCCCAACAGCTCGGCCGCGTGCACAGGGGGGGGTGACGTCGGAGGCGCCTTCGTGGAGTACGCCTTCGCGCTGGGAAGGCGTCTTCCAGCCGCCCCGCCTCCACTTAAACGACGTGGTGGTCGGCTGCGTCGCTGACCTGCGGGGCCCAGCCGCAGGTCGTCTCGTCGCCCCCGGGCCATCTTCTCCGGCCCGACGCCGGGCAGGGGAGGTCTTCGGCCGCCGGCGCAGCCGTCGCCTGGGGATGCGGGAGGGCCGGCCGAGGTGCCCAGGAGCTCCGGCTCTCCACCCCGCACCCGAGGGTGGCTGCGAGCCCGCCCAAGGAGGCCCACAGCCTCGCCACCACAGGGAGGCCGCGGCGGCCGCGGGTTCTTCGGCGACGCCACGCCAGGAGGAATTCCCAGGCCAAGGGGAGGGCTGGTCCGTCCCTGGGGACTCCCCGAGGTGGTCTCGGACCTGGAATCAAAGAAGGGGAAGGAGAGAGCGGCCGAGGTGCCCGAATCCGAGCGGCGGTCGGCGGCGGCACTCCGGCCATAGAGGGGGTAGGAGGCCACGGGAGAGAGTTCGAGGGTGTCTGGGAGGTTGTCGGAGTGGTGGGAGAGCAAAAGGAGTCGCGAGAGAGAGCCCAATGGGGCTATATATAGCACGCACATCGGTGCACCGTGGGCGCGGTTCAGGGCGCGCACGGGCGAGCTTCACAGAGGGGAGAGGAGAGAGGGCCAGGCGGGGACCGGCGACGTGCCGTGTCCCAGACGTCGAGGCAACCTCGGGGACATGCTAGGGAGGCCCGAGGCTGTCGGGGCATCGGGTTGGGGGGCGGCTACAGTGCTCCAGAGCACTGTAGCGCGCTCCAGAGCATGCATTTGGCTGCCATTGGCATTGCTTGGCATCCAGGGCGTGGCCAATGGTGTCAAAGGGGTAGAGAGAGTAGTAGAATATAGGAAGGTGGCCTTGGATGCTCTGGGGAGCCACTGGAGTGATGAGGGAGGTGAGGAAGAAGGAGATTACTGCTGTCCAGAAGAGTAAATTGGGGTTTTACCCCCCTCCAATGATTGAGCTGAGGCAGGGGAGAGTTACTGGAGGTAGAAGATGATCAAGTTTACGTGTGGAAAGAATTTGAGGTAAAGGGAAATAGGGGAAGGGGTCAAAACAATGGTTTTGGTAAATTTGCAGAAGGTGTTTAATCATGTTTTGGGAAAGCAAATGACTTCCAATTGACATGACACTTAACAGGATGGAATGTCACACACAATTAGGCCCCTCCACCAAATTTGAGCTCATTTGGGCAACGTTGCCAATGTAACTTTGGTGAACCCTAGAAATCAACAGAAATGGTTTCACCATGTTTGAGTTAAGCTAATCATCTCCCCTTGATGCACCACTTGGTGTAGTGTCATCATTTGGGGTTATGATCATGCCCACAAAGTTTGAAGCCCCAGGTAAAAAGTTGACAATGTAGAGTTGTTCAAATTTGAATTTGAACAGGAATGGTTTTGGGGCACTTAGATCAAGTTATGCTTCTCCAAAACTTGTGCCATTTGGCATAGATGCATAATTACATCATTTTAGCATGTGCACCAAGTTTGAGAGCATTTGGTCAAGTTTGGCAATGTAAAGTTGCTCAAACTTTAAAATGGACAGAAATGGTTTTGAGGGGATTAGATGATGATTCCTTGATCTTGAAGGCATGAGGCTTTGCAAGATCATCAAATATGTCATATATGACATGATAGAATTTCCCTGGAATTTTTGGAGAATATTTCCTTTGTAAATATTTCAAAAGCTTGAAATATCCAGAAAGGGTTTTGGAAGGATTTGTCCAATATTTTGAACATGACCATGTGTTGAAACTCTTATATATGGACAATATATGTCATATGAGTCCCCCTGAATTTTGGCAAATATTTTTGAAATAGTAATATAATTTTTCCCTATTAAAGACCATTTCTGGCCTTAAGAAAAAGCTTTTAAATATAATATAAAAATAACTTTTAAAATTATAATTTTGTGGTTTCTGGGAGTCCTATACCTAATAGGATTCAAATAAACTTTTCGAAAGATTTTTCACACCCTAAGTAAGGTACTTGTAGTGCAAACCTCAATTCAGGGGTTTTTTGGAAAACTAATTTTAGAAAATACTATTTGGCCAAAATATTTTTATAAGAAAATTTTGTACTCGTCTTTACACATGGCATGATCATTGGGAAAAGGTTTTGGATCAAGGATATGAAGTATAAGAATTGGAGGATTTATTTGATTTTTAGAGCACTAGCAAACAGCAGACAGAAAATCAATCAAGCAAAGTCAAAAACACTCAAAAGTTTTGTCAATCCACATTTTTAGCATGATTATTAGCTTAAGCAATGTGGCATGAAAATCAGGGTGTGACAGACCTACCCCCCTTACAAGAATCTCGTCCCCGAGATTCCCAGACTAGGCGTGGAAAGGAAACACGGATTCTTGGATATGGGGTAGTCTTCACTTCTTCTCGCTGGTTCTGCTTCCGAGTGGTGCTCCATGGAATCTTGAAGTACTTGGTGGTGTGGCTTCTTGCTTGTTACCTTCTTTGATGCAGGTTGCCGAGGGGTCTCTTGAGTAGGTTAGGTTGAGCTGGATGTCAAAGGTTCGGTGATGTCCTTGCGGGCACCGGGCTAGTTAGGAAGTAAGAAGTACTTCCAGAGTGGTGACTCGTGGAAGATTTGGTGCACGGAGGGTAACTCAGATGTTAAGTCTAGCTGGGAGCCATCTACTATTTGTCTTGAAGTGGCCTTGAAGAAAGGTCAATAAATCTTGGTGTGAGCGTTCCTTCGACACGGAAATGCTCGGTTCCTTCGAGAGGAGTGGTTTGCAGATACGCCCGGTCTTGGACGCATAAGTTCATTTGTTGATGATGGTGGTCGATGTAGTCCTCCTTTCTTGACATGCCGGTCTTCAATCGTCTTCTAACCAGCTGTGCGTCTCTTCTTCCGTCTTTGGGAAGACAAGTAGGCCATCAAATGATGATGTTACCCAACTTGTCCAATTACCCCATGAGGTCTATGGGGTACGCAAGGTAGGCTGGGGGTATTGGTGGTGGTCTCCGTTGAGTATTTGCAGAGGCCTTCCTGACTTAGAGCCAAGGTCCATGGTCGGAATCTGACCAGGTTGTGGCCTGGTGGGGCTTAAGGGTTTCAAGGATTCTAGTGAGTGAGTGAATGTTTATCATCTTATCCTTAAGCACATTTTCTGAGATGCCAATAGCTCTATCTAGTACTCCGAACGAAAAAGCATCTTCTCGCATAGACCAACTTCAATCACCATTCATGCCTTACATATCCTCATGACTCTCAAAAGGCGGTCTAACAAAATTTTACTTGTCTACGATCCCAATAATCACATGCATGGCTACCCCGGGCATACAGGCTGCCAAGCAAGAGTAAACACCACAATCCCAAGCGTCCAACTTATTCTTGCAAGGCTCAAGATAATGCATCTCTATACTAAGGAAACACGTCATATGCCACTCCAAGATTTTGTTTCCTTCCTATAGATCAACTCCAATAGCCCGGTAATTTCCATCAATCACCACATAATCCAACAATTCTACGAATCCGATGTCTACGGTGTTCCACAAGATCTCAAGTCCCTATAATACCCAAATACTTGGAAGGACTATGCATTACGATAGTAAGTCCACCAAATTCCCATCATCCAGGTCAAGTAAACTCCAAGGTCATGATCCCACCAATATGAAATCTCACAATCCACCAAGGTCTCAGATAATTCCTCGAAGTCACTGACATAAAGCCACCAAGTCATCTGGCTTATATCCCCAAATTGGTCTATCTATGGCATCGTCAGTTCTTGAGCTATATTAGGATGAAAATGTGCTCGTCCACTGCGTCCACTAGCTCCTTTATGAACCCAGTGTTGTGCAAGGTCACAAAGGCTTAACTGGTTTTCTTGTTATACTATGGGTTTGGCACATGGTCAAGGGTTCGAGCTGGAGTGTCTCGTGAAGTCTCAGAGGGTCTAGGAATGGGTTACTAGTCTGGAGGGTTTAAACATAATTCTACGGGGTTGTACTTGGTCACGGAGGTTGTAGCAGAAGTCTTCAGTGCCAGTTGGTTGCCGATGTAGAATCCTTGGTGCATCTTGTCTGGCGGGTCTTCAGTTGGGGAGAGAGAAGAGAGGGAAAAAGTAGCGTAGAGGAGGGAAATGCCTAAAGGGGGTTCTATAGTGCAGGTGCAAACAAACAGGTGCAAAAAGACCCAAGCAAAAGAAATAAATCAAAGAAGATGATATAGCCATGAACTTGTTGCCTAGGGCAAAAGTGCGACTTAACACAACAAATAAGAGCAAGCAACACACAATCATGGTTCTATTCGAACCATTATACGGACTCGACTGTGCATAGGGGGTACACGACTCATCCTACCCTAGGGGTTCTCGGACTCAGCAGTCGTGACTTGTGCCTCGTGCAGTCTTCTGAGTTTTCCTCAGGTGTTGCTATGTCCCTTGTAGTAGTTTGATGAATGATCCGGGTTGAGCCTGAAGAATCTTCAACAACTTCTCGCCTGATGAAGTGATGTGGTGAAGGTGCCTCCTTGTAGCTGGCGTTGGCTTGGTCTTCTCTTGTCTCTTTAATCATGACGATCCCTTGACCCTTCGGGGCGTCGAGGGTACCAGGTAGGCAATCCGTATGCAATGACAATAACAAGGCATAATAGAGGTCCAACATGTCGGTTTCGTTGATGAAAACATCGACACCAAGAGCGGGGGACGAAGAGAACCATTTTCATGCTCACTATAGTGAGGCGGACCAAATGGTGAGGTTCTCATCCACCGGTGGTTGCTGATACAACAACGGTAGTGATAGGATTACTCCATTGGCGATGCATATCATGATTTTGCATAACCTATACCCTGGTCATCATAGGCCAATGTTGCATCTTCTTGGGGCACTGTCAAGGGTTTCACCATCTTATGGGTCTTCATGTCCTCATTCATCGAGGGTGTAGTTTCTGTTGGTATCGTCTTGTCATGGTGTCGCCACTCTTGCATGTAGAAGTGGTGGGTGAGGGTCTGGCAAGATGCACTCCATGAGGATTACAGAAAATCCAGTGGTCTGGGGCATAAGGGTTCTAGCGACCAAAGCTTTGAAGGGGAAGAGATCAAGTATAGCCTAGTTTTTGAAAAACCGAGAAGGGAAGAGAAGTATAGATAGTTTTGAAAACTAGTAATAGTTTTGGAAATAGTTTTACCCTAACTAACGACCATGCTAACTAAGGCTTCCTACAGTCAGGATGGCTCTGATACCAGCTCTGTGGGGACCCCGACTCGTAAGTCGAGATCACCGAATGCACGTGTACAGTGATCCCAAAGATCAATGCTCACTGAACACACAGAAGCTGAATAACAAGAGTCTTACATCCATACATACCGTATTACAGAAATAGGACCATTAAGGTCAAGTCTCGAGTATAACATCGCAGCGGAAATCTTCAACAACAACTTGGACCCATGCCATCTACCTTAACCCTACAGGCATTCTGACTGGGAAGCGTCCTAGCTCGCATGCTCGTCACCAAGAAATCTTCATCATATCCTGTTCTCTCATGACTGGACAATAAAATAACCAGTGGCAAGCCAATGAGTACTTTGAATGTACTCGCAAGCAACCCAAGTGTGATGACAGAATAATTATGCAAGGCTCTACTGCTAAATTGGCAGTTTTGCGGAAAGCTAGTTTTTCATGTGCAAGTATGATCAACATATAACATGGACATGTATGTGCGTGCAACAAGTATCAGGAGGTTTCCGACATCAATATCAAGAAAGAGTCATGAACAACTCTTTCTCATGCTCATCATGACTTTATCACAATCGCATCAACAGATTCACCCAAACCGTGTTGTTTTCCAGAAACTTATGGACATAGTCTAAGTAGCACCACCCAACTGTCCTTGACTGCGGACACGGCTATTCGAATAGTTTGACACTCTGCAGAGGTTGCGCACTTTACCCACAAGATCCGGGAAGCTTTCGTGTCACCCACGATCCCGCAGTACCTCAAGTACTCGGGGGAAGCACCCGGTCATTATCTTTCCTTAGACGACACTAACATAGAGTCCACTCGATGGTACACGGCCCTCGAGTACAAACAATAGATCGTGGGACTTGCCCTAATTTCAATGTCACGCGTACCCGAAGGGACCAACGGTGTGTCCAGTGCCCTGTAAAAACAGTCATGGTCGTCTATCCAAGCACGACCCCGTCCCGGGAAAGACCTCAAGTCTTCCCGTCACTAGTAATGCGGGCACCATGCTAGTATCGGCCTAAGTAATCAATAAAGCCCCGTCCCATAAGGGGTAGAGTGGTTGCACATGTTTGGTTGGGACGGTAGTCACACATAAATCTAATCCATCTCCATAAACAACGCTTTCGTCAAGCCTCGGCACACTACTTCTTCACCAAGTAGTGCCCTAGTTCCTCATCAACTCCCGGGGGCATAAGTGGTACTATTAACCCTGACCCATTTTGCGTAGCCACTATTAAAGCAACCTGACTACTCCCACCCACATAACCCTCATAGGAAGGTAGGGACATGTTTGATGCAAGTTCAATAGCAAAGTAGCAAAGGCACCAACCAAAGTGGTCACCTCTTCTACATGATTCTGATGCATTGATAATAAGGTGCTATGAGACATGCATAAAAAGGTTTCTCGAACATGGTCAAAGGGCTGCTTGCCTTATCCTTCCGATTCTTCAAACCTTCTGGTCCATATCCGAGTACTCCGTTTATTTCGTCAACTAACGATGGAAACAATCATAATAAGCAACACAACAAGGCAAAAATAAAAGTGCTCTAAAAATAGGAGTTGGACTTTTCTAGGATACCTCTGGTCATATGAAAAATAACCAAGGTGGTTTCATTGGGGTATGATCAATTGATGGTTTGGCACATCTCAATATGATGGAATCAACGGTTTTATGGATTGGAAAGAAGTGTACAGAAATATATTTTTGAACAATGAGCAAAGGCACCCATCAACAAGTCATGATTTTAGAAGCATCTAGGAGTTGGTTTCACTGGATTTGGAGTTCAAATGAATTTCCTAGGATTTTGCAAAGCTGATAAATATGAAGAAATGGCTCATTATTTGGTAGGGTACATAAAGTATTAATAAAAATGTTCCAAAACTAAGTTTGGATATGACAAGCATCTAGGAATTTGAACCACTGCATTTGGATCAAATTTGAGCCCTCTGTGATTTTCTAAAGTTCATCACAGAAAATGGAATAAGGGTATTTGATAATTATTTGTGAAGGAAATGTTTCTGAAAAAATGTGCATCTTGCACCATGTGATAGAGCATGATTTATGGAGCAAGAAGAAATTTGAATCATCAAGTTTGGAGTTTATTTGAATTTTTATGGGTTTTTGAAGTTGACTGGAAAAGAAAAAGGAGAGGAGAAAGGGTTATACCCTTTACTGCGCATAGGGCGGAAGATAGCCGCACAGCAACTGGGCCGGCCCAACAGCTCGGCCGCGTGCACAGGGGGGTGTGTGACGTCGGAGGTGCCTTCGTGGAGTACGCCTTCGCGCTGGGAAGGCGTCTTCCAGCCGCCCCCCTCCACTTAAACGACGTGGCGGTCGGCTGCGTCGCTGACCTGCGGGGCCCAGCCACAGGTCTTCTCGTCGCCCCCGGGCCATCTTCTCCGGCCCGACGCCGGGCAGGGGAGGTCTTCGACCGCCGGCGCAGCCGTCGCCTGGGGATGCGGGAGGGCCGGACGAGGTGCCCAGGAGCTCCGGCTCTCCACCCCGCACCCGAGGGTGGCTGCGAGCCCGCCAAAGGAGGCCCACAGCCTCGCCACCACAGGGAGGCCGCGGCGGCCGCGTGGTCTTCTGCGGTGCCACGCCAGGAGGAATTCCCAGGCCAAGGGGAGGGCTGGTCCGTCCCTGGGGACTCCCCGAGGTGGACTCGGACCTGGAATCAAAGAAGGGGAAGGAGAGAGCGGCCGAGGTGCCCGAATCCGAGCGGCGGTCGGCGGCGGCACTCCGGCCATGGAGGGGGTAGGAGGCCACGGGAGAGAGTTCGAGGGTGTCTGGGAGGTTGTCGGAGTGCTGGAAGAGCGAAAGGAGTCGCGAGAGAGAGCCCAATGGGGCTATATATAGCGCGCGCATCGGTGCACCGTGGGCGCGGTCCAGGGCGCGCACGGGCGAGCTTCATAGAGGGGAGAGGAGAGAGGGCCAGGCGGGGACCGGTGACGTGCTGTGTCCCAGACGTCGAGGCAACCTCGGGGTCATGCTGGGGAGGCCCGAGGCTATCGGGGCATCGGGATGGGGGGCGGCTACAGTGCTCCAGAACACTATAGCGCGCTCCAGAGCATGCATTTGGCTGCCATTGACATTGCTTGGCATCCAGGGCGTGGCCAATGGTGTCCAGGGGGTTGAGAGAGTAGTAGAATATAGGGAGGTGGCCTTGGATGCTCTGGGGAGCCACTGGAGTGAGGAGGGAGGTGAGGAAGAAGGAGATTACTGCTGTCCAGAAGAGTAAATTGGGGTTTTACCCCCCTCCAATGATTGAGCTGAGGTAGGGGAGAGTTACTGGAGGTAGAAGATGATCAGGTTTACCTGTGGTAAGAATTTGAGGTAAAGGGAAATAGGGGAAGGAGTCAAAACAATGGTTTTGGTAAATTTGCAGAAGGTGTTTGATCATGTTTTGGGAAAGCAAATGACTTCCAATTGACATGGGACTTAACAGGATGGAATGCCACACACAATTAGGCCCCTCCACCAAATTTGAGCTCATTTGGGGAAAGTTGCCAATGTAACTTTGGTGAACCCTAGAAGTCATCAGAAATGGTTTCACCATGTTTGAGTTAAGCTAATCATCTCCCCTTGATGCACCACTTGGTGTAGTGTCGTCATTTGGGGTTATGATCATGCCCACAAAGTTTGAAGCCCCAGGTAAAAAGTTGACAATGTAGAGTTGTTCAAATTTGAATTTGAACAGGAATGGTTTCGGGGCACTTAGATCAAGTTATGCTTCTCCAAAACTTGTGCCATTTGGCATAGATGCATAATTACATCATTTTAGCATGTGCACCAAGTTTGAGAGCATTTGGTCAAGTTTGGCAATGTAAAGTTGCTCAAACTTCAAAATGGACAGAAATGGTTTTGAGGGGATTATATGATGATTCCTTGATCTTGAAGGCATGAGGCTTTGCAAGATCATCAAATATGTCATATATGACATGATAGAATTTCCCTGGAATTTTTGGAGAAAATTTCCTTTGTAAATATTTCAAAAGCTTGAAATATCCAGAAAGGGTTTTGGAAGGATTTGTCCAATATTTTGAACATGACCATGTGTTGAAACTCTTATATATGGACAATATATGTCCTATGAGTCCCCCTGAATTTTGGCAAATATTTTTGAAATAGTAAAATAATATTTCCCTATTAAAGACCATTTCTGGCCTTAAGAAAAAGCTTTTAAATAAAATATAAAAATAACTTTTAAATTATAATTTTGTGGTTTCTGGGAGTCCTATACCTAATAGGATTCAAATATACTTTTTGAAAGATTTTTCACACCCTAAATAAGGTACTTGTAGTGCAAACCTCAATTCAGGGGTTTTTTGGAAAACTAATTTTAGAAAATACTATTTGGCCAAAATATTTTTGTAAGAAAATTCTGTACTGGTCTATACACATGGCATGATCATTGGGAAAAGGTTTTGGATCAAGGAAATGAAGTATAAGAATTGGAGGATTTATTTGATTTTTAGAGCACTACCAAACAGCAGACAGAAAATCAATCAAGCAAAGTTAAAAACACTCAAAAGTTTTTGTCAATCCACATTTTTAGCATGATTATTAGCTTAAGCAATGTGGCATGAAAATCAGGGTGTGACAGATACCCTATGCATGCACATTAAGTCAATAGTTATGCAATGAAATTATATCTTACTCGTGTTGCATTATTGGGTGTTAGTTATGTTTAATTTTCATTTATTATGGTCTTTGTTCCTTTGTTGGTCACTTCTCAATCTATTTGCTAGCCGTCACTTTGTACTAAGTGGATATACTACTTGGGCATCCAGATCCAAAAATCCATGTTCTGCCAAATGAGTCCACCATAGTTACCTATATGTTGTATTTTCGTGCCGTCCTAAGCAAATTTTTATGTGCCAACTCTAATTTCAAAATAAACTTATCTTTTTTGTGCTCGTACTGCTCATGAAGCGGCGAGGGGTGGCTGATATTTTTTCATGCTAGATGTTTTATTCTCAAGATGAGTGTTTATTCACTTGTCATTGCATGAGATTACGGCAGTAATAGGGATTCCCAGTCCAGAAATGAAAATGAAATTTACTTTATGTTGTAAAATAATAAATTCCTCGGAAAGTGTTGGTATGGACGGTACCCGTGGATACGGCTAGCCGTAGAATGTGAAAGTATGGTGAAAAAAGGAATAGACTTTATTTTATGTTTGGGAACCGCCTATAATGTTTTTAGCATGGAAAGTATTGGGAAGTCTTAGTCATTCTTGTTGACGAGAAAAGCATACCACCCAAAATAATTTTATCTCTCACTTTAAACTTCCAGCTCTAGCACCTATAAAAATCCCTACTTCCCTCTACAAAGGGCCTATCTATTTACTTTATGAAATTTCTATTTTTATTTGAGTCTCATATTCTCTTATAAAGCACCAACTAAAGAACATTATTATCGCACTTGAGCATTGGATGTTGGTAATATTTGAGTGTATTTCATGAATGTATCAATGATTGAGCGTAATGGGCTAGGGATAGCTTTCTTTAGCATTGACATTTTGAAAAACATGGTTGCTTCTCAGTATATATGCTTGAGTATTGATGTATTCATGTCAAATTTTAGACTATTGCTTTGAATCATTCATGTCCAAATGTCCATGCTACCAAACAAAAGAGTACACTACTGCAGGTTGCTGCTAATGCGACACTACGAGAAGAGACCCTTCGAGAAACTGTGTGATACGTCCATTTTTCATCACGCTTTTATGTTGATATTATTGCACTATGGGCTGTTATTACACGTTATGTCACAATACGTATGCCTTTTCTCTCTTATTTTACAAGGTTTACATGAAGAGGGAGAATGCCGGCAGCTGGAATTTTGGGCCAGAAAAGGAGCAAACATTGGAGACCTATTCTTCACATCTAAAAAAGCTCCAAAACTCCACGAAACACCGTTTCAGAATATATATAAAAATATCTGGCAAAAGAGGTCTGCCAGGGGGGCCACCACCTGTACACGAGGGTGGAGGTGCACCCCCTCCCCCTGGGCGTGCCCCCTGCCTCCTGGGCTAGCTGGTGACGCCCCGATGCCCATCTTCTTCTATATGAGGTGCTTTGACCTGGAAAAAGTCATAAGGAGGCTTTCGGGACCAGACGTCGTTGTCTCGAGGCAGAACCTTTGTGGAAAGAATCTAGGGCTTCGGAGGAGCTGTTCTGCCGGGGATACTTCCTTCCGGGAGGGGGAAATCGTTACCACCGTCATCACCAACAACTCTCCCATCTTGGGGAGGGTTATCTTCATCAACATCTTCACCACCACCATCTCCTCTCGAACCCTAGTTCATCCCTTGTATCCAATCTTTGTATCAAACCTCAGACTGGTAACTGTAGGGTGCTAGTAGTGTTGATTACTCCTTGTAGTTGATGCTAGTGGGTTTATTTGGTGGAAGACCATATGTTTAGATCCATTACGCATATTAATACCCTTCTGATCATGAAAAATATTATGTCTTGTGAGTAGTTACTTTTGTTCCTGAGGACATGGGAGAAGTCTTGCTATAAGTAGTCATGTGAATTTGGTATCCGGAAAGTTCGATATTTTGATGAGATGTATGTTGTCTTTCTTCTAGTGGTGTCATGTGAACGTCGACTACCTGACACTTCACCATTGTTTGGGCCTAGAGGAAGGCATTGGGAAGTAATAAGTAGACGATTGGTTTCTAGAGTAACAGAAGCTTAAACCCTAGTTTATGTGTTGCTTCGTAAGGGGCTGATTTGGATCCACTTGTTTCATGCTATGGTTAGGTTTACCTTAATACTTCTTTTGTAGTTGCGGATGCTTGCAATAGAGGTTAATCATAAGTGGGATGTTGTACAGGTAAGGGCAGCATCTAAGCACCGGTCCACCCACATACCAAATTATCAAAGTAACGAACGCGAATCATATGAACGTGGTGAAAACTAGCTTGACGATAATTCCCATGTGTCCTCGGGAGCGTTTTCCTTCATATAAGAGTTTGTCCAGGCTTTTCATTTACTACAAAATGGATTGGGCCATCTTGCTGCACCTTATTTACGTTTACTATTTGTCACTTGCTACCAACTACCTTATCACAAAACTATCTGTTATCGATCATTTCAGTGCTTGAAGAAAATACCTTACTGAAAACTGCCTATCATTTCCTTCTGCTCCTCGTTGTGTTTGACACTCTTACTTATAGAAAGGACTACGATAGAGCCCATAAACTTGTGGGTCATCAAGACTCTTTTCTGATGCCGTTGCCGGGGAGTGAATCGCCTTTGGTAAGTGAAATTTGGTAAGCAAAAGTTCATATAGTGTGCTGAAATTTACTGTCACTTGTTACTATGGCTCATAATCATTTGAGGGGCTTGTTCAGGGTATCTTCACCCAGACGAGTAGAGCAAAGAGTTGCTCCTCAACCTACTGAACCTACAGAAAATGTTTGCTTTGAAACTCCTTCGGGTATGACCGAGAAAGTGCTAGATAATCCCTTTACAGGAGATAGAACACTGCATCCCGATTTGCACATAATCTACGTGGATGAAGTTTGTGGATTATTTAAGCTTGCAGGTATGCACGAGGATGTTATCAAGAATAAGATCTTCCCTTTATCTTTGATGGGAGATGCATTGACATGGTTTAGGCTATGCGATGATATTGGATCATGGAACTATAATGGACTCAGGTTGGAATTTCATCAGAAGTTCTACCCTATGCATCAGGTTCATCGTGATCGTAATTATATATATAATTTTTGGCCTCGTGAAGGAGAAAGCATCGCTCAAGCTTGGGGGAGGCTTAAGTCAATTTTATATTCATGCCCCAATCATGAGCTCTCAAGATGAATGATCATTCAAAATTTTTATGCTCGGCTTTCTCTCAATAATCGCTCCATGCTCGATAATTCTTGTATTGGTTCTTTTATGATGAAGTCTATTGAATTCAAATGGAATTTATTGGAAAAAATTAAATGCAACTCTGAGATTGGAATCTTGATGAAGGTAAGGAGTCAGGTATGACCCCTAAGTTTGATTGTGTTAAGGCTTTTATGGATACCGGTGTTTTCCGTGAATTTATCACTACATATGGACTTGACTCTGAGATAGTAGCTTCTTTCTGTGAATCATTTTCTACTCATGTTGACCTCCCCAAGGAGAAGTGGTTTAAATACCATCCTCCCATTGAAGTAAAAGTAGTTGAACCTGTTAAAGTTGAAGAAAAGACTATCACTTATAATGTTGATCCTATTGTTCCTACTTCTTATATTGAGAAACCACCTTTTCCTGTTAGAATAAAGGATCATGCTAAAGCTTCAACTGTGGTTCCTAAGAGCCATACTACAACACCTGCACCCTCTGAGCAAATTAAAGTTGAACCTAGTGTCGATATGGTTAAAGATCTCTTGGTTGAAAATTTACATGGACATGTAATTTACCTCCAAGAAGAAGCTGCTAGAATATCCAAACCCGATACTAGGAATAAACATAGACCTGTTGTTGGCATGCCTGTTATTTCTATTAAAATAGGAGATCATTTCTATTAAAATAGGTGCTAGTGCAAGTATAATACATATTTCCTTATATAAAGAAATTATGCATCATATTGCACCTGCTGAGTTAGAAGGGATTGGTGTTACTACTAAGCTTGCTAATAGAGACACTATTTCACCAGTTGGGATTGTTAGAGATGTTGAAGTCTTTTGTGGGAAGGTTAAATACCCTGCTGATTTTCTTATTCTTAGATCCCCACAAGATGATTTTTGTCCCATTATATTTGGTAGACCCTTCTTGAATATTGTTAATGCTAAGATAGACTACGTAAAAGATATTTTTACTGTTGGTTTAGGGGATATGTCTCATGATTTTAACGTTGCTAAATTTCGTAGACAACCCCATGATAAAGAATTACCTAGTAAGGATGAAATTATTGGTCTTGCTTCTATTGTTGTGCCTCCTAATGATCCTTTAGAACAATATCTACTAGACCATGAAAATGATATGTATATGAATGAGTGAAGGGAAATAGATGAAATATTCTTTAAGCAGGGACCCATATTGAAAAACAACTTGCCTGTTGAAATCCTAGGGGATCCTCCTCCAACTAAGGGTGATACCGTGTTTGAACTTAAACCATTACTTTATAATCTTATGTATGTTTATCTCGATGAAAAGAACATATATGATGTTATTATTAGTGCTAACCTTTCAAAGCAGGAAGAAGAGAAACTATTGAAAACACTAAAGAAGCACCGTGCTGCTATTGGATATACTCTGGATGATCTTAAGGGCATTAGTCCCACTCTATGCCAACACAAGATAAAATTGGAAGAGGATGCCAAACCGGTTATTGATCATCAACAACAGTTAAATCCTAAGAGGAAAGAAGTGGTAAGGAAGGAAATACTAAAGCTTCTAGAGGCAGGTATTATCTATCGAGTTGCTGATAGCCCGTGGGTAAGTCTTGTCCATTGTGTCCCTAAGAAGGGAGGTATGACTGTTGTTCCTAATGATAATGATGAATTGATCCCACAAGGAATTGTTACAGGTTATAGGATGGTAATTGATTTCTGCAAATTAAATAAAGCTACTAAGAAGTATCATTACCCTTTGGCTTTTACTGATCAAATGCTAGACAGGTTATCCAAACATACTCATTTTTGCTTTCTAGATGGTTATTCTGGTTTCTATCAAATACCTGTGTCAAAAGAGGATCAAGAAAAGACTACTTTTACTTGTCCTTTCGGTACCTTTGCTGATAGATGTATGCCTTTTGGTTTATGTAATGCACCTGCTACCTTTCAAAGATGCATGATGGCTATATTCTCTTATATTTGTGAAAAGATTGTTGAGGTTTTCATGGATCATTTTTCCGTTTACTGAACTTCTTTTGATGATTGCTTGAGCAACCTTGATTTAGTTTTGCAGATATGTGAAGACACTAATCTTGTCTTGAATTGGGAGAAGTTCCACTTTATGGTTAATGAAGTCATTGTCTTGGGACATAAAATCTCGGAAAGAGGTACTCAAGTTGACAAGGCTAAGGTTGATGCTATTAAAAACATGCCGTGTCCCAAGGACATCAAAGGTATACGAAGTTTCCTTGGTCATGTCGGGTTTTATAGGAGGTTCATTAAGGACTTCTCCAAAATCTCCAGGCCTCTGACTAATCTCTTACAAAAAGATGTTCCTTTTGTCTTTGATGATGATTGTTTAGAAGCACTTGAAATACTTAAGAAAGCATTAATCTCTGCACCTATTGTCCAGCCTCTTGACTAGAATTTACCCTTTGAGATTACGTGCGGTGCTAGTGATTATGCTGTAGGTGTTGTTCTATGACAAAGAGTTGATAAGAAATTGAATGTTATCCAATATGCTAGTAAAACTCTAGACAATGCCGAGAGAAATTATGCTACTACTGAGAAGGAGTTTTTAGCAGCTGTATTTGCATGTGATAAGTTTAGACCTTACATTGTTTATTCTAAAGTAACTATTCACACTGACCATGCTACTATCAAATACCTTATGGAAAAGAAATATGCTAAACCTAGACTTATTAGATGGGTTCTCTTGCTGCAAGAATTTGATTTGCGTATTATTGATAGAAAGGGAGATGAGAATCCCATTGTAGACAACTTGTCTAGGCTAGAGAATATTCTTGATGACCCACAACCAATTGATGATAGCTTTCCTGATGAACAATTAGCTGTCATAAATACTTCTCATACTGCTCCATGGTATGCTGATTATGCTAATTACATTGTTGCTAAGTTCATACCACCTCGTTTCACATACCAGCAAAAGAAAAAGTTCTTCTATGATTTGAGACATTACTTCTGGGATGATCCGCACCTGTGTAAAGAAGGAGTAGATGGTATTATTAGATGTCGTGTACCTGAGCATGAACAGGAACAGATCCTACGCAAGTGCCACTCCGAAGCTTATGGAGGACACCATGCTGGAGATAGAACTGCACATAAGGTATTGCAATCTGGTTTTTATTGGCCTACTCTCTTCAAGGATGCTCATAAGTTTGTCTTATCTTGTGATGAATGTCAAAGAATTGGTAATATCAATAGATGTCAAGAAATGCCTATGAATTATTCACTTGTTATTGAACCATTCGATGTCTGGGGCTTTGATTATATGGGACTGTTTCCTTCCTCTAATGGGTATACACATATTTTAGTTGATGTTGATTATGTTACTAAGTGGGTAGAAGCTATTCCAACTAGTAGTGCTGATCACAACACCTCTATTAAGATTCTTAAAGAAGTTATTTTTCCGAGGTTTGGAGTCCCTAGATACTTAATGAATGATGGTGGTTCACACTTTATTCATGGTGCTTTTCGTAAAATGCTCGCTAAGTATGATGTTAACCATAGAATTGCATCCCCATATCACCCACAGTCTAGTGGTCAAGTAGAACTAAGTAACAGAGAGCTGAAATTAATTTTGCAAAAGACAGTTAATAGGTCTAGAAAGAATTGGTCCAAGAAACTTGATGATGCATTATGGGCCTATAGAACTGCATACAAAAATCCTATGTGTATGTCTCCATATAAGATTGTTTATGGAAAAGAATGTCGCTTACCCCTCGAGCATGAACATAAGTGTAAGTGCATCTAGTGCCCCCTAGTTGGTTTTGGAGTATTGCCGACAAACGAGGTTGAGGGACTAATGTGTTTGTGAGAATTTGCAGGATAACATAGGTAATAGTTCCTCACAGATTCGGTTTAACTTCCAGAGATGAACCCTAGAAATGTGCGAAGAGAGTGAAGTCAATGGTGGTACGAGAAGACATTCACGTGAAGATAATGGCCTATGAAGACATTCACTGAAGACTATAGAATGCGAAGACATAGTTTCTCTCGTAATTCTTTTTATTCCTTCTTGAGTCATAGGATCCACTTTACTGTTAAGTGCGGTCTAAGTGAACACAGTTGAATAACTGAGGTCATGCTCAACCAAAACACCTATGTCTTCAAGCGAAGACAAATGAGAGAAAATCTTATCCAGAGCTGGATAAGTCAGCTTTACTTGGAGCTCAAGTAAAGTTGCCGCGTGTGTTCGAAATCCGACCGTTAGACACGTGTCAGTTCCTTAGTGACCAAGGATCTTTTCGAACATATCATGTCGGGTTGCCTCATGGCCATAAATAGCTCACCCCCTACACCATAAATTGGTGGCTGCTCAGAGTTAGTGCACGGCTTTTGTCGTTTGAGAGCAACCCACCTCCAAAGCCTTTGAGAGAAAAGATCCTTTTTTAGGACAAAACCCAAAACCCCCAAAGCCAAAGAGAGTTAAGCATCACTGAAGTCTTTCTGTCTGTGTGACCTGAAGACTTGTTACACTTGAGGACTGTGCTTCCTCCTGTCGGTTAGGCGTCATGTTCAGAGCGTCCTAGAGTGATTGTGGAGTGCCAGTGAACAAAGTCTATGAAGGTTCAGAAGTCTACCTTGAAGACTTACCCGAGTGATTGGCTGAGGAATGTGTGTCCTTAGCTCAAGTGGAATACGGTGAGGACTGTGTGTCTGGGACTGTGTGTCCTCAGGTTTGAATACCTAGCCGCCCTAACCAGATGTACAGTTGAGACAACAACTGGAACTCGTCTACCAAATCTCTGTCTTCATCAAGCAACTTGTTCTATCTCTATTCTCTTTTACATTTCAGTTTGTCTTTGTGAAGCCATTACTCGTCTGCCTGCTATGTTTGTCTTCACTGTGTGAAGACCACTATCTGTTTAGCTTCAGTTATATCTTCCATCTCGATCCATGTCACTTTTGTCTTCCGTTGTATAACATATAGGTTCATTTCTATCGTTTCTCTTCAAATCCCTCAAGCTTTGAAGACTTTCGTAAAAATCGCCTATTCACCCCCTCTAGTCTATAACTTGCACTTTCAATTGGTATCAGAGCAAGGTGCTCCCTTGTTCTATGTGATTCGGTTTAACCACCTGGAGTTTTAGCTATGTCGACTGTAGGGATAATCAAAGTCCCCGTTGCGTGTCCTGTCTTCGATGGCACTGATTACCCCGACTGGAAGAATAAGATGCGCATGCATCTTGAAGCTATTGATGTCGACCTCTGGTATGTCGTCAAGAATGGTGTTACCATGGCCGGTGAAGGTGTCACTCCTGCTGATGTCAAGAAGTTCATTCAGCTGGATTCAACTGCTAATAATACCATCTGCTTTCATCTGACCAAAGGACAGTATGGCTGTGTGAGTGCTCTGGAAATGTTGAAGCTAGTCTGGTATTGGCTCTCCAAGGTCAATGAAGGCATCTCAACCCAAAGATACTCAAGGATCAGTGTTCTTCGCAACCTCTTCAACCGCTTCAAGAGAAACAAAAGTGAGAACGTCTAGCTCACCTCTTCAACCGCCTCACTGACATTACCAATGAGCTTCATGCACTCGGCGCCACTGAGATCACAAAGCATGAAATCGTGAAGACACTCCTGAGATCACTTGATAGCTCATTTGACACCCTAGCCCTGATGATTCAAGAACGTCCTGACTACAGGACTCTCTATCCGCCTGACATACTTGAGAGGCTCAACACACATGAGTTTCAGCTATCTGAGAAAAGAGACATCTATGGACCAAACTATGGCCGAACTCGCGCCTTGAAGGCCAAGGCTGCTTCCTCATCTGAAGAAGAATCTGAATGCAGTTCTGACGATTCTGAAGACATTGGCAAAGAACTAGCGATGCTTGTGAAGAAGTTTCAAAGGTTCTCAAGGAGGAAAAGCTTCGGAAAGTCTTCAAGATCCAGCTCAAGAAATGATGAAGCTTCCTCTCGTTACTACAAGAAGAGAACTTGCCACAAGTGCAAGAAACCTGGTCACTACATCTCTAAGTGTCCACTATGGGACAACGAAAACAATAATAAGAAGAAGAGCAAGGAATATGATTATCATGACAAGAAGAAAAAGAATTTCTCAAAGTCTTCTTCCAAGTCTTCATCAAAGTCTTCATCACACAAGAAGAGTTCATCTGGCAAGGCTCGTGCTTTTGTTGGCAAAGAGATGGATTCAGTGGAGGAGTCTGCTTCTGAGGAGGCAGAGGTGGAGTCTGAAGAGGAGTCCAATTCAGGTGTCGCAAGCCTGGCTCTGGCTTCAGCATATGTTTCCAAGTCTATTTTCAACACTGAAGATCATGGCCTCATCACCAACCCAAATGCCACAGATGAAGATGACTCTACTCCCACCTTCTGCTTCATAGCACGTGGTACCAAGGTAAACTCACGCGATGCTTACTATCAAACCTCGTGAAGATGACTCAGATTGTGAATCCAAACCTAGCTACAAAACACTTGCTAAAATTGCAGTTGAGCAACAGAAAGCTATGGAACATATTCAAAAACTGATAGACAAAAGAGATGATTTGTTGGACGTTGAAATGACCCGATCTCAGTCCTTAATTGAAGACATTAAAAATCCTCATGTTAAGTACAAAGAACTTGAAAGTCGTCATGAAACGCTCTCAACTACTCATGAAAAGCTTCTTTGATTATCTTAAAAGGAAGCAAGAACTTGATAAATTGAGAGTGGCTCATGAAGATCTTCAAAAAGAGAATGAGTTACTTCGTGCTCAACAGATCAGTCCCGCTCAGGAAGTATTTGAACCACCATGTCTAAACTGCCTTGAGCGTGATAACGCTAACTCTGTTGTTGAATGTTCTATATTGCTGTTACTGTCGCAATATCTTCAACTGCTGATGTGGTAACTACCCCCTCTAAGGAGGATACCACTACTATTGTTGATGAGAATGTCAGGTTGAAGACATTTCTTGAAACAGGAATGTTCAAAAGTCTTAATGGGCATTAGACACTTTGTGATGTCCTATAGAAACAGATTCTAAATCGAAACCCTATGAAAGAGGGTGTTGGGTTCGAAAGGAAAATGAATGTTGATGGTTCCTACTGGAAGCCTGAGCAGTATCCCAAAACCACATGGGCTGCTGCAAAAGACCCACCAGTACATCCATCCACTTTATTTTGGCTTCACTTGTGCTAACCCAGTCATTATCGATGAATCATTTGATGCTTACTATAAACTATTTAAGAATCAGAGTGTTGAAGTGTTTGCCAGGTATATTGGTAC
The DNA here is from genome assembly GCA_902687465.1 of Secale cereale. NCBI lineage: Eukaryota > Viridiplantae > Streptophyta > Magnoliopsida > Poales > Poaceae > Secale > Secale cereale. The sequence continues at coordinate 183,873,975 of LR738709.1, forward strand.
TAACTGCAGGAATGGGCCACCAATGAAGAAGATCTGGGTGCCCAAAGGTTGTCTTGAGAATCTTCCTGTGAATGTCATCATGACACCACCTGGGAAGAAGACAAGTCCCAGACCAAAGGCTTCATATGGTCCAAAGGCTTCATACAGACTGAGGACTCAACAGAGTCACCCTAACGCCAATGTTTTGTAGGGAAACCATACTCAGACCTATGAATATGAGCGTGTCTCATCAAACCACTATGTTCATGAAACTAAGAAATTTTCTGCTTACTCATATGAGTATTATTCACCTCCTGCAAGGCTAATTGCTAGGGCTCCTAAGCCAAAATTCTTAGATGTTGTACTTAGACTTATTGCTTCTAAACCACCCCTAAAGATGTGGGTGGTTAAGAAAAATTAACTTCTCTTCTAGGGAACATCATCTTCCGACTCCAATGCTGGGAACCTTAAACATCTTTTGGGACGCAGGATCAAATGTCCAAATGGTTTAACCATGTATTTCGTCCCATGGTTTCTTGAAAAGTTTCCTATCATGACTTACCAAGATCTAAACTTCCATAACCCACTTGTTCGTCAAATGTTTATGCTTCACACTTCTCTTTGTGAAGACTATGTCGCTAACTGATCTGTAGGGTACTGCTTCGGAATCCACTGAATGGATAATTGACAGTGGATGCACTAACCACATGACTCGTGATCGACATCTTCTCATGGACACAACTCTACGACCTTCTCCCAAAAGTCACATCACATTTGCTTACACTGGTAAAAGCAAGGTACTGGGACTTGGCAGAGTTGCTATCTCAAAGGATCAACACATGGACAAAGTAATGCTTGTTGAATCACTTGGATACAACTTAATGTCAGCCTCCATGTTGTGTGATCTAAATATGATAGTGATATTTGGAAAATATCATTGCCTTGTGCTTATGGAAGCTGGCAAATCTCTAGTCTTCGAAGGACATCGAAAAGGTGATCTGTATATGGTAGATTTCTCTGCAGGACAAGAACTTGTGGTATGTCTTCTTGCAAAAGCTTCAGAATGTTGGCTTTGGCATCGAAGGCTTGGTCACGCTGGCATGAGCAACCTACACACTCTCGTCAAGAAGAAGCATGTCATAGGCATTGAGGGCGTCAAGTTCAAGAAAGATCATCTATGCGGTGCCTGTGAAGGTGGAAAGATGACTAGGGCCAAGCATCCCTCGAAGATAATCATGACCACAACCCATCCCTTCGAGCTGCTTCACATGGACTTAGTTGGCCCCACTCACTACTCTACTTTCACTACTACTGCTTGCTTATATGGTTTCGTGATCGTTGATGACTACTCTAGATACACTTGGGTGCACATAATCCTATTTAAGACTGAAGTGCAGGATGTCTTCAGACGCTTCGCAAATAGGGCCATGAACAACTATGGCATCAAGATCAAGCACATCAGAAGTGAGAATGGAACTGAATTCAAGAACACTGGGCTCGACACCTATCTTGATACATTGGGCATTACGCATGAGTTCTCAGCTCCATACACACCTCAGCAGAATGGTATCGTCGAGCGCAAGAACAGAACTCTCATAGAGATGGCTCGCACTATGCTTGATGAATACAAGAAGATTCTGGCCTGAAGCCATTGATACTGCATGTCATATCATCAACATAGTTTATATTCACAAGTTCTTCAAGAAAACATCATATGAACTACTGACTGGTAAGAAGCCATACATAAGTTATTTCAGAGTCTTCGGTGCTAAGTGCTGGATCAAGGATCCACATCACACTTCCAAATTTGCACCGAAAGCACATGAAGGTTTTATGCTTGTTTAAGGAAAGTACTCGCACACCTATCGGGTCTTCAATCTCTTTCAATATAAAGTGATTGAAACCGTAGATGTGCGGTTTGATGAAACGAATGGATCACAAAAAGAGGACCTATCAAATGTGCTAGATGAAGCCTCTCCAAGTAAATCTATCAAAAAAATGGGTACAGGCGAAATAATACCCACCGAGGAACCAACTGAAGATGAAATCATCATCTCTCCACCCAACAACTCCGAAGACTATGCTCAGCCTGAAGCCAACACTGAACATGATGACAATCAATAGAATGAGCAAAGTCTTCGCCCAGCTCATCCAAGAGTCGCAAATGAAGTTCAAATTGAAAAGATTCTTGATGGCACCAATGCAACTGGTCCACTCACTCGCTCAAAAGCAACTCAGCTAGCAAACTTCTGTGGTCACTCTGCATTTGTCTGAATATCTGAACCCAAGAAAGTTGATGAAGCCTTTAAGGAATCTGAATGGATTCAAGCAACGCAAGAAGAGCTTCAACTTTTTGAGCTTAATAATGTGTGGGAATTGGTAAAGCGTCCTGATGCAAGGAAACATAACATCATTGGCACCAAGTGGATCTACCGCAACAAACAAGATGAAAATGGTCAAGTCGTCAGGAATAAGGCTCGTCTAGTTGCTCAAGGCTATATTCAAGTACAAGGGATTGACTTCGATGAAACCTTTGCTCCTATTGCTAGACTTGAAGCCATTCGCATACTGCTAGCGTACGCCAACTATCATAACATATTTCATTATCAAATGGATCTGAAGAGAGCATTCCTCAATGGGAAAATTCAAGAAGTGTATGTTGCACAACCTCCGGGCTTTGATGACCCAAAGCGTCCTGACATGGTGTACAAGCTAAACAAGGCACTGTATGGACTCAAACAAGCTCCTCGTGCATGGTATGACACACTCAAATACTCTTGAAGAGCAAAGGCTTCAAACCTGGATCATTGGATCCCACACTCTTCACGAAGACATATGATGGAGAACTATTCGTATGTCAGATTTATGTGGATGACATAATCTTTGGATGCACTAACAAAAGATACAGCGATGAATTTGGATACATGATGCAAGAGCAATAGCAGATGTCTATGATGGGTGAACTGAAGTTTTTCCTTGGTCTCCAAATTCGCCAACAGAAGAATGGCATCTTCATATCTCAAGAGAAATACCTCAAAGATTGCCTGAAGAAGTTTGGAATGCGAGATTGCAAAGGGTACACGACGCCAATGCCAACGAAAGGTCAATTGAGCTCCGGCGACAATGGTAAAGAGTTCGATCAAAAGGTATATTGCTCCATGATTGGTTATTTACTCTATTTACGTGCATCTAGGCCTGATATATTGCTTAGCGTTTGTATGTGTGCCCGATTCCATGTGGCACCAAAGGAATCGCATAACCTCGCTGTGAAGCGAATTCTTTGATATTTGGCTCACACCCCCACACTAGGATTATGGTATCCCAAGGGCTCTATATTTGATCTAGTCGGATTCTCAGATCCTGATTATGCTGGTGACAAAGTTGATCGCAAGTCCACCTCAGGCACATGTCACTTTCTTGGACGATCTCTTGTCTGTTGGTCTTCAAAGAAGCAGAACTCAGTGTCCCTCTCCACAGCTGAAGCTGAACACATTGCTGCTGGATCTTGTTGTGCTCAGCTCCTCTGGATGAAGCATACTCTCAAGGATTATGGCTTCAACATGCAAAAGGTGCCTCTATACTACGATAATGAGAGCACCATCAAGATTTCTCATAATCTAGTTCAGCACTCGAAGGCAAAGCACATTGAAATTCGTCAGCACTTTCTCAGAGATCATGTGATCAAGAAGAATATTGAAATCATTCATTTCAACACTGAAGAGCAACTGGCAGATATCTTCACTAAGCCCTTGGATGAGAAAAGGTTTGGCAAGCTGCGGTGTGAGCTAAATATCCTAGAATCCTCAAATGTCATGTGATTGGACACACATGATAACGCTTATGCATTTTGACGACTTAGATGTGCAAACACTAAGTAACGTATGTCTTCAATTCATGAAGACTTACACTCTGGGTGTGAATACATTAATGTGGAAATTGACTCTGGAGCGCCATGATAATTGTGCATCGTGTCCTGGTCTAATACTTCCTATACGGTGGGTAACACCACCACCAAACTTTTTTGAAGATTTCATTTGGCGTCATAACTGCTTTATCTTGACACCGTGTTTGTCTTCAACATTGTTTGTCTTCACAACCCATCTTCTCAATGTTGTTTTAATTGACTCTCTCTCTCTCTCTCTCTCTCTCTCTCTCTCTCTCTCTCTCTCTATATATATATATATATATATATATATATATATATATATATATATATATATATATATATATATATCAAAGTGAATGTGATCGGACCCTGTTCCCCTCTATGCTATATCTCTCCAACTCAGTCTATCTCTTCATATGCATTCTATTGACACTTGTTGAATGTCTTCACTGTGTCCTTGTTAGCTGACGATATAGAGACAAACATTTAAAACATCTTTAATGCTATGTCTTTTTGCCCGAAATCTGAAGGAACCGAAACGTTCATCTGACATATCTGGCGCACGTGGGATCGTGGCTCATCTCTCCACAAGATGCATGCCAGCCACGTGTCGACCAAATGTGAACTGTCAGGGGCACCTGCGTAATTGCACTACGCCATCACCCCTTCTTAAAAATATTCCACCCCTCGCGGTCATTATTTCCATCTTCTACCTCTCGCCATCTCGCTCAACCCTAGCGCCTCTGCTAGCTCAAGTCGACGCCGGAGACGAAGCGCTTAGCTGCCGCGACCTCTTCGACACCGTCTTCACGCCGGCCATGGACCTCGTCTCTCCGCCGCCACCGTAGGTGTCTTCCGCCGCCAAGTTAGGGCATGTGAGATCGATCTGCTCGGCATCCCAGCTTTCCCGTCAAGCAGTTCTTTATTGCGGTAAATAGATCTATATTCTTCCCGCTGTTTTGATCCGTCAAATCTGTAAATCTTCACCACAAGTGGTTTCTGTTCTTTTGAGATCTGGTTTTATCTATTCATCTCTCATATGATGCAAACATATTCACTTATGCGACCCTACTAGTTAGATTCCTCACTTGTACTTATTCATGGATTCGTACAAATCTGGAACCAACTCTCTACATATAAGTGAATGTATTCGCACTATGAGGTCAATGTCTTCAATCCTCTTTAAATCGTCAAAATATACTGAGAATGCATATGACCTCTTCCCCTTCCCTCGCATCTCTAATTCTATCATAGGTACATGTCCGTGGGGGTATCCCTTGGTTCTCATAGTCTGCATTCATTTGCAGAATTCTTACAGCATCACATTGAATCACCTGAAGCCAGCTCTCATCTGACTAGTCGCAGGAAGACAAATTGCAGTGTGAAGCCTTTCAGTCTTAACCACATGGCTTCAGAGAAACAATCCAAGAAGGGTGGTAGGCAGAGACGTACTGACACCGCCAAAGATCTTCCTCCTGATATTTTCAAAATGTACAAATCTGACCCAGAAGAATCCTACGGAGAACGCAAGTCTCGAATCCAATGGATTCGAAGATATTGGGCAGAGCAATGGTTTCAGTACAGGTTTGTTACCCCCGAGTATGCTTCCAAGAATGCCATTCGTCCTCCATGGGCTGATATCGTCTACAAGAAGCTCCAGCCCAAGACTAAGTCTGAAGCCATTGCTAATAGCTTCTTCCCATGCATGGTCAGAGGACATATGCCTTCAGATGCTGACCCATCCAGTCTTCGATGGTGTCATGAAGATGAACTATTTGAAGAGAACTACAAATTTGCCAAGAACTCTGCCACTCAGAACAGGAAAGAACTAGCCATCAACTTCAATCCTTGCCCATCTCGGCCACGACCTGATGGCTCATGCGAAGCTAATGAAAATTGTGTAGGCCCCTTCAATGACCTCGATGGATTGCTTTCCCACATTGCTGCTCAAAGGGCAACTATGGAAGATGCAGCTGAAGACATGGAACCGGAAGTTGTTCCTGCGTCTGCGAAGCCAAAGAAGAAATCAAAGGCTTCCAAATCTGCTGCAGCCCCAAAAGCTTCAAATGTGAAGCCTCTGAAGATTGTACCTCCTGAATCCAGTGTGCAATCTGAAGATCACTCTCGCATCTCTCCGCACTCCAAGCAGCTCATGAAGCCATCTGGCCAAGGACTCACACCTACAAGCATTCTGCGCAATGATGATGACATCATAGATCTGTCCAGTGATGAAGATCTTGCTGACGATGCTTTCGAGATGCTAATTAAGTGTAAGCAACAGGCCAAAATCTTCAATGATCTGCCTCTCTTTGATGCTGAAATTATCAACAACTTCATTGATGAGTGGCTTGAAGATACCTTTCTTTCACTTGATGATCTTCAGCTTCCAATTGACATCAGTGTGACTTTTCAAGGGTACATTGCTCAAGAACTGACTGTTACACGGAAGGTGATTGGGCAAAAGAACAAAATTGATCATGAGAAGGCTCTGTTCAAGAAGCACATGGCAAGTCTGAGCGCTCAAGAAGTTCAAGGCTTCAAGACCATGATGACTGACCTCAAGGCTGAATTTGCCAAGCGCCGTGAATTGGCAAAGGGCTCAAGGGACTGTCTCAAGAACTATGCTCAGAAATGCGTCTAGGCCCACAATGAAGCTCTGAAAAGAAAATCTCTTGGTCGTCCTGGCATTGATCCAAAGTTGGGTGCCAAGAAACCCAAGAAGAACAAGAAGCCTGCAGCTAAAGACACCGAACCTCCAAGGAAGGAACGCCCAAGCATTGTCGTCCCCGACAGCATGACTGGCGTGGAGCCAAAGGTTCCTTCAACAACGTCTACTCAAAAGAAGACAAGGCTGGCTGAAGCTGAAGCCAAGAAACACAAGTAACATGATGCCTCTGTTACTGCTCCCTCCAAGAAGAAGCAAAAGCTCAAGTCCTCAAAGGCTTCACAGCAGCCTCACCATTCCTCCACAGAGCCATTGGTGGTTGAACCCATCTCTGTTGCCCTTCCTACCTCCTCCAACCGAGAAAGACGTCTGGTTGTACATGAGCCTGCTCCCACAGAGGCTCCTCAGACTGAAGAGATACCAGCTGCTGACTCACCTGCAGCTGAAGACATTGGTCATGACGACAATGTGGATGATGATGAAGTTCTTCCTCAGCTTGAACCCCAACCTGTTCATGTAATGCCCAGGATGGGACTATACCTCCTACGTGTCGAGGCACGACTTAAAGGTATAAGCCCATTCTGGAATGATCTCAAGTTCGGTATCTTTGCACATCTCATGTAAAAATAGGGATGAAAAGCAAAAGAGATAGTTGGCTTACGCTCGCCACGTCACACAATTGATTACATAATCAATCATCATCCAAATAACATCACAACCCGACTACGGGTGAAGATCCAAATGAAATATACAAAACATACATAAAGCCACAGGTTCGGATCGCCCCTAGTAGAAACCACTACTGATCATCGGGATAGTGCACATAGTAACGGCTACGTTCTTCATCGTACTCCCAGTACAGCTCTGTGTCGTCACCTGAGTAGTTCACCATGGTACCTGCATCTGGTGTGGTGTAGAATCTGTGAGCCACAGAGGACTCAGCAATCCCGTTCCCGGGTAGCAAAACTATCTAAGCCTTGGGTGTGGAACAAGGCTGAAGAAAGATAAAAGGCTACAGCTGCACTAGCACTAGCTTACGTGATAAGAGCGAGAAGAGAAGTGCCACGAGCGACAAGGTGATCACGAAGTGATCCTAACTAAGCACGACAAACATAACCCCACCGTGTCACTTCCCGAACCCCTTTCGGAAAATGACCATCACTGTACTCACACTGGTAGTGTGTTCTGAACATGGTGTCAAGTTTTCTACAACCGGATATTAACAAATTCCCATCTGCCACATAACCGCGGGCACGGCTTTCGAAAGTTCAAAACCCTGCAGGGGTGTTCCAACTTGTCCCAAACAAGCCCACGATCCACGGAGTCGCCACTCCAAGGTGGGAAGGCCCGAGTATTCTCGGAATCCCGTGCTCAAGATACTCCGACTAAGGTAAGGCTAATCCAGCAAATCCTCCCGGCGTGCCGACACCCTGACAGTAGCCGCGCGTATATAGTCTCAGGCCACGACCGGATGGGTGAAGCTACGTGTTTTTACCAGCCCTCGGGTTTCCCCAAGGTGGCCCCGCAGGCTCCCCGTTTCGGACCAACACTCATGTGGAGCACTGGCCCGGGATTGTTGATTAAGAAGATGGTTAATTACTCCCTATGCAAGTTTTTAGTTGTTTAGGCAAATGGAGTACCAATGTTGGGACTTGCTGGAAAAGACTTAGCGCTAAGCGGTTTATCGAGGGGGTCCCATAACCCCAACCGTGTGAGGAACGCAAAATCAAGGAACATAACACCGGTTTATACGGTTCCTAGGGCGGCATGAGTGGAACAAATCACCAAGCAAGAGGCTTAGCCTTCGACCCATTACCAATATATAGATGATTTCATTTAATAGATAATATAGTGTGATATCCCAACATAACTTCAACATGAAACAAGAATCTTCAAATCATCTCCTGCAACTAGCAATGCTATAAGAGGGGCTGAGCGAAGATTACGTAGCCAATCAAAGGTTTGCATAGGATGGGTGGTTAGACAGATTCATGGTTACAATAGGAGGCTGACAGACAAACATGGGCATTGAGGCAATAAGCTAAAGAGCGAGACTTCTAGCAATAGGCAAAGATAGCAATGATATCTGGGTCAGGTCATCTTGCTTGTCGAGTCGTCGATGGGATCGTAAGACGGCTCCTCGTTCTCAACCTCGGTAGTAACCTCGTTCTCGTACTTGGTCTCGGCTTCTGGCTCTACTCAACACAAGAACACACGAAGCACGAAATCAAACAAGGTGCAATGCGCAAACTACAGGATGTATGGCTGATGCACTAAGGAAGCACCACAGATGTACTCAGGATGCACAACATGACAACATAAGAAGCACAGAGAAACAGCACAAGAAACATGACAATATGCTCAAGCAAGTAGGATGCAAGACAAGTCTATTTAGGATGCAAAACATGGCAAGGTAGGAAGCACAGCCAAACAACACAAGAAACAACAGGTTTAAATGAGGCCGGAAAACTACTTAAGACAATCCGGTAAGTCCTCATATGCATAGTTTGAAATTAGTCCAGATCTGAACAAACCTTAAGTTAAAGGTGTTAAACAGCAAGTTAACATGCACCATTACAATCTACACGAAATTCTAGTCAAGTTTCATATAAAGTTTGTTTAAAACGGAGCTACGGTCTAGAAGATATGGTCAAAACAAGATAAGCATGGCAACGGTGCAAGATGCACCCAAACATCAAGTAAACAAACTCCAAACATGTTAACAAGATGATATTATGAATCTACATGCAAAAAAACACAAGTTTTTTGTAGGGCACGCTCAAAACGGAGCAACGGACTAAAAGATACACCCGAAACAAGAAACAATGCAAAGCTGAAATTAACTGCCACATAGCAACTTCAGAGCAAGGAATATATACTCTACAGCACTCAAACATGGTGACAAGAAGCATGGACATGAAGTAGACATATCCTACAGCAAACAACTCCATTGGAGCATCTCCATAGGAGGCTTGGATCAATAGCAACAAGCTGCAACATTTTGAACATGACAATAAAAACCTGACAGCAATATGTTATAGCAACTTGGGAGCAAGAATTAAATAGGCTACAGCAACCCAAATGAGCAAGTGAGGGCATGGAAGGAAAGACAACAACGTATACAACAAGGAATGATCATTAGCCACCCTAAAACTAACATGGATGTTCCTAGAACATCAAGCAAACATAGCATCAGGATATTACAGATTCCAGACTTAGTGAAATTTCACTAAGTGTTAAACAGCAATATTATCATGGCATGTTTGTGAGCATGTATAAGTCACCTCAAAGCATATGATGGCAAGTGGTTTGCACCATAGCAAAGAACACATGATGGGGAATCTAAAACATATGAGCATGTGACATGGGGACAAACACAACAATAGCAACGAGCTCCTCAACTAGGCATCTCGTAACAAGTTACAAAACCTAACAGCCACATGCACTTTTGCAACAGGGATAAGCATGGCAATATAAACTCTAACATGCATGCTATAGCAACCAACATGTAGAGCATCTCATGATGAACATTTGGACATATCATTTGCTTCATTTGGATAAACATGCACCAAGTTATCACACCTCAAAAATGGCATGAAAACTACTAATAGCAGCAGTTTATATCAAGTAGCACTCTTGTCATGAAGATTAAGACATCTAGATGGACTCAAACAAGCATGACACAATGGAACAAAACGTAGTACATGTCACCACGATCATTTTGACATATCATACGCACAAATCGGACAAGCAGAGTATAAGTTATAGCCATCACAATAATGCATCAGACAATGAAAAACAACAAAAGACTTGGTAAAAACCAACAACCTCAGAGGGTCAACGGGCGGCTCGGGCCGGGTCAACGCGGAGCGGGTGAAGCGGGTCGTGGGCGCGTCCGTTAGGGTTTCCCATCGGATCTGGCGAACAAGCCCGATCGGGGTCACTGCGGCCCTCGATGGGAGGCCGGCGGCGCTGCGATCTGGTCCGGCGGCGGGGACTTGGGGGAGATGGCTGGCGGCGAGGGCTCGGCGGCGCGCCCAGCGGCGAGGCCCGGAGCGGCAGCGAGCTCGCCAGCCGGAGGAGCCTCGGGCTCGGGGCGGCGGAGCCTAGCTCGGGCGGCGAGGAGGCGGGTATCCGACGCGGCGGAGGCGGCGGCCCGGCCATCGGAGCCGGCGGGGACGAAGGGCGCGGGGCGGCGCGGGATCTGGCCCGAAAGGCGGCGGCAGCAGGCCGGGAACGGGCCTGCGGGCCTGCGCGGCGGCGGAGGCTGATCTGCTTTGGTGGCGGAATTGTCCGGCCCGGGTCGGACACGTCCGCCCGGCGTGGATTCCGAGGCGGGGCTGGAGCTAGGAGAAGACTAGGGTTTTTGGACGAAAATGGAGGGGTGGACGTTTTTATAGGCACAAGGAGCTAGGAGACTCCAAATGGGGAAAGGTTTTCGGCCACGCGATCACAATTCGACGACCGAGATGATGGGAAGGGTTGTCCTGGGTTGGTGGGCTGTTGTGGAGGGGGTCTTGGGCCTCAAAGAGGAGGTTCTTTTAGCCCAATAGGTTAACCGTTGGATTACCAAACGAACTCCAAACGCGACGAAACTTGACAGGCGGCCTATATATACCAAAACAACAACACACGACAAGTCTCACGCCATTCCGGAAACGTTACACAGTCAAACACGAAAGAAGGACTCGGGGATGCCACGGGCACGTGTGAGAGCGTCGGAACTCGAAACGGACAATGGGAAGAGATGAGTGGAACCGGATGCAACCGACAACACAAATGAAATGCAATGCACATGACAACATGACATGGATGAAACGCACACACGCACGCAACAAAACGACGAAACCCGAAATGAAAGGAGAGCCCGGAAGGAAATGATGAAGCCAAAGTTTATATATTGCCATATAGGGAAAATGTTACATCCGGGGCATTACAGTTCAATCCCCTCCTCCCACGAGCAGTGAACTCATAAGCATTGATGGTCCCACGACGCCAATGACTCAGTATGAATACTGGGAAGAGCAACATCCGAACACCCCCCTACATGAAGTTATTCCCCGCACTCCGCCGTCTCCCGCTACCACTCCGGTAGTTGAGACTCCGACAGCAACACCATAAGATGAAATGGAGTAGATCAACGCAAATGCTTCACCAATTGCGTCACCAAAATTTCGTTGGCTTCGCAAAGGTCTCAGGCCTCAAGCCTCCATGACAAGCATTCATGAAGATGGAGAGCAAAACTCTAGCTCAGTGGCACGCCAAGTGTTCCCTGACGACATTCCATCAGTGTCTGCTCATGAATCTAAAGCCAAGATAGCTGATGACATTCCGGGTGCATCAGCCGATGACGCTCAAGAAGACACTCGTGAAGTCACTCCCCCTCCGCAAGATTCCGTTGCCCAAGAAGAAGTGCCCGTCATGCAAGAACATGTCCACCAAGAAACTATCATGCATGAGGCCACTCAGCTTGAAGCCACTACACCTGACGCAAATGTGGCTGATACTTCTGTGACTACTGAAGCACATGACATTGTCATGACTAAAGCCTCTGTGCAGCAAGAAGTCACTGCCACTCCTGAAGTGACTATGCCTGAAGTCGTTGCCCCTGACGTGATTGCTGCTAAAGTACCTTCTACATCATCTGTGCCCTCAACTATGGCCCATGCCTTCAATAAATATGATGTGCTTGTCACAGTGAAGTGGCCACTTCTGAAGCTTCCCGCTGCCCAGGGACCACAGTATTATTATCATGTGGCGCGAAGGCCTCAGACTCTGAAGACAAAGCCCAGATTGCCTCGGCTTCCCAGCACCGCATCTACACAAGGGTCATTCAGTGTGCTTAGCTTCAGGGCAAACAACACATTCTTTGATTCTGCTAAGAATCCATACAAGAAGCCCAAGATTTCTTCTCATAGGTTCTGGAGCTTTCAGGATTGAAGCTATTACTCATGCATTTTTTTGACTATATACTGCAAGCCAAAAAGCCTCACAGCCATTACTCATGCATTTTGTACAATCAGGACCAAATTTTTCCGCATCAACGTCTTGATTGTGACGCCATTGCTGGACTGCCCTGCCTTAAGGAAGCTCTTGATTTCTTCAAAAAAGTTGGTCTGCTTCCCTTTGTCACTGCCAAGGAACATTGGAATGAAGAGATTCGGCTGCAATCTTATGCCACTCTGCTTATCAGAGGATACAATAGGGATTCGAAGACATGGGTTCTTGAGTGGATGTCAGGTGACAACCACTATGAAGCTATTGCTCAAACAATGCTTGAGCTTACTTCCCTGCCCACTCCTGGTGAGTTATACAAACCAGGCTGTTCTCTGCATCAGAAAGAGCTTCAAAGGGTCTTTAAGAAAGCTGAACCCAACATGAGCGAAATGCTGAGCAAGATGAAGCCACTGCCCCCAGATGCTGATCTTCCAAAAGAATTCTTCATCCAAGACCTTGAGTACTTTCCTCGCGCAATATACCATATTTTGAGGCGTACTCTTTGGCCTGTCAAAGGACACTCATCTGAGGTTGCACTGACTGGAGTCATGAAGACTTTGATTTTCCACATTCTCAATGGCATCTGCTTAAACACTCATGATTTATTCATTTGCCAACTGGCTGCCTCTGCAACTGATCTGTTTGGCCTCAAGCTCTACGCTCCTTGGATCATGAGGCTCAATAAGCTTCGTTCTACTATCAGCTATCAAGCCTCTGCACGAAACCACGTTGTATTCTTGCCTGAGGTTGATACATCCGATGAAGCCATCTATGCTGAGCCTGCCAAGCAACCACTTCACCTGCACAATGCCGATCACCAAAGCTTCACACATCAGGTTGACAGTGTGTATGTGCCAAATGTGAATGCGCCGACTTATCCTCTGGCTGGACAACTACGCCTCCCACATCGTGCCAACACTGATGCCACTGGAAGCACTATTGCTCAATAGCCGAGAAACCGTACTCGTGTCCTGAATGACTGAGAGATTCTTGTTTCACTTCACCAGAAGCAAGATAAGCATCATGACTGGATGAAGCGCCAAATGGAAAGTCTTCTCACATATGTCAATCGAATTCGCAAATTGGCAACCAAGAATTCGTTTGTTGCACATGAACCATGTCAGTGGTCCAGGAAGAGCCTTACACTGCTATGCTCTGAAGCTGATCTTGAACCAGATGGCTTTACTAAGCACTTCAAGTTTGATTCCAGCCCTCCGCAAGCTGCGACTTGGCATCCAACTCCGTCCATTGAAGATTCTCAGTATTCATCTTCGGCTGCAACTGTTGTTGCTCGAATCATCGATGAAGAAGACGACGCCACTTCCCCAGCAATCGTTTCACTACATCACGATTCTGTGTGAAGCCCCTCTGCACCACCAAACTCCAGTGTCAACCCGGCTACACCAGCATCTTCTCCGCCTGGGAACGCCTAGATACTCTATGTCTTCTAACCTTTTTGGTCCTTACTGACAAAATGGGAGAAGCATATGAGTTGATAGTCTTCAAGCGGGTCCATATATGGGTTGGGTGCTTTATTTTTGCTAAGTTCTTATAACTCTCGTTCTGAAACATTTGGCTCTTGAGTTGTAACACTTAACTTGATGGTCTTCTTCTACATTTGCTATTTTTTCTTCTTCTTGGTTAAATATCTATCCTATCCGCATGAAGTCATTTAGCAGACGCCCATTTTCCATTATGCATCTCATTATCTTCACTTCATTCTTTGTATGCATGATGGCTTGTCTTCATAAAATTGAAGGAGATCTCCACAAAGCAAAACCTGCCATGTGCCTTTGCATTCAAAAGAAAAACTACTATATGCACATCTTCAGGGAGAGCCCTCTCAACTTTATTAATCCATTGATCGTGTTATCCGTAATGTCACATAATTTATCCCCCTTGAAAACTTCAACCTGTTTGTCATCAATCACCAAAAAGGGGGAGATTGTAAGTGCATCTGGTGCCCCCTAGTTGGTTTTGAAGTATTGATGACAAACAAGGTTGAGGGGCTAATGTGTTTGTGAGAATTGCAGGATAACACATGTAATAGTTCCTCACAGATTCGGTTTAACTTCCAGAGATGACCCCTACAATGTGCGAAGACATTGAAGTCAATGGTGGTACATGAAGACATTCACGTGAAGATAATGGCATATGAAGACATTCACTGAAGACTATAGAATGCGAAGACATAGTTTCTCTCGTAATTCTTTCTATTTCATTTTGAGTAATAGGATCCACCATATTGTTAAGTGGGGTCCAAGTGAACACAGTTGAATAACTGAGGTGATGCTCAACCAAAACACCTATGTATTCAAGCGAAGACAAATGAGAGCAAATCTTATCCATAGCTGGATAAGTCAGCTTTACTTGGAGCTCAAGTAAAGTTGTCGTGTGTGTTCAAAATCCGACCGTTAGACACGTGTCAGTTCCTTAGTGACCAAGGATCTTTTCGAACATATCATGTCGGGTTGCCTCATGGCTATAAATAGCTCACCCCCTACACCATAAATTGGTGGCTGCTCAGAGTTAGTGCACGGCTTTTGTCGTTTGAGAGCAACCCACCTCCGAAGCCTTTGAGAGAAAAGATCCCTTTTTAGGACAAAACCCAAAACACCCAAAGCCAAAGAGAGTTAAGAATCACTGAAGTCTTTTTGTCTATGTGACCTGAAGACTTGTTACACTTGAGGACTGTGCTTCCTCCAGCCGGTTAGGCGTCATGTTTAGAGCGTCCTAGAGTGATTGTGGACTGCCAGTGAACGAAGTCTGTGAAGGTTCAGAAGTCTACCTTGAAGACTTACCCGAGTGATTGGGTGAGGACTGTGTGTCCTTAGCTCAAGGGGAATACGGTGAGGACTGTGTGTCCGGGACTGTGTGTCCTCAGGTTTGAATACCTAGCCGCCCTAACCAGATGTATAGTTGAGACAGCAACTGGAACTCGTCTACCAAATCCCTGTCTTTATCAAGCAAATGGTTCTATCCCTATTCTCTTTTACATTTCAGTTTGTCTTTGTGAAGCCATTACTCGTCTGCCTGCTCTGTTTGTCTTCATTGTGTGAAGACCACTATCTGTTTAGCTTCAGTTATATCTTCCATCTCGATCCATGTCACTTTTGTCTTCCGCTGTGTAACATATAGGTTCATTTCTATCGTTTGTCTTCAAATCCCTCAAGGTTTGAAGACTTCCATAAAAATCGCCTATTCACCCCCCTCTAGTCGATAACTTGCACTTTCAACAAGGCATCTTGGGCTATTAAAGAGCTCAGTTATGATTTCAAACTTGCCAGTGAGAAGAGATTATTTGACGTTAGCTTGCTTGATGAATGGAGAACCCAAGCTTATGAGAATGCCAAGCTGTCGGGACCCCGATCCTAAGTCACACAGGTCTAGCATGTAACACATCATATCACTTTGCGGCCTCACGCATGGTATCCCCACGGGTGGCACCTTACCTGGCCCAGGACCGTTTGCGCATTTTGGCACACGTATATGATAGTGTCGCTAGCATCCATATGACAGAGAACCCGGGCCGACATGACTAGTTGTAAACCAAAAGTGGTGCTAAATTACAGAGACATGCATACTTGACCCAGCAACGAACGTGTAGGTCATCAACGTATGAACCCAAGTCGTAGCAAGCTATAAGGACTTAAAGGAACAACGCGTCACATTTCCCCTAAGGGACAGACATAGGAACGAAGAAGGACACATGCCGGCCAGCCTAAGTGTTCCGGAGCAGTAGCAAGCTACCAAGGCTCAGTGGAAGCACTAGGAGACATTTCCATGTAAGATAGGCTACCAGGGTAAAAAACTAGGCATCGGATCCCACACATAGCAATACACATTACACGTACGCATAACATGCAAGTATTTGTTGTACAACATGGCATCACAACATAACTCAACGACTCATATAGATAAAGGCCCAGAAGAGCCATCATAGCATTTATTACAAACAGGGGTCACATGACCCAACATACAGAGCATACAGGCAACAGAAGTATAACATGTCTGAGTATAGACAACTACAAATGAAAAATGTTGAGAAGCCTGACTATCTACAAGACCCTCCCAAGGGTACAAGATCGTAGCTGAGGTAACAAGCTAAACATCGAAGTCCATGCAGAACTACTAGTGAGACTGAAGTCTCTCTGCAAAAACATAAATTAAGCAAACGTGAGTACAAAGGTACTCAGCAAGACTTACATCAGAACTAACTACATATGCATCAGTATCAACAAAGGGATGGTGGAGTTTAACAGCAGCAAGCCAGCTTTGACTCAGTGGCTATCCTGAACTACGACTACAAGTAACTCTTTTGAGGTGGCGCACATGAGTCCACATATTCACCAATAAATACACCACTATGGATCCGCTTCTGTCTCCCTATATGCCATCCATATCACTCACAGTTGTCTTGCACATTTTAGAGTATCCACTTTCACTTGTCTATGTACCATGCAAGCATCCACGAAGTCCATAACCTCGGCCCCGGCTATTCGAATAGATTATGTTAACCCTGCAGGGGTGTACTTCTTCACACACGCTCTTGCCACTTACCGCCATGTACACGTCCTGTAAGTCGGCAACCTTCAAGCGGAAGCCTGGCGAGGGTGTCGGCCATGACCTGACTAACCACACCAGACTCTAGTCCAGGTTTATCGCCTATTCGGGTTCCATCCGCAAGGAGATCCGGCCGGGGCACGGCCCCAAACGATGTGCGCAGGGTTCCCAAGCCCACCTTGATTGATGGATCTATGCTTGGTACACCGTGCTACGGTGTCTAGTCTGTCCCAAGCCCAGATCTACCGTGTGCCACTTGGTAGACTACTAGCCCTACCTTCAAACACCAAAAACTAGTTGCAACTCCTGGACAGAGATCTAGTTGATTAATAAGTCGAGAGGGGTTGAGTTACGGGAACCCAATGTGTGGTAGTAGCTAGTCATTGGACAACTTACACATAACTCAGTTCTTAAGGATGGTTCCAGTGAGACAACCCACCATGTACTCATACATGGCCTCTCACCACTACCTTTACCAAAATGTGTTCACACACTTAGCTCTCAACAGTAGGACATGATGACCACATTCCAATTCATCCCCGATGAATCAGGCCTAACACAACTCTAAGCAATAACAGGCACAACCAGAAAGAATGAATGAGTAGGCACAACATGGCTCAAACAACTCCTACTCATGCTAGTGGGTTTCAACTATTTACTGTGGCAAAGACAGGTCATGCAGAGGAAAGGGGTTCAGCTACCGCAGCAAATAGCAGTTCAATCGTTGTTCTTCTAGTGCAGTAAAGGAGAGCAGGAGCGAGAGAGTGGGAAAGTATCGGAATGACCAATGGGGGTTTGCTTGCCTGGCACTTCTGAAGATAGTATAGTTCTTCGTCGGTGTCATCGATTCCATCGTCTGAACCACGTCTACTGAGAGGGGACAAACACCGGCAAACAAGAGACAACACAATCAATGCAATGCGACAATATGATGCATGATCATGACATGGCAATATGTTGTTGATTGAGCTAATGCAACTAGCAACCATATTAAATGAAGTTGGTTTGAACCAAAGGTTCAAATTCAAACTCCATATGTGGTTATTCAAATATCA
Organism: Secale cereale; assembly: GCA_902687465.1. Taxonomy (NCBI): domain Eukaryota; kingdom Viridiplantae; phylum Streptophyta; class Magnoliopsida; order Poales; family Poaceae; genus Secale; species Secale cereale. The sequence goes on from LR738709.1 coordinate 183,892,120, forward strand.
TTTACTTGATTTTACCTGATCAGCAGGTTTAGCTTGTTCGAACATGGATGAAAATGCCATAAACAGATTCCTTGAATTTTTCTGATCATTTTTCATATATAAATTATTTTCATTGGAGTTATAGATTATTTTTTTGTGATTTTTAGAAGTTTTGGATATTTTCTGAAATAAATAAATCATTTATGATTTATTTAAAATCCTAGAAAATATTTACTGCGTCAGCATGACCTCATGCTGACGTCAGCAGGTCAACAGGGGCTGGTCCAGGTCAAACCTGACATGTGGGCCCGGCATGTCAGTGTCACAACTAATTAATAGTGTTAATTAGTGCTAAGCTAGGGACTAACTAAACTGTCAGTGGGGCCTAGGCCCACTAGTTAGTCGCACAATATCTAACAGGGTTTAATTAGACCTAACTAAACTAATTAATAGGCACTAGGGTCCACTGTCAGTGACTCTAGGAGGGGTTGGTTAGGCGCTAATGACGGTGCCACGTCAGCACACCGGAGTTACTCGCCGGCGACCACATTCCGCGGCGGTGTCTCGTCGGAGAGGCTCGGGTTTCGAGTACAAGAGGCGGTTTCGGCCGCGGTTAGTCCCGTTGGAAAGCTGGCGCTGGGCCACATCCAACGGTGCAAGAGGTACGATCTGAGGTGGTCGGAAACAGCACCGGCGGCGTGCGAGGCGGCGGCCGGAGTTCGGGCATCGACGAGGACGACGATGCGGTGCATGGAAGGAGGCGCAGAGAGGTGCTACGGCCTCCTGGTGATGTGCTGAGTATGGTGACGCGCTCGGTTTCGAGCTTACGCGTCTATGGCCACGACGGCGACATGGCCCGTGGAGCCGAGCTCTCAGCCGTGTTGGCCAACGGGGTTAGCGGCAGGTCGAGCAACGTGGCTAGGGGGAGAAGGAAGAGGAGCTCACGGCGAGTGCAGCGGTGGCCTCGGAGAGCCCGGGGAAGGGCTGGTGATAGCAGGAGGTCACCGGCGATCTCAGCGTCCGAGGGAGGAAGAAGAGCTCGGGGTCGTCGTCACAGTGCTCTTGGCGGCGCCTGTCTTGGTGCAGAGGATGCGGGGGTCGAGGCGGGGCTCTTGGCATAGCTGGATGGGCGTGGGGAGGTCGGTGGCCGCGGCGAACGGCGACGGTGGCGGCGGCTCTGTTCGGGAAGAGAGCAGAGAGGGGAGGGGAGAGAGCTGCGAGGAGGGAAAAAGTTCAGAGGGTCGAGGGGAGTGCGTGGCAGCACCAGGGAGGGCCAGGGCGAAGCGGCAAGCAGAAGGTGGCCGTCGGTGTCCGTGCGCGTGCTGGCGCACCGCGGGCACACGCCCTCGTGCCTTCTGGCACGAGGTTGAAGGAGGCGGTGCTGGACTGGGCCACTACAGCAGTGGGCTGGGCCAACAGTGCTGGGCCGCCAGGCTAGACAGGTAAGCGGCCCAGGTAGTTTCCTCTCTCTCTCTCCGTTTTCTATTTTAATTAATGTTTTCTATTTTTCTATCAAATTTAGGGCTTTTCTAAAAATACCTAGACCCTTTCAAAAATCACCAAACTGCACATGCCCACTGTATAGAATAAATCCAACATGGAACATTTCAGTTTAGGATTATTTGGAGATTTAAAATATTTACTAGCATTTAAATGCCCAAAGTCAAATAACATACGGTTTAGTTCAGAGCCCAAATATGTCATGGAAAAATGTGCATCACCTCTGGCTACTGTTTACAGTATTTTCCATAAATGATGAACATTTTTTCAAGCCATTTGGACTTACTGGAAATATTTTAGGTGAACCTAGTGAATTCCTTTAATGCTAGGGTTTAGGAAATCCCTATTTCAACTTTCTGTAGAAAGTAAGCATGATGCATCACCAAAGGCTAGCACTAGTGCATTGCCAGAAGCTAGGGATGTGACACAAGCTGTTTAAAGGAAAAGTTAAAAGATGGCTTGACAAAAGGATACAAAAGCGTGAATTTAACGTAGGTGATTATGTCTAGTTATACAACTCTCATTTAAGATTTTTTGCTAGAAAACTTCTCTCTAAATGGGAGGGTCCTTATGTAATCGAGGAGGTCTATTGTTCCGGTGCCATAAAAATCAACAACTTCGAAGGCACGAATCCGAAGGTGGTGAACAGTCAAAGAATCAAACATTATATCCAAGTAACCCTATAAATGTTGAAGCCAATGTTATTGAAACCATAACCCTGGAGGAATACATAAGGGACACTTTCCAGAACAATCCAGACCACGAAAAGGAATAGGTATGTGGTACGGTAAGTAAACCGACTCTAAAACGGTTCTAATGGCAATTTTTCACCGTTTTGGAATATTCAGAAAAATAAAAAACTAAGAGGCAGTCCAGAAAATACACGAGGCATCCACGAGGGTGGAGGACGCGCCCCCTTCCCCTAGGCGCGCCCCCTACCTCGTGGGCACCTCGTGTTCCTCCCGGACTCCGATTTCTTGCACGTTACTCCGTTTGGTCGGTAAAATTTCATTATATATTCTCCCGAAAATTTTGACCACCGTATCAAACAAAAAACCTCTGTTCTCGTTTCGAGTTGTTCTTTCTGACAGATCTAGATCATCATGGCGTTTTCCAGCACCCCCAAGGAGAAGTTCTTCGAGAAGGTCATCAACCCCTACCTCGCGGAGGTGCTGCATCACCCTCAAACCATCGAGGTGCGTGAAGGGGTGCTGCACATCTGCGATGTTGAGGGACCAAGGAGGACCGGAAGTGTGGAAACGAGACTCGAAGCAACGGACCAGCAAGTTTTCAAGTGCCAAGGTATGGTGTGACAAGGACTCAATGTCAACCACATGATGATCACGGATCTCCCCAACCACCACAAGCTGGACGCCAAGATCTTTGGGGAAGCCATCTCCAATCTCCAAGATAAAATCGAACACCTCCAGGCCCAGATCTATGACCTGCAAAACAAAAACCGTGAGTATGAATATAGATTCAAGAAGATCAGTTTGGCTGCAGATTTGAGGATCCCGGAGACTCGATCATGCTTCTACAATGGTGAGCCCATGCCTTGGAAGATGGACGACAAGCCTACATCATCAACAACCCCATTGTGACCACCTCCGAAGAGAGAGACATAATCATATGGGTATGGGCACTCCCCTTGGCAACTGCCAAGCTTGGGGGAGGTGCCCGAGTATCGTATCACCATCACACTCCTATCTTTACCACTTTTCTTAGTTCGATCCTTTTGGTAATATCTTGATCTAGTAGAATAAAGTTAGCATGATCGAGTTGTGAGCTTTTTCTTTATGATCTTTATCTTTGTAACCGAGTCCGTGAGCTATATAATAAATATTAGTGTTGAGTCAAGGGCTTGATTTCCTCACTTTGATCATGAGAGAATAAAAGAAAATATAAAAAGTATCAAAGAGATCATATTGATCTTATGGAAGGTAATGACTTCACATATAAAGAGTATGATGAATAAAAGTTGTTGAGAGTTGACAAATGTAGTTTTGGTAATCATTGTAATTAATAGGACGTAATAAAGAAAGAGAGGTTTCACATACAAATATACTATCTTGGACATCTTTTATCATTGTGAGCACTCATTAAATTATGACATGCTAAAGAGTTGATGTTGGACAAGGAAGACAATATAATGGGTTATGTTTTCTTATATTCGAATTAAAGTATATTGTCATGGATCATCCAACATGTTGAGCTTTTCTTTCCCCCTCATGCTAGGAAAAACTCCTTGCACCAAGTAGAGATACTACTTGTGCTTCCATACATCCTTAAACCCAGTTTTGCCATGAGAGTCCACCATACCTACCTATAGATTGAGTAAGATGCTTAAAGTAAGTTGTCATTGTTGCAAACTCTCTAATATATGTATGATTTATTAGTGTGAAGAAAATAAGCTTTATACGATCTTGTGATATGGAAGTAATAAAAGCGACGGACTGCATAATAAAGGTCCTTATAATAGTTTGTTGGTTTTCAATGAAGTTTCTGATTCATACTTGACATTGTGAATGAATTGTTACCTTAGCATAAGAGTCATATGGCAATATATATATGTGTGTTACTATTATAAGATTGATCATGGTGCCCTCATGCCCGTATTTTATTTTTATCGACAACTCTATCTCTAAACATGTCGACATATTTTTCGATATCGGCTTTCGCTTGAGGACAAGCGAGGTCTTAGCTTGGGGGAGTTGATACGTCCACTTTGCATCATGCTTTTATCTTGATATTTATTGCACTATGGGCTGTTATTACACATTATGTCACAATACTTATGCCTTTTCTCTCTTATTTTACAAGGTTTACTTGAAGAGGGAGAATGCTGGCAGCTGGAATTCTGGGCTAGAAATGGAGCAAACATTGGAGACCTATTCTCCACAACTCAAAAAGCTTAGAAACTCCACGAAACACCATTTCAGAAAATATAAAAAATATCTGGCGAAAGAGGTATGCCAGGGGGGCCACCACCTGTCCACGAGGGTGGGGGGCGCGCCCCCTCCTCCTGGGTGCGCCCCCTGCCTCGTTGGCCAGCCGATGACCCCTCGATGCCCATCTTCTCCTATATGAGGTGTTTTGACTTGGAACAAGTCATAAGGAGGCTTTTGACGGTGTCAAAACAGGCAGATCTCGGGTATGGGGTCCCAAGCTGTGTGTCTACGGATCGATGGTAACATGAACACGGGATTTAACCCAGCTTCATACTCTGTCGAAGAGATAATACCCTACATGCTGCTTGATTAACTTTAATGAGTATAGGGGTTACAAGAGTTGATCTACCTCGGGATCATATGTTGTGGTCTAAACCTGAGGGTATGATGAATAATGTCATGATCATGTATCGGAGGCCTAGGATAACAAGAGTCCTAGTCGAATACGCCGGTGGAGAGGAGTCCTTGTCTTGATCACCAAGTCTTGAGGAGTCTTCCTCGTGTATACTTCGGCTGTCCGAACTGGCCCATGGGTTAACGGCCACGGGGGTCCTCGGCCCAGTCCAACTGATCGGGAGACGACGTGTTGAGTGCCCACTAGTCCGGGACACCGTTAGTAGCCCCCTGAACCGGTCTTTAAGTTGGGGACGCTCCTCGATTCTTGTGAACTGTTCTTCATCATCAGTCGTCGGTCTTGAAAACTGGTTCAACAAATCTTGCCATCTTCGATCTTGAGGATCGCCAAAGTGAATCTGAAGCATTTACGCGTCGGGTATCCGAGGAGCCCCTTTAATTTCTCGGCCTTTATCAATGCCTTGTTATTTTTCATGCCACACCTCGGGTTTGAAGTTGTTCCAGTGCGGCGGTGTCCTCTTGCATCCAAGCTCCAATGCCGGAGTGCATTCGAGGTATCTTTTGCAGCCGAGCACCAACGTCGAATTGTATCCGAGCTCCAACACCGGACTACGTCCAAGCCCCAACGCTGGACTGTATTCGAGCTCCAACGCCGTACTATGTCCAAGCTCCAGCGCCGGACTATATCCGAGGTGTCATAGTTCACCTTGGTTCAAAAAAGTTGAAGGAGTTTAGCCGAGCTAAATGCCGGAAATGCCCTCTATGGAGCCAGCCACTAGTGCCCGAGATTTATGCTGGACTGCTTCTGAGGTGGTGCCATTTATTCACTGCCGAGATATATAACTAGTATATGTATATCCAGTAGCCCTCAAGGTGTGTGTCGGTCTAAAACCCGAGATGCACCTGAAGGAAAACATAAAACTGTTGATCCTAGTAGCCCCTGAGACTCAGGTTGATTTGCAAAATCAGCCTGAGGATCAACTCCTAGCTCGGCAGCATACATAGGAATAGAAACGGAGTGTAATACATTAGGAATAATGATCGGCGGACAGGCCCCTGAGAGAAGGTTGTGAGAAGTCGCCGTGATATATTAGCTTGATGCCGGATAAGTCCCAGATGGTACTTCCTGTTACCCGAAGACGCGGTTGCCCATTGTTCGGTCATGCCAAACACTGAGCACTTTGAATTCTCTGCATTGAATAAGCAATGAAGTAGCCCCCGAGACAACTGGTCGGGTGGTAACACCAGATCAGGGGATCAATGTACCCCTTTAATATTTGCAAATGATAAACACGAAGCCAAGTAGCCCCCGAGCCTTAATGTGGGCATGGGTGGCTGAATTAAGGATCGATATCCTGAGTAAAATCACAAAGTATGTATAATGATTCTATGTATCCAAGTACTCCACATCATTAATGCTCGGATCCGCATTGTGCAAAACTTTGTTGACCGACCGTCGGCTTCAACCTCCTCGGCCAGCAGCAGAAGTGTGTTTGTCCTACTTTATAAAGCCTTTATGAGGGCAAAGATGTATGACAAACAAAGCAATCCGTCGATACGGTTTTATAAACAAAGGTACACAGAGAGATATATTATATTACTTTTTAACATATGAAACATCTTCCAAAGAAAATAGTCTTGCTATCGGTTCCTTTCTTTGGGTTGTCATGCTTATCATGATCATGAAAACTCACCTCCGATCAATGTGGGGGGGGGGGG
>LR738709.1:183898655-183945040 GCA_902687465.1 Secale cereale
GGATACTGAGGATTTAGTTCGGGGAAAGTTCCCAAACTCTATGGTATTAATGAACCAAAATGTGCACTTCCGTCGTTGCCGACCAATGTGATCCTTTAAGATTGCTAGCTTTCGGCTTCACCTAGTCTGAGGTACTAACTCGGATGACCAGGTAGTAACAATCACAGATGTGCTCCCTTTACGGCCTAGCCGAACAATCGGGAACGTAGGGGTAAGCACAGGAGCCAGGCAACCCAGCTTGGCCAAAATCTTAAGTCAAATTGATGCATATTTGTGGCTTTATAATGATGAGTGCAGAAGGCGGCCCTCGTATATTAAATACAAACGCCGATGATATGTTTATTTTGACTCCGTTGCGACTGTTTATCAGTTGAAAGTGGCTCATCGTCGGCTTCCGCCCCCTTGTAGATGCTATGCAGGGTGTTTTCGTAATAACAAAACAACCCTTAGCCGACGTCTCGTGCAGAAACTTCATGCAAAACTTCCTTCAAAAAGGATGTCTGAAATCCCGTTCATAAAAAAGATGAACTCGGATCGGATTCGTTCTCGCGCAGAAAACAGATCTAAAAAGTGATGCATTAATCGGAAGGTTCCCGGAGTTTCAACGGTCGGATTGAGCTGTAATTTTGAGGGGTGGTAGATATAGGAATTCCGCAGCCGGTCAATGGTTGGATCTTCCAAAGGAAGTCTGAGCTAGATTATGTAAACCACGCCCCAAACTCGTCCGGATTCTCGTCCAGATTCGACAAGGCTCCGGTATATCAGATATTGACGAAGATTGCTCCATCAGAACACGACGAAATTTCACAGGATTGTTGTAGACTCAATTCTGCACAATTCTACCGAAGGAATTGTCAAAGCGATACTCGAGGAGGTGGTGGCGGCAGATACAAGTTTGCTGTCCAAAAAAACACCACAGTCGCCCGAGGGCAATGTTGACGTTGAGCTCCCGAGCTCAATGGATGATTATTCTATGATCATGATAGAGATCGGAGTTGATGTTGATGAAGGCCCTCATCCAAACTTGATGATCGGAGACAGGGCACAGTCCTCGGTCAAGCCAAGGCGACCAGTCAAGCTGGCAAAGAAGATGTCGACGTTGCAGTTGATCTGTAGTCGAGCCATTGATCCTTTGTCGATCACACATCGGAACTCTTAATGAAAGCACAATTGTCTATGTCAAAACCGGCAGATCTCGGGTAAGGGGTCTCAAGGTGTGTGTCTTAGGATCGATGGTAACATGAACACGAGATTTTACACAACTTCAGGCTCTCTCGAAGAGATAATACCCTACATGTTGCTTGATTGACTTTAATGATTATAGGAGTTACAACAGTTGATCTACCTCGAGATCATATGCTGTGGTCTAAACCTGAGGGTATGATGAATAATGTTATGATCATCAATCGGTTAGCCTGGCCTCGGCTTATATAATGTACCGGAAGCCTAGGATAACAAGAATCCTAGTCGAATACACCGGTGGAGAGCAGCCCTTGTCTTGATCACCAAGTCTTGTAGAGTCTTCCTCGTGTATACTTCGGCTGTCCGAACTAGCCCACGGGTAAACGGCCATGGGGGTCCTCGCCCAATCCAACTGATCGGGAGACGATGTGGTGAGTACCCCCTAGTCCAGGACACCATTAGCTTTCGGGACCAGACGCCGGCGTCTTAAGGAGGAACCTTGGCGGAACCAATCTATGGCTCCGGCGGAGCTGTTCTGCCGGGGATACTTCCCTTTGGGAGGGAAATCGTCACCGCCGTCGTCACCAACCACTCTCCCATCTTGGGGAGGGTTATCTTTATCAACATCTTCACCAGCACCATCTCCTTTCAAACCCTAGTTCATCTGTTGTATCCAATCTTTGTATCCAACCTCAGATTGGTACCTGTAGGTTGCTAGAGTGTTGATTTCTCCTTGTAGTTAATGCTAGTAGGTTTATTTGGTGGAAGATCATATGTTCAGATCCATTATGCATATTAATACTCCTCTGATCATGAACAATATTATGTCTTGTGAGTAGTTACTTTTATTCCTGAGGACATGACAGAAGTCTTGCTATAAGTAGTCATGTGAATTTGGTATTCGTTTGATATTTTGATGAGATGTATGTTGTCTTTCCTCTAGTGGTATCATGTGAACGTCGACTACATGACACAACACCATTGTTTGGGCCTAGAGGAAGGCATTGGTAAGTAATAAGTAGATGATGGGTTGCTAGAGTGACAGAAGCTTAAACCCTAGTTTATGCGTTGCTTCGTAAGGGCTGATTTGGATCCACTTATTTCATGCTATGGTTAGGTTTACCTTAATACTTATTTTGTAGTTGCGGATGCTTGCAATATAGGTTAATCATAAATGGGATGCTTGTCCAACTAAGGGTAACACCGAAGCACCGGTCCACCCACATACCAAACTATCAAAGTAACGAACGCAAATCATATGAACGTTATGAAAACTAGCTTGACGATAATTCCCATGTGTCCTCGGGACCGTTTTCCTTCATATAAGAGTTTGTCCAGGCTTGTCCTTTGCTAAAAAAAAGGATTGGGCCAGCTTGCTACACCTTATTTACTTTTACTATGTGTCACTTGCTACCAATTACCTTATCACAAAACTATTTGTTACCGATAATTTCCGTGCTTCAGAAAATACCTTACTGAAAACTGCGTATCATTTCCTTCTGCTCCTAGTTGGGTTCGACACTCTTACTTATCGAAAGGACTACGATAGATCCCCTACACTTGTGGGTCATCACTGTGTGCGATGCAATCATCGCAAATGGTGGTGCATGAAAACGGTCAAAATGGTGTAAAACGTTTGCAAAGACGGATGCATCAAACACGGTTCAGATTTTAGTTGCGTGTGCGATGAATGGCATACGGTTCAGTTCAATTAAATGTTTGCGATGAGGAGGAACAAAAGAAACGGGAAGGGAGATGACGGCGTGTGCGATACACAGCATACCGTTCACACTATTGAACTGTTTGTGATTAGGCAACACAAAAGAAACGGGCAGTCAGATGAAGGTGTTTGCGATATATAGCATACGGTTCACTCGAATGAACTGTTTGTGATTAGGAAACACATAAGAAACGGTGAGCCAGATCAACGTGTGTGTGATATACGGCATGCGGTTCACTCGGCCTTGTCTTTAGTGTGTGCCCTATATGGCAACCGTTCGCTCCCCACTAGCCTCTGCTTGTACCGTGGCAACCGTCCACCACCTCTTCACCTTTCCCTCTCGATTCAGAACTGCTGTCGCACGCTCTTCCTCCCTCCATTTGCCTTCACCCTTCCTTCTGCAATTGTTCGATCGTCTTCTCCATGGAGGGTACAGGCCGGAAACGACCCCGTTATTCTTGCCCCGATCCGAAAGAAGACGTGGTGGAGGAATTCATTGATCGGTTCAACGTCATCACCTTAGCTAGCAGGGAAGGTTCGTACAAGACCATTCTTGACTCGACAAATAGGATCATTACAAAGAACCCAAGGATTTAGGAGCGGATTGATCTCCCCTATCTTCTTCGCCACCCTGCTCGCCGTCACGAGGACGACGGAAGCCTTGCCTTGGGCAAGTTCATGCCACTTCATAATGATACATGTGATGTTAAGATGCCATCGCTTAAGGGTAAGGCCTGGGCAGGCGCAAATGGAGATTGGGTTGTTTATATTGGGAACAACTGCGAGTGGGAACTTGTGAATGTGTGCAATCGTCACCGGGTTCCACTTCCAAAAATTTCAGACTGCCATGATGTTCAACACAGAGATAGTCTACGTACGTTCAGATACGATCATCATGACATTCGTCTACGGAAGATAGTAATTTCTCGAGTTCCCAACCGCTCTTGGGAATACAAGAACTATGATGTTGTTGCTATCTTCGACAAGCTTGTTGCCGTCTCTGCTTCCACGGATGGATGGATATTTCTCAAAAATAAGTTTCTGGACACGAATAAATACTGTGATGCAATTCAATTAGAGCGTCTTGTGTTGGCTGCCACCACTCGTGGCACTGTTTTTGCATGGGATCTTTGTTGTTTCATTACGTTTTAGTTCCATCGTAATTATAATTCTTTCATCCACATGCATGCTAGTTAGTATCACCGTACTAATTAACCGTCTTGTGTTTCCAAAGTCCTGTTAACATTCCACCACCTATACATGAAAAAAATTATAACGAAGGGGGGGTGACGATGGTGATGATCACGAGCATGAGGACGAGGAGGACCCATATACTCAGTGGCGCTTGACAACTTATTCCTATGGATCACCTCTTCTTGTATGTATACAGGGCACTGCTGATGTTACTAACGAAGCAGGTGTTGTCTCCCATAGTCGCACTATCCGGACCTATATCAACATCCGTTGCAGGTTATTCGGGATGGATACTAGTGTACTAGCGCTAACACCTCCTTCTCCCTGATTTAATATTTATAGTCTTGGAGAAAACTCGCTCGTCCTTTGACAAAACTATCCAATGATGGGGAAAGGCGATCCAGCTGTTGTTGACACAATGTTACTACCATTTATGAGAAGCAACTGTATCTATACCTTGGACATTGTTATGGTTCCCTACCATGGCTATCACAATATGCGTCCTGATATAGGCCGCTTTAGCCTTGATGATCAGTCATGCGTTGGTCTCGAGATTGACAATAGATGGCCCTTCCCAGAGAACCAGTTATGGTTCAAATCAAGCATTTCCAACGACGAGGATTGGTTGAGCTGAAGTTCATTTCATCGCTTTGTTATTTGTTGTGTGAGAAAAACTGTACTTTACTAGAATATTTTGTTGGAAATAATCTATAACCCAACATGTATCCTCGTTGTTGTTGTGTGTTGATGACTTGATGTATCTAATGAAAGGTACATTTGCATATGCGTCCCATCAACTCGTGCATGCTCGCACGTCACACGGGTCGCGTGGCGGCACGTATATTATTTTTCTATTTGGATGACAAAAAAGTACAATGCCACTTTGTATTGGTGTCATATGAACAGTGCTAGTGATTTTAGTTGCAAAAATTAGATAGTGCTAGTGATTTTTAGCTGCATATTTTGACAAATCGTAGGGTCACAAGGTTGACAAATGGAAATGATACTAGATAAACAAATGTCAATCTTTCCAGTTTGACAAATGGTAACATACCCAAAATGGCAGATATGCAAATCTTACCCAATTCTTTGTACGTGGTTGCACACGGGTCATGCGACACAACTGTTTGCGGTGTAGGGGTGCATAAATCCTGCTTGGCACATTTCCCTTGGCTTCCTGGGGAAGCTGTTGGCTTGCATCCGGGTGTTCTAACTAAAATGTATATGATGAGTGTTTTATATTTGAAAACCGTTGACATTTTTTTCAAAAGAAAATTGTTTGATAAGTCTGTACATTAAGAGAGAAAAACGCAAGTTCGTTCAAACCATATCTTTCATTCAGTCACACTGCGAATTTATATTCATATGATCGAGAATTCGAGATACTGTATTAAACCCCAAAAAACAATTTCTGATGATGGCGGAGGCGGCGTGCCGTGCCATCATTTTCATTGTCGTCCTCCGGGACGCCGTTGTTGAAGTCTTCAATGCAGCACAAAATGTTCTTCACTTGTAAATCAAACATCATGTCGTCGCGCGATCGACGGCGGGGCATGGGAGGACGACAACTGGCGCCGCTGAGAGGTAGTGGTCGACGGCAGTGTCCCATGCCGCTGATGGGGGCGCGCAAACGGGCACGGGCACGGGCGCGGCAGGTGCAGCCAAACACACGGGGACCGGCGCCATGGTGGGTGGAGGGGCGCGCACAAGCACGGGCACGGGCGCTGGTGCTGGCATGTACACGTGCTCGCACGGGTCCGCGGAGACCTCGCTTGCGCCCGCGGCTTCTAGCTCTGCGATAGTGTTCGGCGACCAGCCCGTCAATGCTATGGGGATGGTCGCTGGCGCGGGCGCGAGGAAGGGAGCTAGTATGGGAGCGGGGGCAGCAATCGCCGCGGCCAGCTCATTCTGGGCCATGTCCATGAGGCCCCAATACTCCTTATTTTCTATCTCCTCCGGCTCCGAGTCGACTTCAACAAACTTGAAGACTAGTGGCAGATGATCGTTCTTCTCCATGGCGTTGGTGGAGGTCTGCGGGATGGAGGGGAATGGTAGGCAAATAGTAAGGCCGCCCGTATTAAATAGCGGCTCGGGCGCCATTAATGGAAAGGTAGGCGGGCGGCCATGGAAGCCAAAGGGCTCGCTTCCCAGTGAGCCTGCGCACCGTACAGCTCGCATGCTTCCCGGTGAGCCCGCACATTGGAGGACAGCTTGCTCGCCTCTCGGTCAGCCTACGCACCGGACTGCGCTCGCACGCCTCCCGTTCAGTCAAGGTCAAGCAGCTGTCCACACGGCACCTCCTACGGCCATTAAAACTAAGACACGTGGCGTCACGTGAATGGTTAACAGAACGCACATGGTTTGAATTCTACAAACATTTGAGATATTAAAGTGGCAGCTATTTTTTCAAAATGCCTCTGTTGGCTGTCATTATTCGAGTGCGCCTTCTCTCAAAATGGACACGAAAAATGCCACAGCATGTCGGGTACCATTCCATGATAGCATGCCAAGTTTCATGAATTTCAAACGAGTTTTGGATTTACTAGACTTTAAAAACCAGGCATCTCAAAGTTTTGCCGACAATCAGTGGTGCCCTGGTGTTCGAAATTCATTCCCATTTAATACATGGGGTCTAATCATGCACACAAGGACACATATTTGATTTTTCAATCAATTTATATGCAGTGGAGCATGTGCATGTAGTTAAAATTTGAATTATGCACATAAATGCATTGAAAACTCAGTTAATGCATAAAAATGTCCAAACACTTCGAATGAACTATGCAAAGGTTGAAACTTGGCATGGTATCATCATTTCACCCACATAGCATGTGCAAAAAATTAGAGAGGGTTATGGCAAAAAATGGATGCACTTGATGTACAATTTTTTGAGATATCTCTTTCAAAGTATCAGGGTTTCGGACGAAAACTCATCTATTACAAAGGCATTTCATTTTTTTGAACTTATTTGAAGTCCAGACTTTTGTTGTGTTCAAAATGCACCATTCAAATCCACACCATCTATTATAAAGCCTTTCTGAATTCATTTGGTATTTTGCATGCATTTAAGAAATTTTTTAGAGCTAAATGACCTTGAAATTGAAAAATACTTCAAATGAACTCTGAAAAGGTGGAAAGTTGGCATGGTAATCATTTCACCCACATAGCATGTGCAAAACATTAGAGAGGGTTACGACAAAAACTGGATGCACTTCGTTTACAAAATGAACAATCTCTTTCGAAGTATCTGGGTTTCGGACGAAAACTCATCTGTTACAAAGGCATTTCATTTTTTTCGAACTTATTTGAAGTCCAGACTTTTGGTGTGTTCAAAATGCATCACTCAGATCCACATCATCAATTATCCTCCCTTTCTAAGTTCATTTGACTTTTTTCATGCATTTACTTAATTTTCTTAGAGCTAAATGACCCTGAAATTGAAAAACACTTCAAATGAACTCTGAAAAGGTTGAAAATTGGCATGCTATCATCATTTCACCCACATAGCATGTGCAAAAAAGTAGAGAGGGTTACGACAAAAACTGGATGCACTTCGTGTAGAAAATGGACAATCTCTTTCGAAGTATCAGGGTTTTGGATGAAAACTCATCTGTTACAAAGGCATTTCATTTTTTTTGAACTTATTTGAAGTCCAGACTTTGTGTGTTTTCAAAATGCACCATTCAAATCCACATCATCCATTATCAACCCTTTCCGAGTTCATTTGGTAGTTTTCATGCATTTACTCAATTTTTTAGAGCTAAATGACCCTGGAATTGAAAAACTCCGTTGATGCCGCTCCATGATAGGACGCCAAGATTCATGAATTTCAGACGAGTTATGGATTTACTAGAATTTAAAACCCATGCATCTCAATGTTTTTCCGGCAATCAACAGTTCCCTGGTGTTTGAATTTCATCCCCATCTCTTGCATGGGACCTATAAATTCACCCAAGGAAAGACATGTGATTTTTCAACCAACTTTGGTGCATTTAAGCATGTGCTTGTAGTTCAAATTTGAATTATGCACATAAAATGCCTAGAAAACCCAGTTAATGTATAAAAAAGGCCAAACGACCCTCGATAAATTCCAAGATTAAATACAAAACTCCTGTTGTTCTATGTTGACACTAGAATTTTTTTGAAAGCAATAAGTGGGAACGGATATCGTCCCGTCCCCAAATGTGGTACGTTCCCTATCGAAACCATCATGCTTGTTGTGAGAAGCTTTGGTTTGTGAGAAGCTTACACCCAAACTTGCCCCAAATGGGACAAAATTTTCACCACGGCATGCTGATGCCGCTCCAAGAGAGCATGCCAAGTTTCATGAATTTCAGACGAGTTTTGGATTTACTAGAATTTAAAAACCAGCTATCTAAACGTTTTGCCGGCAATCAACAATGCCATGGTATTTGAAATTCATTCGCATCTCTTGCATGGGACCTAGAAATTCACCCAAGGACACACATGTGATTTTTCAACCAACTTTGGTTCATTGTAGCATGTGCTTGTAGTTCAAATTTGAATTACGCACATAAAATGCCTAGAAAACCCAGTTAATATATAAAAAAGGCCAAACAAAACCCAAAAATTCATTCCCATTTATTGCATGGGACCTAAGCATGCACTGAAGGACACATATTTGATTTTTCAACCAATTTGTATGCACCGGAGCATGTGCATCTAGTTTAATTTTGAATTGTGCACATGAAATGGCTAGAAAACCACTTTATTGTTTATAATGTCCAAACGAACCCTGAATAATTCCAATTCTTTTACGATACACATATAGTTGCATGTTCACTGCAGATAAATGCTCTAGAATTTCCAACATCGTCCATTGCACCTGTAACCCATTTTGTAATTCAAATCAAGTAAATCCCACACAGTTTATTATCACCAACCGTGTGAGATGTACTACAAAATATCTTGGAGCACCGTCGGTGTATAGTAGGCTAGAAGGTGCATCGGCTATAGTCCACAGCCGGCGTGTCAAGCACACTAGCACACTCCCCAAAAACTCCCCCCTCTGCATCCCCCGCAATCTCGAAAATATCTACCGCCAGGAGGTTTTAATGTTTGATAGCACACGATTAGTATGTGCGGACCGTGTGCAATGTATGTTACTCCTGCACTGCTTCAGTCCCTTGATTCAAATTTTCAGTAGCCCCGGCATGTTACTCCCGCCTATGCATCCCCCGCAATCTCAAAAATATATGCTCGCCCTTGATCCAAATTTTCAGTAGCCCCAATTTGTTACTCCCTCCTAGTAAAATTTTCAGTTGCCGCAGTATTTCGTCAAACACAACCTTTCTGTAATGCCCCGGATGTAATACTTTCCCTTTTGGGTATATAATATATCTCCGGCTTCATCTATTTCCATTCCAGGTTCTTTGTCTTTCGGGTTTTCGTCGTTTTCTTGTGTGAGTGTGTGGCATTCATTCATATCATGTAGACATGTGCATTGCATTGCATTTGTGTTGTCGGTTGCATCCGGTTCGTCGTGTTTCTTCCCGTTGTTCGTTTCGCGTTCCGGAGCCCCCTCACGTGTCCGTGACGTCCCGTAGGCCTACTTTGTTGTTTGGGCGTGTTACGTTACCGGTGTGGTGCGAGGTTGTTGTGTGTGTTGTTGTTTTGTTGTGTGCAACCCGCCTCTCAAATCTCGTCGCGTTTGGACTCCGTTGGCTGTTCCATCCGTTGTTCGTGTGGGTCCAAAGTGCCTTCACTTTGTGTCCCGGAAACACCCCTACACCAGTCCTCTATCTTCTCCTAGGCCCTTCTAGACTACCCCCGCGATCGGATCCGTCGGATCGCGATCGGAGGGCTCCTAGCACCCCCAAATCTCCAAACCCTAGCTACCTGCTATATATAGACCCCTAGGTCTAATTTAGGGCATCCCTTTCTTCTTCCCTTTCTTTTTTTTCCCTAGTTTTCAGATCCAATCTTCCCCTTCCTCTCCACTTGGAGATCCTCCCTCGTTTTCCCAGCCAGATCCTCCTGGGATCGCTCGCCGATCCAACCGGATCCTTCGTCGGTCAGGGTCAACTGCCTCGAGCGGCCGCACGCAACCAGGCCCCTCGATCGCCAGATCCCTCCGCCGATCGGATCGGGGCAGGAGGCCCCGACCGATCGCTCCACCGGCCCGTACGATCTTTCTGCACCGGACCACTTCGCCGATCGCCAGGGCGCCTCCTTCCTCGGCCCACCGCATCGATCGCCAGGGAGCCTAGCGGGACCACTTCCCCGCAGGCCGTACGCTCCCGCGGGCCGCCGCCTCGCCAGCTCGCCTCCAGCCGCAGCGCCCAAGTGTGGGGACCCCGACTTGGAAGTCGAGATCACCGAATGCACGTGTACAGTGATCCCAGAGATCAATGCTCACTGAACACACAGAAGCTGAAATAACAAGAGTCTTACATCCATACAAATAGTCTTACACGAATTAAGGCCATTATGGCCAAATCTTACATAGATAGAGCCTCACGGGCTGAATAGCAAATAACTCAAGTAGCGGAAGTCTTCGATAAACGGGTAGAACCCATGCCATCTGCCTTAACCCTACAGGCAATCTGACTGGGATAGCGTCCTAGTTCGCATGATCGTCTCCAAAGAACTCTTCCTCATAATCCTGCTCTTCCATACCTGGCCAATTAAATAACCAGTGGCAAGCCAATGAGTACTTTGAATGTACTCGCAAGCAACCCATGATGTGATTCAAGTAACAATGCAATTGATTAACAATGATCAATCTAGCAAGGCTAGAACAAATATTCTACTATCAAGTTTATGCATCAATAACCTCGCGTAACCTTGAAGACAGGTTACCGATATCAACATGAATATGATTCATCTCATCGAGTCAAGTCACCTCCTTGACTCACACACACATAACATCACCGACGAAGTAAAATTCTGGACATAGTTTAAGTAGCACCACCCAACTGTCCATGACCGTGGACACGGCTATTCGAATAGTTTTACACTCTGCAGAGGTTGCGCACTTTACCCACAAGATCCGGGGAACTTCCGTGTCATCCATGACCCGCGGTTCCTCAAGTACCCGGGGTAAGCACCCGGTCATTACCTTTCCTTAGACGACACTAACATAGAGTCCACTCGTTGGCACACGGCCCTCGGATACAAACAATAGATCACGGGACTTGCCCTAATTTCAATGTTCACGCGTACCCGAGGGGACCAACGGTGTGTCCGGTGCCCTGTGAAAACAGTCATGGTCGTCTATCCAAGCACGACCCCGTCCCGGGAAAGACCTCAAGTCTCCCCGTCACTAGTAATGCGGGCACCATGCTAGTATCGACCTAAGTAATCAATAAAGCCCCGTCCCATAAGGGGTAGTGTGGTTGCACATGTTTGGTTGGGACGGTAGTCACACATAAATCTAATCCATCGTTTCACCATGCACATGATTTACCGGCACATCACTTCTTCCTCAAGTGATGACCTAACACATCATCACCCTCGGGCATTAGGGGCACCCGATGGGTTCATGCAAAGTTTTCAACTACGGGGGTTCATGTCACACATGCATCATAGAAGCATCATGACCATCTATTGCATGTCATCTAGCATATAGCAATATCAACAATAAAGCATGCATCATGTGGTGGTTCATCTATGTTACCATCGTAACCCTATCATCATGTATCGGAAACAAACGGGTTCCGAGGAACAAGTGTATCATGGTCAAAGGGCTGCTTGCCTGGATTGGCTTGGTCTTCAAAGTCTTCAAGTCCTTCTCCTCCTTCTTCCACAGCAACTTCGTCAAATACGGGATCTATACGTCGCATAATAACCACGGGAAAATAAGAATACAAATAAAACAAAAAAATCAAAGTGCTCAGAAAAATGTCAACTCATTTTTGTAAAATACTAGAGGGATTCCTAAGATGGGGAAAAATCTTAGTTGGAGTTTTGGAGTTACAGAATAGGACATATAGATTTTTGAACAGGAGTTATACTGCCCAAATTTGAATTTAAATTTGAACAGTATAGAAAAGTTTCATGGATTTGGGTGAAAGTAGTACCATTAAATAGGTTGGAATATTGCAAGATTTTAGGAGTTGAAAATATTTAATTTGGATCAATATTCTTTTATGTATAAATGTTTAAATCATTTACAGAAAAGAAAAAGAAAAAGGGGTCCTGTGCACTGGGCCAGAAGAGGCCACAGTGCACGGCCCAGACGGGCTGGCCCAGCCGCACGGAGCCAGCGCGCGCGCACGTCAGGTTTTCAAACCTGACGGGCGGGGCCCGTGGGTCAGCGGCACAGAGGAGGGGAGAGAGGTGGGGGGATGACAGGCGGGGCCCGCCTGTCATCTCTAACCCCTCGGCCACGGCGGCGGCGAGCTCACCGGCGACGATTCCGGCCACGGCGACGGCAAAGGAGGGTAGGGTTGAGCTCAGCATCGTGTCGCGGTTGTAGTGGTGGTAGTGCGGCACGGCGGGGAGTCCTGGTTCACCGGCGGCGAGGTGGGACGGCGGAGGCTCGTCGGAGGGTAGTGGCTGCGGCTGTTTCCGGCTGCCACAGAGAGGGGAAACAGGGGGGAAATGATTAGTGAGGTGCGGCGGTTCCGAAATGAGTGGAAGGGGAGGTAGGGGAGGCCTGTACCTCGAGATCGCCGGCGGCCCGACGCAGCGGAGCTCCGGTCGATCCCGAGCACAGGGGCGCCCTGGGGTCGTACTGAGGGTGTTGGGGGTCTCAGTGGAGAGGTGCGAGGCTGGTGAGGGTGTTGGAGAAGCTCGGGAGGGTCTATATATAGGGGCCCGACGAGGACCCGTGGTCCAGTGCGCCGGCGAGCTCACCGGCGAGGCTACAGCGCACGAGAGGCTAGGGGAATGGGTCTGTGGAGCTCCTGGACGAGCTCCACGTCCAGTAGAGGTGAGAGGAGGAGCGGGGGAGCGTCAGAGGGGTGCGCGCGTGCGAGGCAGAGGAGTGGCCGCCGCGGGCGGCCAGCGCGCGTGCGACGGCGGCTACTGGAGGGCGCAGGAGGAGGGGAGACAGCGCCGGGGAGGTTGCGGACGTCGAGGCGCCTCGACTGGCGCGAGGGGGAGGCCCGAGGTTGTCGGGGGTCGGCGATTGGCCGGAGCCAGCGTGCGAGGTGCACTGTTCGCGCGCTCCAGAGCATGCGTTTGACTGGCATCGACGTGCTCTCGCCGGTTTGGTCCGTTCCAGCATGCCCAACAGTGTCTAGCACGTTGTAGGAGAAGTAATGAAATGCCCTGAGGCCTTGGATGCCCTGGGGGTGCAGAGAGAGAGGGAGAGGGCTGGTAACATGGTGGAAACCTACTTTACAGCAAGGTAAAGCAAGGGTTTCACCCTCCAATCATGGAGCTGAGGTGCTGGGGGAGTTACTGGAGGTAGCTGGTAACCCAATGAGCTTGTGGTAAGAAGTTGAGGCCATGGAGAAAAGTGAAAGTGGTCAAGTTGGAGGTTTTAGAATTTCTGCAGAAGGTGTTTGATCAGTGATTGATCAAGTAAATGAAGTCCACTTGACATGGCACTTGACAGGGTTGTAAGACATGGGAAAATAGGGTGCTTCACCAGATTTGGGCTCATTTGAAGAAACTAGCCAATGTAACTTTGGTGAACCCTAGAAATCAAAAGAAACAGTTTCATCTTGATTGAGTCAAGCTAATCATCTCCCCTTGATGCACCACTTGGTGTAGCATCATCATTTTGGGTATTGATCATGCCCACAAAGTTTGAAGCTCCAGATAAAAAGTTGGTAATGTAAAGTTGTTCAAATTTGCATTTGAACAGAAAGGGTTTTGAGGTGATCTGATCAAGTTGCTCTATTCAAATTCTTGTGCCATTTGGTCTAGGTGCCTTATTAGGCCATCCTAGCATGTGCACCAAGTTTGAAAGCATTTGGACAAGTTTGGCAATGTAAAGTTGCTCAAACTTCAAATATGGACAGAATGGTTATGAAGGGGTTTGAGGATGTTTTCTTGCTTCCCAAGGCATGGGACTTGGCAAGATCATCAAATATGTCATATATGACATGACAGAATTTCCCTGGAATTTTTGGAGAAAAATTCCTTTGTAAATATTTCAAAAGCTTGAAATATCCAGAAAGGGTTTTTGAGGGTTTAGCCCATTATTTTGAACATGACCAAGTGTTGAAACTCTTATATATGGACAATATATGTCCTCTGAGTCTCTCTGAATTTTGGCAAATATTTTTGAAATAGTTAAATAATTTTCTCCTATTAAAGACCATTTCTGGCCTTAAGAAAAAGCTTTTAAATAAAATAGGAAAATAACTTTTAAAATTATACCTTTGTGGTTTCTGGGAGTCCTATGGCTACTAGGTCTCAAATAAACCTTTTGAAATAATTTTCACACCCTAAATCAAGTACTTGCAGTGCAAATCTCAATTCAGGGGTTTTTGGAAAACTAAATTTATAAAATACTTTTTGGCCAAATTAATTTTGTAAGAAAACACTATACTGTTATATAACACTTGGCATGATCATTGGGCAGAAGTTTTGGGTGTGGAGATGAAATCTACAAGAGGTCATAGTTGACTTTAATGAGCACATGAAAAAGCAAATGAAGAAAACTCAATTCCAAATAAAAGCCAAATGATGCTAAGAAATTTTTGCTGGTCCAAATTTTCATGCTTCAAAGTTACAAATAACATGTTACAAAATGCAGGGTGTGACACCAAGGCCCCTCCATCGCACCAGGCCACCGGCCTCCTCCCGGTCCGCCTCGCTCCTGCAGGCCGGTCCCCACTCCACCGGAGGCCCGCATCGCTGGATCCGCCACCGCAGGCCCACGCCTTCACCCCGAGCCGAAGCCCGCCTCCCCCCTGGGCCGTTCACCAGGCCCAGCCGGGCCTTCCCGTCGCCAGGCCGCGCAGCCGGCCGCTCCCGAGCCGGGCCGCCCCGCGACCGCCTCCCGCCGGGTCGCGCCGATCCGCCGCCCTAGGCCCCAGCCGCCGCGCCGGCCCGTTGACTCCAGATCCAGATCAGGTTGAACTCCCCCTCTTTTTCACTAAGTCCCAGTATTCTAATCTGTGATGCAATCTTTCAACTGCTCTAACTTTTTGTGCATAGCTCTGTTTTGCGCAAATGAGATGTCTAGACGTTCGTGGGATCGTGCACTACGTTTTATCTGTTGTTGTCATGCATGTTAGAAGTCATCTAGGTGCTTGTTTTGTTGTTGCAAGAGTGCATCATGATATAAACTGCTGCTATGTGATGTTTTCATGTCATCTTTGCCATGTGGTATCTTTTAGCTCGTTTGTCCGAATGATGCAAATGACATGTCCACGTGTTCGTCTTGCCATGCTCTACATGTTGTATGTGCTAGGAAGCATGTTAGATTTATTCTTGCCTTGTTATCATCGTTGCAAAGTGCCATGTGGCTGTGATGTTGTTTCACTTGTTATGAAATGCCATCTTGTTGAGCTCGTTGCTATCGTTGTGTTCACCTCAATGATGCATGCTTGTGTGTTTCGGTATCACCTTCATGTGTATTTTGATGAGGTGCTTACCTCTTTCCATGTGTAGTTCCGAGGTGACTTAAACATGCTCTTTTATATGCCATGATGATATTGCTGTTTTAGGACTTAGTGGTTTTTCACTAAGTCTGAAATCTGTAACGTTCCGATGCCATGTTCGTGTGATGTTCTAGGACAAAACATGATAGTTTTGGAGTGGATCTTGATTGTTCCTTGTAGTATATATTGTTGTCTTTCCATTCATGTCCTCACATGTCTATTTGAGTGGCTGTAGCATGTTTATCTTTTGCTCCAAAGTTTCAATAAAATTCTGCTGCCAGAATTTTATTGTCAAGTTCCATATGTTCAAGATCATTGCTATTGATCCGTGGCTCCGTTGGGGTGCACCTTTGGACTTAGTTGCTGTAGTATATGTCTAGTTTGTGTTCATGTCCTTTTCCATGTCATTTGAGTGCTGTAGCTTAATTATTTTGAGCTCCGAAGATGCTATGTTGCTGTAATTTTCAGCTTTCGCTCATTTCTTGTTTCGGGCATAACTTTTAGCCCGTAACTCCGTTTTCAGCGAATCTTATATCAAACTTGATTGTTTTTCTGTGTAGTTTAATAATATCAGTTTGTTATCATGTTTTGAGGTGATTTGTTTGAGTGATATTTTCCGTGCTCCGTGTGCATCCTTAGTGCATCCATCATGCATTCATCTTTTTCGAGTGCGCATTGCATCTTGTTGATTGGTGCTTGGTGTGATTGTTTTGTTTAGAGCCGGAAGCAGAGTCTGTGTTCGAGTACGAGCACGAGGTTTCCAACGAGGTTGAGCACGAGGACCCTTCTTACGATCCGAATGACTTCTCTTCAGGCAAGATGACCGAACCCCGATAACATTACTATCTTTGCCTATTGCTAGTAGTCTCGATCTATAGTTTTGCCTCGATGCCCATGATCTTCTTGTCAGCCCCCTACTTGTAACCAATTGCCATGTTTAACCAACCTACCTATGCAAACCGTTGCTTGGCTAAGTACGCTTCTCTCAGCCCTTCTTATAGCTTTGCTAGTTGCAGGTGAAGATCGAAGATGCTTGCTTCATGTTGAAGTTTGGTTGGGTTATATCACACTATATAAATGCTTTAAATGAAATCATCTATATATTGGCAAGGGTGGAAGGCTAAGCCTTTTGCTTGGTGATTTGTTCCACTAATGCCGTTAGGAACCGTATAAACCGGTGTTATGTTCCTTGATTATGCATTCCTAACACGGTTGGGGTGTATGGGACCCCCTCGATAAACCGCTAAGTGCTAAGTCTTTTCCAGCAAGTCCCAACATTGGTACTATTTGCCTAATAACAAACTAAACTTGCATAGGGAGTTATAAACCCTTTTTCTTAATTCAACAACTCGGGCCAGTGCTCCACATGAGTGTTGGTCCAAACTGGGGGTTACGCGGGGCCACCTCGAGGAAACTCATGGTCTGGTAAAAACCTGTGGGATCGCCCATCCGGTCGTGGCCTGAGACGAGATACGCGCGGCTACTATCAGGGTGTCGGCACGCCGGGAGGATTTGCTGGATTAGCCTTACCTTAGTTCGGTATATCTTGAGCACGGGATTCCGAGGATACTCGGGTCTTCCCACTTTGGAGTTGCGACTCCGCGGATCGTGAGCTTGTAATGGGTCAAGTTGGAACACCCCTGCAGGGTTTGAACTTTCGAAAGCCGTGCCCGCGGTTATGTGGCAGATGGGAGCTTGTTAATTCCGGTTGTAGATAACTTGACACAATGTTACTAATACACTACTAGCGTGTGTTCCGTGACTGTCAATTTCCGAATAGGGATTCGGGAGTTGAACACGGAGGGGTTATGCTTGTTGAGCTTGTAGCTAGGATCACTTCGTGATCACTTCTTGCCGAGGCTTTCTCTTCTCGCTCTCACTCACGTAAGCTAGATGCTAGTTGCTGCTGCAGACACTTATTCTTTTCTTCAGCCTTGTCCTTTTCCCAAAGGCTTAAATAGTCTTGTTACCCGGTAACGGGATTGCTGAGTCCTCTGTGGCTCACAGTTACTTCACCACACCAGATGCAGGTCCAGTTGTGAGCTATCTAGGTGATGGCACCGAGCTGGATTGGGAGTACGACGAGGAGCGTAGTCGGTACTATGTGCGATACGCGGACGATCAGTAGTGGAGACTCCTACTAGGATTCGATCTGCGTGTGGATGTTATTTAAGTTTGGTATCTTGCATTTGGATTTTGCCCTTAGAGGGTTGTGATGTTCTTAATGTATGATGGTTGAGACATGTTATGTAATTGTGTGACGTGGCGAGTGTAAGCCAACTATTTTCTGTTTACAATCCCCTCTTTTACATGAGATGTGCAAAGATTACCGAACTTGAGATCATTCTAGGATGGATTTATGCCTTTAAGTCGTGCCTCGACACGTAGGAGGTATAACTCCATCCTGGGCATTACACTTTCCCACCATCCACACACACCTCAAAATCTCCGCTCACAGAAACACACACAACACTCGAAACAATTGGTAGGTCGCCACCATCGCCGATGCCTCCATCCTGAGCCTCTACCTGTGTGCCGGGGAGCTCGAGGAGCCAATGGCCAAAGAGAGGTTTATCTTGGCCTTTTCGCCCGACGCCGGCGAGGTGGCCGCCGAGGTGTCCCCATCATCCACTGCAGGCCCGATCCGCCGTCGCCGGTCCCCCGATTCACCCGCCACCGCGCCCCTACGTCAGTTCGAGGACTACCCCGTTCTCCCTCACACCCGAGAGCCGATGAAGTCCTACCTTGGGGGCCGACAGCGGCTGTGGGGGATGTGGGTCGCCAAGATTACAGATCGAGAGACCAACACCCGGTGCTGGCTCGGTAGCTTCCACACGGGCAAGCTCGCGGCCATGGAGTACGACCGCTGGCAGGTATGCTACCACGGCGCGACGGCTAGGCTCAATTTCCCCTTCGGCACACGTCCGGTCCACCTCGTTCCGCCGGAGCCAGGGGTGGTGAGCTCGGCTATGGCGCGTGTCGGTGTACAAAACTAGGGGTACTCTTTTTTTTACCCCTTGTGCACAGGCAGTAAGAGCCACGCCTGAGGCCGAACATAACAGGGCAGAAGGGGGAAGCGAGGAACACAGAGTTACCAGGACAAAGGCCAAGACAGACACCACGAGAAGACCAAGCAAGGAAACAGGCACCCCAGCAAGCACTCTTGCCGGGGCGATCCATTCAGACGCGTCCGTCAAGGACACCCTTGGATCCTATAGGCTCCAATGATACCAACAACATTAGAGCCAAAGCTCGGGAAGCGCCCACGTGATGGCATGCAGATCTTTTTGAAGACAAGGATTTATGACTCCCAAGATGAGAAATAGAAGACATGGTGAGCGCGAGGTTCCTTGCCGAGGACGCCCGCGAGGCCCCGGCAAGGCTCCTTGTTGAACACACCCCGAAGCCCCAACAAGCCTCTTGCCGCAGACCCTTGCCGGGAATGGTAACAAGCCAGTGGCAAGCTCTTGCCGCCCCGTCGCCGTCCCAGCTCAGCGGCCAACTCACTGGCCCAGGCAGGTACCCATGTGGTGATAGGTGGTTCCTGGGCCAGCTATCCAAGCACCTATGTGGTGGCATGCAGATCTTTGTGAAGACCCTACCGCGACGCCACCTCAGCTGCCTGCCTCGCTGGCCTCGACACGTGTCGCGACCAGACAGAGCGGCACGGACGGGATGGGCTTCTTTCCTGGCCCCGATAAAGTAAACAGACACCTAAGCAGTGCATTAAATGTGCCTTGTCCCATAATGGCGTGGGATAAGCCTATACACTGTACACCTTTCCACCTCCTGTGTGCCACTGTGGCAACCCCTTCAAACTATAAAAGGAGGTCCGGGGCATACTGGAGGAGGATTCGGATCCTAGAAAGCTGGAGAGCCATGATAGCTAGCTGAAGAATCCAAGAACAGTCAAATATACACAAAAGTAGGACTAGGGTATTACGCGTCCTCGCGGCCCGAACCTGGGTAAACGATCAATGTGCTGACCTTAGACCTGCTCTTTGCACAACTTCGCGCCCACCAATCGTAGAAGGGATTCCAGTGATCCCATAGGTGTCGTTTCGCACCTAGATCTTTGGCGCGCCAGGTAGAGGGGGTCAGTTGTGAAAATCCGGTCTGGCAGTTAGCGTGGCAGTTCTTCATGGCCATAAATTCCCGAGAAGCAAATGGCCAAGTGCGGGGCGTCATCAGCAAATTCGATGGACGTCCACGTGACGACGAATAAAAAAGAGAAGTCACACAAGTCTTTGAGTAATTCCATTTTCACATAAAAGTTATTTTCCTTGGTGATCATGCCCTTTGTATGATAAACCTGTATGCAATGGGGCCCTTCCACTATTGGCACGACCCTCGCTCTATTTCGAGTCCGCTCAATAGTTCGAGTGGCCGTGTCAAACGGCAAGGGAGCCTTTCCGTTACTGGCAACGCTTTTGTCCTGTTTCGAGTCCACTCGACAGCTCAAATGGCCGCGCTGAGAGCGGTAAGGTGGTTTTCCCGGCAGCAAGCATACCCGGCAGGATATTGAGGGTCCGTCCCCAAAATGCCATGGCCTGGGTTACGCGCCGGCGAGCCCTCCCAATTGAACATAGGGTGGACATACGGAGAAGGCTCAAACAGGAAGATAACATGCATTGCTACGAAATATTACAGAGTTATGTTACATGAATTGTTGTTGCGGTTCTGACTAAATATAAAAACTGTCTCGGTTTCGAACCTGCAGCGGAAACAAGAAACGGGGCGCCTAATCCTGACGCTGGCCCTCTATCCTGAGAACTCCGCCGATGTAGTCGATGATGGGCTTGATATGCTCCTTGAGCGCCGTCAGATCTACTTCATCTGGCAAGCTGTCCAGCGCGGCGTCGAAGTCGAAGTCGGGGTTCAAGTAGGCCATCTTGGTTAGGTCAGGGCACCCTGAAAAAGCTTCCGGGACTCATCGACTAGACAAGCTGCCAGGTCAGAGTGGAGCTTTCCCAGGGCCTCAAGAACGCGTTCGAAGAACGCTGTCAAGCTGGCATGGATGGAGAGGTTCACCTCCCGGGAGAAACTGAAGCTTGGCATGCCCATGGTGGCCAGCTACGCCGTGAGTTTCTCCGTGACGGCGACAAGGTGACTGATCCAGAGGTCCACGCCCTTTGTGTACTCTGCATAGCCAGCGGCATGGTCCTTCCGCAGCCGCTTCTCCTCCTCCAGGCCCTTGTGCAGAGCCTCCGCCCGAGCATTGGCCTCTGTGAGCGTCCCCTTGAGGCCCTCCAACTCCAGCTTTAGATCCTTGATGGAATCCTGGTCTGTGGAGAGCTGTTCGGCCTTGCCGACGACCTCAGACTGCGCCTCCATCAGAGTGGCATGGATCGTGTCCCTCTCTGTGGTCAGCTCCAGGACCCGCTTGTTCAAGCCGTCCCGCTCCACCTCCAGCTCCGTCACCTTGCCAGCGTGGACCCGAGCCTGAGCATTGAGAGCATCAAGGTGCCTCTGTTCCTGCCCCTGGGTCCGCCACACAATAAGCCTGTCGATCTCTTCATCCTTGCCACGGAGGGTGGCGCCGAGTGCCTGCTCACGGGGGACGAGATCTTCCTCCTGCGAGTCCAGTTGGGCTTGGCGCTGGTTGTGGGTGGCTTCATCATTGGCGGCTCGCTCCTTGGACTCCTGCTGGGATTTCTCAAAATCAGAATGCGGCAGCATGAGGTCTCTGGGGCGCTCATCCATCTTTTCCTGGGAAACCCTCAGCTCCTTCCGGGCCTTGTTAAACCAGACTTTTGTCCGGGCGACCTGCGCCTGGAAGTCCTCATCCGCCTTGTCCACCAATGCCGACTTGGACTTTGCCTTGTCCAGGCGGGTACCATAAAGCACCTGGAGCTTCTGGAAGTTGGCGCTCATGGCCCGAAGAAGCTGCTCCTCCTGAGAACCGCCGCCGCCACCGCCCGGCTCGTCGACGTCCTCAAAACCAGCGGCGGCGAGCGCCTCATCATCAAACACCTCTCCCTGGGTTGGCGCCCTGCTGCTTGCCATCCAGGGGAGGTGAACGAACAAGTCATCGCTCACCTTTAGGTAGGGCGTGAGCCAGAGGTGGCGGAGGAGGAAGGATGGTCCTCGGCAGCAGCCTTGCTGGCCTCCTCAGGAGCGGCCTCGCCGGTTCCTCCGGCAGGCCTGTCTCCAGCCCCCTCCGAAAGAACCTTGGGCCACCTCCTCTGCCGTGTCCTGGGCGGTCTCCTTGCCAGCAGCCTTGCCGGCCACAACCTCAGCGTCCGTGATGACCTCCTCGACGCTGGGCTCGCCATCCGCCCTGTCCGTCAAGGGTGGGTCTAAAAGCCAAAAGAAAAAGTGAGACGATGCCCAAGGTCAAGGGCTCAACTTGAAGAACAAAAGCAAATTATCCATACCAAGCTGGGAAGGAGCGGCGCTATCCTCGCCAACAACCTTTGAGGGGACGAGCCACCGGCGTTCAAGTCCCACTCCTCCTCCTCCATGGGCGCGGGATCGGCGGTCGGTGCCCTTGCCGGGGATGCCCCCCGTGGCGGTGTAGTTGAAGGGGGCGACATGTTCGGGGTGGCCCCCTATGGGCCCTCCTGCTGTCGGTCCCCACCTACAAAGACGACAAGGTCAGCATCGAGAATTCACGCCCCCGTGTCCGCCCACAAAAAATAATAATGATGAGTGGTAAACTTACGCCGGGGGCTGTTGTCCGGCCTGCTCTCCACCACCAGCGGTGTGCCCGAAGTTCCCACCGGGGGCTTGTCGACGGATGATGCCCTGGCCCTCTTCATCGCCCTCTGGGCTAGCGTCTCCATATCCCTGCAGAGATGGCGTTGGATCAAAGAGAGATAATACAGGGTTGAAACCAGGAGATAACACGAGGGGCGAGATGCTTACTCGTCTTCTGTTTCCTCCTCATCCTCTGGTATCCTCCTGTTCCTCCTTGGGCTAAGGACCCAAGATCGAAGTCGACATCCATGGGAGCGCCTGCGGGAGGGGGGAAAGGAGATGGTGTCCGGCCACGCCTGGGCGAAGAGGAGGCAGCCGCCGTCCTCTTCGCCACCGCAGTCTTCCCCATTTTTCTCCCCGCCGCGGCTGCCATCGACCTCGTCTCCCGCCCGAACTGCTCTGGGGGATGTTGCCGACGCGACTCAAAGGGCGGATGACGCCGCACGATGCTGCCGGACCGGACCGGCCCGCCGCAGGACCCGCCGCCTTGTCACGACAGGAGGTTCAGCAGCCTCGGCCTCCTCGTCGGTCGACTACTCGACCACGTCTTTGGCAAGGGGGGCGTTGGCATCGGTGCTCGCGCGGTAGGCATCCCTGGTGGTCTTCATCCACCTGGCAAACTCCTCCTCTTCGGCAGCCACAGTGGCTTCATCATCCACATGGCCAGCGCTACCGGCCTCCAGGGCAAGGGCCGCCTCCGCCTCCCTGGCAGAAATGTAGTCGTGCTCGGCCTAGGTGGTGTCATGGACGAGCACCGGCTCGTCGCCGACGCGTTTCTCCGACAGAGTGTCAAAGAACTCTTGCACCTGATCCTCCGGCAGCTCGAACCAAGATGGGTCAAGGCCATGCGCTTTATGTTCGGCATCATGGCAATGATGTCGGACTGGCGGGAGTTATTGCTTAGCAAGACCACTCCGGCCGGCAACCCGAAGAGGGGCCCCTTGACGGCCTTGCTGGCCTTGGCAGCCTTGCCGGCCCTCTCGGCCCTGCCGTCGTGGTTCACAACAAGCTGGATGAGCTTCTGGCAGATGTGGCCGTGCTGCATCACCGTGAAGTTGTGTTTCAGGCCGGGGCGAAGCCTCATGATGTCGGCAGCATTCTCGAATAGCCAAGCCGGCCTCCCCTTGTTGTGCAGCGGGGCGATCCGCCGGCGGATGAAATCAGCCCCGATCATCTCGAGGGTGAGCCCAGCCTTGACAAGACGATGAATCCTGGTGGTGGCGATCGAGAGCTTTTTGTCATTTACGTCGGCAAGCCCCCAGTCTCCCCTGCGAACCGGCGGGCTCCGACGGACTCGACCGAACTCCGGTGGGTCTTATTCCTCTATCCATAACCACCGGCTCCTCCACTCATCCCACTTCTCCGTCTGTGCACCATCCGGATACGTAACCTTTTCCTGGGTCCGTGAAATCCAGGTGACACAGCCGGAGATGGCTTCCCCCCTTGGATATGAGGGAAGAAGTAATGGCGGAAGAGCACCGTGCTTGGAACCACCCCGGCGAAACCATCGCAGAGATGAGCGAAAAAAGCCATGCACGCCACAGCGTTCGGCGTGAAATCAAGGAGATGGAAGCCGTAGCTGTGCATGATGTCGTTGAAGAAATTGGAGGCCGCAGTACAAGTAATCAACAAAGAAAGGATACCGATTTGGGCCGACCTCTGTGCATTGGGCAGGGATGAGAGTGTGGCTGGATGCCCCGTCGTCTCACACCCCCACAAGGGCTTGAAGTAGTGCCTGAGCTGGACAGCGTCGACCGTCGGAGGAAAATAGGTGTGCTTCATCCGCAGCACCGCTAGCTCACATTCCGGGAGCTCTTTCTCCCCGGCGACCTCGGCCACTGCCTTCCCCCTGTTGGACTTGGGCGCCATTGTTGCCACAAGGGGTTAAAGGGGTCGGAGATAGAAGGGAGCGCAGCGGCGGTGGACGGAGGCGAAGGCTCTTGCTTGGGGAAGAAGGAGAAGAATGGCGAGCGCGAGATTGGAGGGGCACAAAGGGTTAATGGGAGACGCGCCTGCGGTTTCCCCTTTTTATGGGGAAGGCACGGGCCGCCCTCCACCACCATTTACTGCGACACGACACCAGCACCCAGTAAACCACCCCATGCACGACCCCCTCGTCAGCCCAGATCATGGGGAAGCGCAACCATCGGAGGAGTTATTGCGGTAAAAAGGGAATCCAGCCTCACTGCCCGCGCACCGTTCTAGGCCTAGCCCAACAAACGCGTTGCATTTATGAGTGGCCCAGGCTCGGGGGCTCCTGTCGGTGTACAAAAGTAGGGGTGCTCTTTTTTTACCCCATACTTGTGCACGGGCAGTCAGTGCCACGCTTGAGGCCGAACATAACAGGGCAGAAGGAGGAAGTGAGGAATGCAGAGTTACCAGGACAAACGCCAAGGCAGACAGCACGAGAAGACCAAGCAAGGAGACATGCCCCCGGCAAGGACTCTTGCTGAGGCGGCCTGGGTGCCACCCGGCAAGGGCTCTTGCCGGGGCGATCCATTCAGACGCCTCCGTCGCAGCCACCCTTGGAGCCTATGCGCTCCAATGATACCAACAGCATTAGAGCCAAAGCTCGGGAACCGCCCACGTGATGGCATGCAGATCTTTGTGAAGACAAGGATCTATGACTCCCAATATGAGAACCAGAAGACATGGCGATCACGAGGTTCCTTTCCCAGGACGCGCGTGAGGCCCCGGCAAGGCTCCTTCCCGAAGACACCCCGACGACCCGACAAGCCCCTTGCCGCAGGGCACTCACGGAGGCCCCGGCAATACCCTTGCCGAGAATGGTAACAAGCCAGCGGCAAGCTCTTGCCGCCCTGTCGCCGCCCCAGCTCGCCGGCCGACCCACTGGCCCAGGCAGGTACCCACGTGGCGATACGTGGTTCCTGGGCCAGCTATCCAAGCACCTACGTGGTGGCATGCAGATCTTCGTGAAGACCCTACAGTGACGCCACTTCAGCTGCCTGCCTCGCTGGCCTGAATGCGTGTCGCGACCAGACAGAGCGGGAACGGACGGGACGGGCTTCTTTCCGATCCCCGATAAAGTAAAGAGACACCTAAGAAGCGCGTTGAATGCTCCTTGTCCCGTAATGGCATGGGATAAGCCTATACACTGTACACCTTTCCACCTCCTGTGTGCCACTCTGGCAGCCCCTTCAGACTATAAAAGGAGGCCTGGGGCGTACTGGAGGAGGATTCGGATCCTGGAAAGCTGGAGAGGCACGATAGCTAGCTCAAGAACTCAAGAACACTCAAATATACACAAAAGCAGGAGTAGGGTATTATGCGTCCTCGCGGCTCGAACCTGGGTAAACGATCGCTGTGCTGACTCTTAGACCTGCTCTTTGCACAACTCCGTGCCCGCCAACCGTAGAAGGGATTCCAATGATCCCATAGGTGTCATTTCGCACCGACAACGTGGGAGGACATCGAGGTGGGCCCCGAGGATGAGGAGATCGTCGTCGACGAGTGGAGGAGTGCCTTCCCCAACGACCCTGACGACAGTACTGGCCCAGACCGGGCTCACGAGACACCGTACATGACGAGGAAGTATTGGCTCGACCTCTAGTTCAACCAAAAGTAGTTTAGCTTAGTTTAAATTTATGTTTTATGTTCGGTTGTGCAAAACTATCTATTGTTATGTTTGAATGCA
The DNA here is from genome assembly GCA_902687465.1 of Secale cereale. Lineage (NCBI taxonomy): Eukaryota > Viridiplantae > Streptophyta > Magnoliopsida > Poales > Poaceae > Secale > Secale cereale. The sequence continues at coordinate 183,924,631 of LR738709.1, forward strand.
TGCTACTTTCGATTGAACCTTCTTTGAACTTGATCAAATTGAAGTTTACAACCTTAAGTATAGGGGATCGACTAGTAAAGGCCAAAAATTGCTGGAGTATATATATATATCCACTAAGGGTTTTAGTCCTTTAACTTTTTAAGGTTTGCCTAGTGATGTCCTTATGACTTGTTTATTTCAGTTCTTCACAATGTGATGCTCTATATGTGCAACTATTTGCTGTGTAGTTCAATTTCATCAATAACAGTTTCAACAATACCACTATGAATTAAGATATTTGGTTGCTGTTAAGGATATTGCAGTTAACATGCCTTTTTGTTTTTCAATTGTTGTTTAGCAACATGCATTGTACTAAATGACTAAATATGCAATCCCAGGATACATAGCAACAAGGAAGAGTGTTACCTTAATGTTCTGATGATGTCTAGATATACATGTAATAAAATCTTATATAATGGGATGGATGGAGTGTTGTACTACATCATTTTTGAATTTTGGTTTAGCTTCTAATATTAACTTGGTGCTTTTAGGTACATATATCATTCCCAAATATCCACACTTAGACCCTTTCTGCGTATGGGGCAACGAGATATTCATGAACCAGCATAAAGTGAGGAAACTGATAAAGATTGTTACTAAAATGGGTCAAATGATGTCAATCGAACTATTTGTTTACACTTTATGCAAGACAATGGTGAACTTGAGGATGGTAAGTAAGAACCATGTAGCCTTCTTTTTACTGCTCGTAATGAGTTGTGTTAGATGACAATATCTTAATATTTTTCCTTTTGCAGTGGATCCTGAAGCAGTTTACTCAAGATTACCTCTCAAACTACATGATTGGCGGCCGACCATCACAAGGGGCTGGACTAGATTCCTGCATGCCTTCTACATCCAGGAGAGCACAATAGGGCCATTCCGCTTCACCTTGTTCAGCAATTGGAATGTATGTCGCCTCTTTCTTTAACAACTGTAATAGTACACGTATAGAACCCAGGTACATCATTCTTTATTTGGTGCTTGTGTAATTCTTACACATTTGTACCTGCGAATAATGCACTGGTTGTTTGAACCTGATGGATATGAATAAAGTTATAGCCTAATTTCAAGTTTAAATTAGGTACAATTTTAAATATAACAATTAAATTAGTGCAAAATTACGTTGTGCAGGTCATTACGACACACACGGTTGGTAAAACACAAATGTTTGCGATATACACCATAATCCGAGACGGTTCACAAAGAGGAAACATGTGCAAACATTGAAACAGTTGTTGTTCGCAAAGCGTGTGTGATGTCAGACACTATCACATACTGTGCGGGAAAACTAAATGTGTGTGATTGTCTACCTATCATACACGGTTTACAATCATGAACTGTTTGTGATGTGCCAGGCATCGTAAATCTCCCGTGCCTGGAATCTGTCTAGAATGTGCCTGGAAAGCTCTTGTGCCTAGAATCTGCCTGGTTTTAGGTAGAACCACAAAACTCTGACTGCGATGGCAATGCGAGCACAAATGAGTAGCAAGGATGAAGTGTTTGGGATATTCGAGATATCGGAAACAGTTATATAGGGACAATTGTATGCATCAAGGCTCCCTATCCCTGATGGTTTATGGGTCGTGTGGGAAGGATCCTCCCTATCGCCGACACTCACTTGGCGACGGTTCCAAATACCGTCGCGGAAAGGGGTTAAATACCGTTTGTTTAGGACCGACGTGCACCAGTGGTATATGATGAATATGATATGTAGCATTCCACATCAAAAATTCTGTTTTCACTTGTTGCTTTATCATGATGAGTTTTATGAGAAAGAATTGATGTTAGATGCTAGGAAAAATGATTGAAATTATCATTGATCAAACTTGTACACTTTGCTAGCATTCACACTTAACAAATTATTTCTTTTATCATTTACTTAGTCGAGGACGAGTAGGAATTAAGCTTGGGGACGCTGGTACGTCTCCAACGTATCTATAATTTATGAAGTATTCATGCCATGTTTACAACAATTTTATTTGGTTTTGGTATGACTAGGAAAAATTCCCGTGCATTGCAACGCGATACACTAAAAAGAAAATAATGAAATGGTTATGTACGTTTTTAACTTCAGACCATGTCGTGGTTGATACCCATCCTGCTTTGCATCACGTACATCAACATTTCATGCTCCATTGCCATTGTCAGTTTAGCTTATTCGCAAGTACAACAACATGCTTCCCAAATTCGTGTCATCCTTAATCAAATTATTTCATTTGCATGCAACCTACCGGATGGAACACATTCAAACCGAGTGCAAATTGATTACATCAGAGACAAAGGTCGTATTGTCTTTTCAACCCAAAAACATGCTTCCTTGAATTCAGAAAACAATAGCATGTAATAAATACTGATACATTGTGATTACCAATTAACATCCAGCAACCTCTGTTGCCATACCTATATATCAAGCTTAACATCATTAGAATTAGTCCTAAGCCCTACAAAAAGAACAACCAATCATAATACAGGATGTAGGTATTTCAAGAAATAAATGTCACATTTGCATCTCAAAATGCTTCTTATTGTTGGGCTCAAATCTCTGACAGTTTGATAACCATTAGAACCAAATTTCAATTATGCATATTTTTTAAGACCAATTATGCATATTTTTTTAATACTATACTATATGCCACTATATTAGTTACCGGAAAAATATTGCACCTTGGATTTGTTTTGCCAACTGCTGCTCTGAGATAGATGACTACATCAGCAGTGATACGATTGTTATAGAGCAGTTGAGGCAAAAATCAATGTACGAGAGCTCCATGAAAATACAAAGGGACTGAACCATTTGCATTGTGATTCATTTTGGTGAATTTCGCACCTCAGAGCTACAAATCAAACAATATTTGAGATAGTCTTAGAATATGTGTGCCGACATGCTTACCTGAATGTGGGGACCCCGACTCATAAGTCGTGATCACCGAATGCACGTGTACAGTAATCCCAGAGATCAATGCTCACTGAACACACAGAAGCTGAATAACAAGAGTCTTACATCCTTACATACCGTGTTACACAAATAGGACCATAATGGTCAAGTCTTGAGTATAACATCGCAACGGAAATCTTCAATATCAACTTGGACCCATGCCATCTGCCTTAACCCTACAGGCATTCTGACTGGGAAGCGTCCTAGCTCGCATGGTCGTCACCAAGAAATCTTCATCATAACCTGTTCTCTCATGCCTGGCCAATAAAATAACCAGTGGCAAGCCAATGAGTACTTTGAATGTACTCGCAAGCAACCCAAGTGTGATAACAGAATAATTATGCAAGGCTCTACTGCTAGGTTGGCAGTTTTGCGGAAAGCTAGTTTTTCATATGCAAGTATGATCAATATATAACCTGGATATGCATTTGTCTGTAACAAGTATCAGGAGGTCACAGACATCAATATCAAGAAAGTGTTGTAATCAACTCATGCTCAAGCTCATTGTGACTTTCTCACAATCACATCAACAATATCTCTGAATCAGGTTGTTTCCTCACACACACACACCAGGTTTCGCAAACATTGGACGTAGCCCAAGAGCTGTTACCCAACAGTCCTTGACCACAGACACGGCTATTCGAATAGTTTTACACTCTGCAGAGGTTGCACACTTTACCCACAAGATCCGGGGAACTTCCGTGTCATCCACGACCCGCGGTACCTCAGGTACCCGGGGTAAGCACCCGATCACTATCTTTCCCTAGACGACACTAACATAGAGTCCACTCGATTGGTAGCAGCCCCGTGCCAAACATTTCACATCTCAAGGTTTGTGGAGACTCGCTCCGTATTCATCACATATCACAAGCACGGGGTACCAACGGTGTGTCCGGTGCCCTGTAAAGACAGTCATGGCCACCTATCCAAGCGCGACCCTGTCCCAAGGGTGACCTCATGTCACTCCCGTCACTAGTAATGCGGGCACCATGCTAGTATCGACCTAGGTAATCAATAATGCCCTTTCCCATATAAGGGTAGAGTGGTTGCGCATGTAAGGTTGGAATAACGGTCGCAACTTAAACCAATCCGTTTTTCAAAACAACACACACACTTTCCTCGGTACACCACTTCGTCATCAAGTGGTTACCCCACTCACCATCTCCCTCGGGCATAAATGGCACCCGACGGGGTTTTCGAAAAGTCGTTTGAAAGTATCCTGCCTCCGTCACCATGCATATACCCGTCCCTTTTGCGTAGCCACTACTAAAGCAACCTAACTACTCCCACCCACATAACCCTCATAGGAAGGTAGGGTTATGTTTGATGCAAGTTTCAACAGTAAAGTAACAAAGGTACCAACCAATGGTCACCTCTTCTACATGATTCCGATGCATTGAATAATAAGGTGCTATGAGACATGCATAAAAAAGGTTTCTTGAACATGGTCAAATGGCTGCTTGCCTTATTCTTCCGAGTCTTCAAATCTTCTGGTCCATCTCCGAATACTCCGTTTATTACGTCAACTAACGATGGAAACAATCATAATAAGCAACACAATCAAAGCAAAAATAAAAGTGCTCTAAAAATAGGAGTTGGACTTTTCTAGGATACCTCTGGTCATATTAGAAATGACCAAGGTGGTTTCATAGGCATTGGATCAATGGGTGATTTGGAACATTAGAATATGATGGAATCAAGGGGTTTATGGATTTGAAAGAAGTATACAGAAATATTTCCTTGAATGATGAGCAAAGGCACCCATCATCAAGTCATGATTTTAGAAGCATCTAGGAGTTGGTTTCACTGGATTTGGAATTCAAATGAATTTCCTAGGATTTTGCAAAGCTGATAAATATGAAGAAATGGCTCAATATTTGGTGAGGTACAGAAAGTATTAATAAAAATGTTCCAAAACTAAGTTTGGATGTGACAAGCACCTAGGAACTTGAATCACTGCATTTGGATCAAAAATGAGCTCTCTGTGATTTTCTAAAGTTCATCACAGAAATGAAATAAAGGCATTTGATAAATATTTATGAAGGAAATGTTTCTGGAATAATGTGCATGTTGCACCATGTGTTAGAGCATGATTTATGGAGCCACAGGAAATTTGAATCATGCAATTTGGAGTTCATTTGAATTATTTAGGCATTTTTGAAGTTGACAGAATAAAGAAAAAGAAAAGGAATAATGGTTCAACCTTATACGATGCTCAGGGCGAAGGATAGCTCGTGGGCCGGCCCAACGGCTCGGCCGCACATGCGCAGGGGGGCCACACCGGAGGCGGCTTTCGGGGATGCGCTTTCGCGCGGGGAAGGCGGGCTGCGTCGTGGCCGCCTCCACTTAAACAGCTGGGCCCTGCTGGCCGGGTCGCTGCCAGGTGCCCTCCCCCCCGCAGGGTCTTCTTCCTCCTCCCGCTCCCGCAACAGAGGGGAGGGGAGGCTCGGGCCGCGCGACGCTGGCGCCCGTCCCCGGCGGCACAGGCCACCTCTGGCCAGGGCGCGGCCACCGGAGGGGCCCCCAGGGTACGGCGCGTTGCGGAGGTCCCTTGGGGCGGCAGGGGAGGGGCCGGAGCACCTCTTGCACCGGCCATGGCGGCGGCCTCGTCGGGTGATGGTGGAGCGGACACCACGGGGAACGGGAAGGAGCGGCGAGGGGACGGGGAGCTTCGCACTCCAGTGGCTGTTCCCCTCCTAGTGGTCAGCAGGGAAGGAGGAGGCCACAGGGAGCCAATGTGGGAGGAGACCGGCGGCGGCTCGACGGCCATGGAGGGGCAAAGAGAGCACTAGGGGAAGAGGGGGCATGTCTAGGGGATGCACGGGAGAGAGGAGGGTCCAGAAGAGTCAAAGGTCGCTCGGGGGGGTTTTATATAAGCGCAGCCACGGTGCACCGTGAGCGTCGTCCATGGACGCGCTCGCGCGTGCTCGTGGAGAGAGGAGGAGGGTCGGGGAGGATAAGGCCGACCGTCCTGCAGGTCGCGGACGTCGAGGGCACCTCGGGAGACACGGTCTCTCTGCCCAAGGCCGCCTGGAAGCCTCGGGAGGGCCGAGCTACAGTGCCTCGGCGCACTGTAGCGTGCTCCAGAGCGTGCCTCTGGCCGGCATGCTTATGTCTTTGCTTCCTGGCCGTGTCCCCCAGTGTCCAGTAGTGCTAGGGGATAGTAAACAAAGGCGTGGTGGTCTTGGATACTCTGGGGAGCCTCTGGAATGAGGAGAGAGGTGAAGGAGAGGGAGTTTACTGCTGTCCAGCAGTAAGAATAGGGGTTTTACCCCCTCCAATGATTGAGCTGAGGCCATAGAGAAGTTACTGGGGGTAGAGGATGATCAGGGGAAGTTGTGGTAAGAATTTGGGGTGTAGGGAAATAGTAAAAGGGGTCCAAACGCAGGTTTTGGTAAATGAGCAGAAGGTGTTTGATCAGGTTTTGGAGAGGCAAATGACTTCCAATTGGCATGGGACTTAACAGGATGGAATGTCACATATAATTAGGCTCCTCTACCAAATTTGAGCTCATTTGGGCAAAGTGGCCAATGTAACTTTGGTGAACCCTAAAAATCATCAGAAATGGTTTCACCATGTTTGAGTTAAGCAAATCATCTCCCCTTGATGCACCACTTGGTGTAGCATCAACATTTGGGGTTATGGTCATGCCCACAAAGTTTGAGGCTCCAGGTAAAAAGTTGGTAATGTAAAGTTGTTCAAATTTGCATTTGAACAGAAAGGGTTTTGGGGCACTTAGACCAAGTTATGTTTATCCAAAACTTGTGCCATTTGGCATAGATGCCTTATTAGGCCATTCTAGCATGTTCACCAAATTTGAGAGCATTTGGACAAGTTTGGCAATGTAAAGTTGCTCAAACTTCAAGTATGGACAGAATGGTTTTGAGGGGACTAAATGATGTTTCCTTGATCTTCAAGGCATGAGGCTTTGCAAGATCATCAAATATGTCATATATGACATGATAGAATTTTCCCTAGAATTTTTGGAGAATATTTCCTTTGTAAATATTTCAAAAGCTTGAAATATCCGGAAAGGGTTTTGGAAGGATTTGTCCAATATTTTGATCATGACCATGTGTTGAAACTCTTATATATGGACAATATATGTCCTATGAGTCTCCCTGAATTTTGGCAAATTTTTTTGAAATGATTAAATAATTTTTCCCTATTAAAGACCATTTCTGGCCTTAAGAAAAAGCTTTTAAATAAAACATAAAAATAACTTTTAAAATTATACTTTTGTTGTTTCTGGGGCTCCTATACCTAATAGGATTCAAATATACTTTTTGAAAGATTTTTCACACCCTAAATAAGGTACTTGCAGTGCAAACCTCAATTCAGGGGTTTTTGGAAAACTAATTTTAGAAAATACCATTTGGCCAAAATATTTTTATAAGAAAATTCTATACTGGTCTATACACATGGCATGATCATTGGGAAAAGGTTTTGGGTCAAGGAGATGAAGTATATGAGTTGGAGGATTTATTTGATTTTTAGAGCACTCGCAAACAGCAGACAAAAGTCAAATCAAGCAAAGTCAAAAACACTCAAAAGTTTTTGTAAATCCATATTTTTAACATGAAAATAAGCTTAAGCAGAGTGGTATGAAAATCAGGGTGTGACACTGAATGACGAGGAAGGGATACTTGATTCTTTTTCTTTTAGAACACAAGGGAGACTCTCCTCGGCTCCATTCCAAGACAATGAAACCTTACATAGTTCATTCTTATACAAATTCTGGACCAACACGATGGATGATTGGATGCCCTACATGGACACGAGGTGACTACTCCTAGGAAGAGGCCAGCTGCCCAAGACACTGCACACACATGTCAATCTTCACAACATCAATCTACACTGTATATAGAAGAACAAGATAAGCTGCAGGATATAAGCAGGAGATAAAACCAGTAGTAAATGTAATTCAGTTGTAATGTCAGAAGATTACCTGATGCCAATATAGCACAAGATTACCTGATGCAAGGTAATTCAGTCGTAATGTCATCCAAATTGACTGTACAATCCTTTTGGTATCTGAAACTACATTAGCTCATATTAAATTAATCAGATTGTACTTGTAGAGGTCAGAAAGCATAAAGAATCAACCTACCACTCAATTTGCCTTCCCTCCGTCGCAGCAGTGCAAGCCCATCGTCCCATCCTTCTCCACACTACCATCTCCATTGCCCGCTCTTGCTGTGGACAGTAGACACTCTTCCCCCATCCTGACGGAGGGCACCTCTCCTCCATTGCTCAACCCCCGCCATGGCCTTGGAGATCTCCCTGCCAGCCATGGCCGCCTCCACCTGCAAGGATTTCGCACCGCCACGCCGGATCCCTCCGTCTGCCCCTCCCGCTCGGCTCTGGTGAGCTCCTGCCTAGGTCGCCGCACCACGCCTCCTGTCTTCCTTCTTCTCTCCCTCACCTCCACGTCTCCTTTCTGCCCAGGGCCGCGGATGCCATGGATCCGCCCGGGAAGCCGCGCTCCAGCCTTCCTTGTCGTCATCGGTGACCCCTGCCTCGCTGCTGGACAAACACATTGACCGTGCGCCCGCATGGGGGTGGAGACGAGCACTAATGCCTCATCGGCGCCCTTCCGTCTGCGGCGACGACGCGACCAAGCTAGGTGATGCTCCCCTTGGATGGGAGCGCCCCGGCCTCCAGCACATGGGCGAACACGTGGGGCACGACGGCGGCCGGGTGGACGAGGAACGCGGCACGCGTCCGCGGAGATGAGCTGGTGGAGGAGTTGGTCGTATTGGTGCGCGGCGAGGCAGAGTTCGGGCACTCCATCTGGGCCGGAGACTGCCGCGTCGAAGGGGGCCACGAAAGCCGCGGCGTCCCCATGGTGGGCGCAGTGGGTGAGCGTTTGTGACATGTCAGAGTTAGGCCTTCCAGCCAGTGGATAAGATGAGGAGAGGAGCGCGGGCGGAATTCTTACAAAATGCATGGGTTAATTTGTAAGATCCAAACATTTTCCTGGATCCACTTATGTAGGGACGGCGGGTATAATTATTAGAAATCACAGGGACTTTTTTGCAAAATCACGACGATGGTGAGTGGGCGAGCAGAAGCACTAATCGCTTTATTACTAGGGAAAGATTTGTGTGGAACTAACCCAGACTGAAGTTGTTTTCATCAGAACTACCGTGGTGTTATTTTTTGGGCAGAAATAAAAGTTCTCGGAATCGGCTGAAACTTTTTGACGATTTTTTTGGAACAAAAGAGACCCCTGAAGCTTCGTGGGAGAGTCAGAGGAGCCACGAGGAGGGCACAACCAACTGCGGCGCGCCTAGAGCCCAACCCACGCCCGGGTGGGTTGTGGCCACCTCGGTGGCTTCCCACGCCAATCTTCGCTCTATAAATTCCCAAATATTTCAAAAACCCTAGGGGTGTCGACGAAATTTTGTTCCAGCCGCCACCAATTCTAGTACGACGATATCCAATCTAGAGCCCTTCACCGGCACTCCGCCAGAGGGGAAATCATCACAGGTGGCCATCTTCATCATCCCGACGGCCACCATGATGAGGAGGGAGTAGTCCACCCTCGGGGCTGAGGGTTTGTATGAGTAGCTATGTGTTCAATATATATATATATATATATATATATATATATATATATATATATATATATATATATATATATATATATATATATATATATATATATATATATATATATATATATCTCTCGTGTTCTTGAGATGTCACGATCTTGATGTATCGTGGGCTTTGTTAATATAGTTGGATCATATGTTGTTTTCCCCTCTCTATCTTGTTGTGAATTAAGTTTTCCCTTTGAGATTTCGTTTTATTGGATTGAATACTTTTATGGATTTGAGAGAACTTGATGTATGTCTTGCTATGAATTCCCATGGTGACAATGGGGTATCATATTGATTCACTTGATATGTGTTTTGGCACTCAACTCGCGGATTCCCGAGGTGACATTGGTGTAATCTATGCATAGGGGTTGATGTACATTCTCGTCTTTATTTCTCCCATAGAAAGCTTGGAGCACTCTTTGAGGTTCTTTGTGTTGGATTGAATATTATGAATCAGAAATTGTTTAATGCATATCATATAATTAACTCACGGATATTCGCGGTGACATTGGAGTATCCAGGTGATATTAGAGTTGGTTGATGTGTATCATATAGTGTTATTTTAATACAAACTCTTGGTAGATCAATCGTAAAGGATAACTTGATGTTATTTTAGTATGAATTATTGATAGGAACTTTGGAGTGATTCTTCATCGCACGTTGAGGGATGGTTATGTGATCCAATTATATTAGCATCGTTGATATATTTCACTAGCAAATGTACAAACCCTAGGCCTTGTTTTCAAGCATAGCAATACCGTTTGTGCTCCGTTTTATCACTTGCTACCTTGCTAGTTTTTGCCGTTCCTATTACAAAAGTCAATACCTACTATCCATATTTCACTTGTATCACCATCTCTTCGCCGAACTAGTGCACCTATACAATTTACCATTATTGTTTGAGAGAGACCATCTTTATCCTATGCCTCCCACGGATGAATAAACCTTAGATCTTCCACTTGAGGGAAATTTGCAACTATCGTACAAAACTCTGCGCTTCGAGGCCCAACATGGGTCTACAAGAACAAGTTGTGTAGTAGACATCACCTGCGTGCGTCGCAAATAGGGATACGCTCCCCACGACATACTCACCTTAGTCACGCACCATGTGCCTCGCCAACACCATTTTGTGCTCAAAATACCATGGAGTGTCGTGTGGGCCTAAGGATAAACCTCACCAGCAGTTTTTCCACTCAACCGAAGTATAGATCAATATGTCCACGGATGGACCGGGCGCCATCTTAGACCCATTCAGCATCAAGCTCTACATCTCAAGGCCCCTATTCAAGGGCCCACTAGCCAATATCTTTTTTCACCTAAGCATAAGAAAAGGCGCAGACGTGTAGCATGGCACTGTAGAGGCTTCAACCCACGCATCAAGGCCCTGCGTAAACCTTTCATTTGCTAAGCATACCCGTTTTTTCCTTTTACCTGTAATAGATGTCTCGGCAGTCCTAATTGTATGGATAGACATCTCGAGCTTATTGAAATAAAAATCGCATGTTACGGTATTCGGGAGACATCTTTATTGCCCTCATTTGTTTCTTTGTTGCTCTTCAACTTGCTCAACACACACATATTTTTCACAAGATACAATTGGCTAATAAACCAGGGCGCAATCTCACCTGCCCCGTGCACCAAGTCTAGCACAACATTCTCGCTGTGTGTTCGGCTTCTCGGATATTGCATTATATGAATCAGTTCTGAATTACGTCTTGGGTCAATGGTTGGGTTGCCCAGCTCCTATGTTTACCCCCTTACATTCTGCATGTTCGGCTAAGAGGGTAAAGGGAGAACCACGGCGATTGTGCTTCTGGCCAGCCTAGTAAAGCACCTCAGTGGAAAAAGCCGAAAACTGACTTTCATAATGAGCGAGAACTGGTCGGCGATCCAATGACAAGTGTTACACTACAAATCAATAGTGATTTCCCCATGTTATAGGAAGGGTTTGTCCTTACAGAAACCATGTGATCAAAGGCATATGCCTCAGATTTTTTGAACATCACAAAACACATGGGGCTAGTCATTGGCCCCCGTAGTCAAGCTCCTATGGCTAAGTGAAAGCACTAAAGCCGTATTGGTCCAATTGCCTAGTTTCCCCCACACACTACCACCTCCGGACACCAAGATATCGGCTAAGGGTCATAGTGTGGGAATGAAGCACCCCCTGTAGTATCTACCTGGGGGCTGAAGCCGACAACCGGTAAATTTTAGACTTGAAATGGTGGCACAGGAGTTAACATCAAAATCAACATGGATACACATCCGGTAAAAATGCACAAAAGACCACACTATATAAGGAAAAGGTCTAATTGTCATTCACAAAGGCAATTCAATCAAGGAGTACATCTTTGGAGCACTGGCCCTCCATCGCCTGAGTACCATCCATAACGACGGAGAAATACTACTCAGGACGATGATGCTCCTTCCCAGCTGAAGGGGGACCGGTGGCCATGTCCACTGGATTGATCTTTGGCCAGTGTACCACGGTCCTCGTGAAGACCATCCGCGCTCCCTCAATGCACACGGAGCACTTCACATCATCAATCCAGGGTGAAGCCCCGCGCAGCTTCTGCACCAGGCCTAACACTACAAAAAAAGACACATCCGTGACATTTTGGGCTGAACGAAACTTTTTTCTGTCATACTCATGACACTTCTATGACAATAATTGTGAGAAAACACGGTATCATCATAGATGTGGTGGGGTCCTACTTCTATGAAAAAAAATCATGATAGAAAACGGGCTTTTCGTCTTGGGCGGGCCGGAGACGCAGCTGCATGACATTCTTCTGGCCATCCATGACGGAAAAAACCATGGTAGAAGCGAGGGCGAGGAAAATATCTGGGTCTTCCCGATTACGGTGGGTGGTCGGGGCCAAGCGATGCGCGTTTCTCTCGTACACGCACGCGCGTGGGTGCAAGGCGTTGGGCCATAACTGAACCCGAGCGAGGCGTTGGGCTCTAACTGAACCCGAGCGGTTGCACTACAGGCTACGCGTTACTGAACCTGAGCGATCGATCGATGGCTGTTAACTGAACCCGATCGAGGGATTCCTTCGCTACTGCTGCTAACTGAAGCCGATCGATGCTGCCTCTGCATGAACAGTGAGCATTGCTGGGGGGTTTGGATGAATAGTTCCCGGTGGGGGTGGCTGAACATGACCCCGTGGTGTTGCCTCTATAGGAACAGGACCCCATTTGATTGAGCCGGTTGGGGCTGCATGAACAGGACCCCGTGGAAGGCTGCATGAACAGGACCACCCCGTGGAGGGCTGCATGAAAAGTAGACGGTGGAGGGCTAGATGAATAGTAGCCCGTGGAGGGGTGGTTAAACAGGAGACCGTGGAGAGGACTGGTTGAACAGTAGCCGGTGGAGTAGCGCGCGGTGGAGGCTGAACAGTCGCAGGTGGAGGCTGGAGGAGGTCGACGGTGGATGAACAGTACCCCGTGGAGGCTGGAGGGGGTCGACGGTGGTGATGAACAATATCATGTGGAGTCCTGTTTTGCGGTACGCCACACCCCTCCCGATGAAAAGGACCCCCGTATCGACCGTAGCGCTCCAACACAAGTCTGTTTCCTCCGTTTTGCGGTACGCCACACCCCTCCCGATGAACAGGACCCCCGTTTCGACCGTAGCGCTCAAACACAAGTCCATTTTCTCTGTTTTGCGGTACGCAACACCCCTCCCGATAAAAAAGACCCCCGTTTCGACCATAGGAGGTCGGTTTCCTCCGTTTTGCGGTACGCCAGACCCCTCCCGATGAACAGGATCCTGTTTCGAATGTGACCGGTCGAACACAAGACCGTTTCCTCCGTTCTCTGGTACGTCAGGCCTCGTTTCCATAGGTTGTTCCGTCCAAGCCCTCCCGATGAACACGACGATGCATTCCGTTCCGATCCAGCCGGTTGGCTCCCCATGAACATGACGATGACGTTGTTTCTCTATTCCGACCCAGCCATGTAAACGAGCCCTGGCCGTACGTATGCGCGAGTAGGCGTTCGAGACCCTGCCCGTATGTACGTACGTGGCCGTATTTTCTTTCTTGCACACTTTCCGCTGTACGTACGTGTACATGCTACGTGCGCGCCTCTACTACGACACGTGTGCGCCTCTACATCAACTAGTATGTACTTACACGTTCACGACCATAATGACAACGCTACATACGCTTCGACGAGGTGGGTCTCGACTCTCAGACACTTCCTTGCCTGCGAAGATGTAGTTGGTGGGTCCCAGCAGTCAGGGGGCGAATATTTTTTTACCCGGACGCACTTCCTTGCGTGCGAATATGTAGTCGGTGGGTCCCAACAGTCAGGGGGGCGAATTGTTTTTTTTTTGCCCGGACGCACTTCCTTGCGTGCGAAGATGTAGCTGCTGGGTCTCAGCAGTCAGGGGGAAACGTTTTTTCGCGAAATATGGTGGCCCGTCTGGTGGGTCCCCGATGTCAGGTGGAGGAATAATTATTTTCAGCGTAATAAGGAGGCACTTCCTTGTTGCGGTCGTGGACCCAGCTGTCAGCCTCTCCACGTACAGTACTCTTCCAACGGAAGTCGTTGCTTGACCATGTTGACCACGCCGCGTCGAGAGCACCAGGGCGGTGAACGACGGCGAGCCTAGGAGGGGACGATGCGGAGCCGGGGAAGACGTGTCAGTGGAAGCCCGCGCGGAGAGGAGTACGAGGGTTCACTGGTTCGGCTGCGGTGTGAGGCTGTCGTCACCGCAAGGCCTGTCCAGCGGTGGGAATATTAGGGGGCGGTGAGGCTTCAGCGGCAGCACAGCCGGCCACGGGAGGCAGGAGCATTCGGCACGACCGGCGCTGCTTTGGGCGGCTAGAGCAAGAAGACCAGAGGTTGAAGAAGCACTATGGCCATTGGATGGACATCGTAGGGTCACTAGAGCTAGAATTGTTCATATTGACTAAGTTGACAAAGCACTCCGTCCCCGTCAACTTAGAAGGCCCACAAGTCAGCCACCCACCAAGTTGGGTCCCAACTTGCAGAGGGAGTATTCAATTTTTTGTGCGTAATAAGGAGGCACTTCCGGTGGGTCCGAGCTGACAGCGGGTTTTTTTTTTGCGAAATACGGTGACCCATCTGGTGGGACCAAGCATTCAGGGGGAAACGTTTTTTCGCAAAATTTGATTAGTTTTAGGTCCAAATTTGATTAATGACAAGTGGGACCCCCGTGTGTTGTTTCGATATTTCAGTGAAGGATGTTTTTTTTTGATCAAACACTTTGCACGATTAGACAAGTAACGGCACAAGTTACACGTATTTTGCAAGTTTACGAAAAAAATGACAGTGGCATAGAATATCACATCCACCCCGGAGCTTAGATGCTATGGTGATACTAGTTTTTACACTGTTGGAAGTAAGATCCAATGGCTTGGGAGTAGTCTTTGTAATTATGCGCAATTTCCAACTCTCCAAAGGTTTTTTTGCAAATAAAACATTCAGGCCTCGTGTATGCCGCTGCATCTTGGATCCAACGGCTGCCCGTTGCTCATATTAGGTGCTCCACGTAGCTTAATTACCCGCTACGGTGATATGAGCATCTAGGTCGTATGCTCAGTGATCAGATGGCACATGCGTAGTAGTTGTACTTTCTGCGCAATTCCCAAACTATCTTAGCCGTATATTGCAAAAACATTCAAACCTCCTACTGTGTGCCGTTAGATCTCCGTCAACTCGTATCATCATAGAATCTACGGTGTGGGAGCACCTCATATTCTCCCACGCGAGAAAACGTAAAGTGCTCTCGCAGCTTGGATGCTATAGTGATACGAGCTTCGAGGTCGTTTGATCAGAGATCCAATGGCATCTGAGCAGTCTTTGTGCTTGTAAGCAGTGGCCGAGCTCTTTGGGAGCTTTTCTGCAAAAAACCATTCGAACCACCGAGGAGGTGTTGGGTCACAAATCCAACAGCTCCGAAGATCTTGTATCACCAAAGCATCTAAGGTGTGGTAGCACATGATATTCTTACATACAGGAGAATATGATGTCCTCCATCTTAGATGCTACGGTGATACGAGCTTCGAGATCGTTTGATCTTAGATCCAATGGTATCTGAGCAGTCTTTCTGCTTGTAAGCAGTGGCCGAACTCTTTGGGGGCTTTTGTTCAAAAAACCATTCGAACCACCGAGGAGGTGTTGGGACACAAATCCAACGGCTCCAAAAAGCTTGTATCACCAAAGCATCTAAGGTGTGGTAGCACATGATATTCTTACATATAGGAGAATATGATGTCCTCCTTCATCTTAGATGCTACGGTGATACGAGCTTCGAGGTCATTGGATATGGGACCCAAGGGCATCTGAATAGTTTTTGTACAAATTGTGTGCAATTCTCAAACTCATCAAGGTTTCCTGTAAAAATAATAAGACATCATGTGAGCTGCTATATCTCAGATTTACAAGCTCCAAGCAACTCGTATCGGCATATCTAAGGTATGGGGCACATGATATTCTCCCGGGGAGGAGGGGTGGGGGGTGCACAGCCAATCGGTGGTTGAGAGCGTGGGGAAAAATATAATCTAAACAACCCTAAACAGAGCTTCACAATTTTATCTAAGGTCGAGGGGGTGACCCCCAACAATCATAGCTCCGCCTAATTAAACACAACATTTTCATGTACTGTAGTACTAGACCTAATACTCATGTTTCAGTTTCATGTTTGTTTTAAATATTGAATTGAGGACCATGCATGTCTTACATTTTACTCCCTTCATTCCTAAATTTTAGTCTTTTTAGAGATTTCAAGAGGGCTGGCACATACGGATGTATATAGACATATTTTAGAGTGTAGATTCACTCATTTTGCTCTGTATGTAGTCGCTTGTTGAAATCTCTAAAAGACTAATATTTAGGAAAAGGAGTATTTTTGAATTCGTTTCATACATGCATGGTTTGGAAAAATAGATGCACTGTACTTATTGGATTGTTGTTGTGTTCGTGTGTGGGTGTGTGTGTGTGTGTGTGTGTGCCTGGTCATATGCTTGATACATACAAAGTTTTCTCACCTCCATATTGTTCATATTTTATATTTGAATTGCATTGAAAAACTTACCAGGGATACCTTGAAATGTGAAATCCACGTTGAGATCACTATATCACAAACTCACTCTAATTTAACAACTCGTCATAAATCAATTACCACGTTGAGAGTAGTATTTGCAATCAAAATACGGGCATTATAATACACATAGATTCGTTTGGCAATTTAAAACGTTCCTTTCGTATTCTCGAATGGTAGGACCCAACGGCCTACCAGCCAGACCTTGGCTCGTGTTGATCCTAAAAAAGTAAAAAAAAAGGGGCTCGTGTCCTTCTGGTGGCGTGCGTGTTACACACATTAGGCATCCCCGACCAGTCGAGCATCCGCGTTTCGAGTCTTGTCTGAAGTCTAACTAAGCAAAATGTTTGACCAAATCCTTTCTTAAGAAATACAACATGACAAATGTATGGCTTGAAAATTTATTAGATGATGCAGGTTATGATATTGTTTCGAATCCTGGATCTTAAATTTCAGAAAATCCAAAAGTGACCATAAATTCTTGAAACTGATCATGGTCACGTGATATGGCACAAATATTAATTTATAAATTTTTTCTTCAATTTGAGACAAGCTGCTTATGACAAGTTGCACAAATGAAGAGCCAAGGTATTTTGGAACAAAGACCTATCATGTTAAAGGCGAACACTTTCACTACTGAAACCATGGGCGTTTACGTGCCGCCACGAGTCTCGCTTCTCATCGGCAGGTGCCGTCCGAGAAAGCATGTGAGTCGACGGGAGGCATGCGAGCAGACCGCTGCGCCGGCTAACAAGGAGGCGTGCGAGCAGACCGCTGTGCTGGCCCACCGGGAGGTGAGCCCTTTGACGAGGCTCCGCCGCCCACCTTCGTCCCAACTGCTCCCACTTTTAATGTCGTCGGTGCCTCAGTTTAAAATCAACCCCGCACTACCCGATATCGCTACAATCTTCTCACTTCCTCTCCGATTCTCCTGTCGTCTACCTCCAACCAGCCTGACCTAAACGTACGCCATGCCGCATCACGATGGTCTGCCCTTAGTCTTCTAGTTTCCTGAGGAAGACACCCAACCAGAGTCTCCAGAACACAAGGCGCTTTGGGACGAGCTTGAACTGGCCTTGCCGGAAGACGCCGTGCCTGTCCCCGACCCCGTTCCGACTCCCGTCGCCCTGACTGTGTCAGCGCCCATCCCCGTGGCATTGATGGGCTGTGAGCCACACATTGTCGCCGAGCTTGATGCCACGGGGTTCCACGAGGTCCCCGCCAACTTTCATGCGCCCGTGCACCTGCCAGCGCATGCGCCTACACGCGCACTGACGTGCATGCCCGTGCCAGTGCCCGTGCACCTGCCAGCGCATGAGCCTGCGCATGCACTGACGTGCGCGCCCGTACGGTGCACGTGCACACGAGTGTCTCCGCCGCGCCGTTGACAACGCCTGTCCCCGCGCGGGTGCCAGTGCCCCCTTCAGCGGCATGGATGGCCGCCATCGACCGCTTCCTTGCACCAACGCCAGTCGCCTCCTCCCACCAGTTGACTCGCTCCGAAGTCTAGAACATTTTGGCCTTCCTTGAAGCTAGGCCAACGTCGAGGAGTATGCCAACAATGGAACAAGCACCGCCGTGGCCGTCGGTTAGTGGCCCGACGACACACAGAGCACGACAGAGGAGTCACTTCCCACCGCAAGACGCCCCCGCCGCCGCCGCGTAATCTAAATTTGCCATGAAAAACGTTTTGGTTGCCATGCTTAAAATCCAAACGTTTATCATTTCCATTTATTTTAGATCGATCGTCGTATAATTAAAATTCGGAGTCAGACTGAACGAAATCTATGATTTGATCGATTGAATGTTCTGCTAGAGCCGTATCAAATTAAATATAAAACATCATCAAGCCACATGTATTCCTTGTCATCTAACGACCTAGACTGCTTCAATGTCGAGCGGACAACACGTTTAGCGTGCAGTTAATTTCATGCCAAAAATAGTGCTAATCACATAATAACACGCCAATAATATCCTACTTAATATCCGCATGCACGTAATATACTTCCAAATTAACGTGCATTGCACGTACACACTAACTAGTGCTCCTAGCACGTGAAACTGGTGCCATAACTTGTGAATGCATCCAGATATGGTCAATGACAACATTGCCCGCGAGTTCTTAGTGTTTGCCCATGCGTCTAAATGTAGAAGGGGAGGAGAGAGAGAGAGAGAGCACACATGGAACCGACCAGTAAGTCAAGGCAAATACTACTAAAAATAATATTACATGTTATCAATTAAATGGGCTGTGGTAATATAAAAACATTATATGAACAAAGGGAGGTACAACAAACAGTGTTGTTCTATATATGTTGCCTATTGACGTGCGGCTTGAAGGCCCTGGTCGCATGTTTGATACTCGTCCTTTAGTTTTTAATTTGTATATGGGTCAAATTTGTTTCATGACATGTGGGCCCCTCGGTGTGTAGTTTGTAGCATTTTAATTTGTGGGTCGAAATTTGTTCCATTCCAAGTGGACTATCGGCGTGTAGTTTTTTAGCTTATTT
This sequence comes from Secale cereale, assembly GCA_902687465.1. NCBI lineage: Eukaryota > Viridiplantae > Streptophyta > Magnoliopsida > Poales > Poaceae > Secale > Secale cereale. The sequence continues at coordinate 183,943,795 of LR738709.1, forward strand.
ATAATAATTAAAGAGAACAACAGAGTTTTTTGCAATAATACCATGGTGCGACATTGAAGGCGAGAAAGGACGTACAAGAGAGCGATGACCGAGCCACAAGGAAATCAACTAGGGGAGTTGCGGGGGTTGCAACGGTGTTTCGAGTAGTTGTGGGCCGAATGCTATGAAAATACAATCTAAACCGACCGGAATAAATGCCTACACCAATTAATCCAAGGTTGGAGTGCCCCTTGCAATGTAAATAGCTCCGGCTTTGCGAGGGATGGAGAGGTAGCTTCAATGTGTGGACGATACGGCGTGAGAAAGCGAGGTTAATCGAGTGACATATAGATAGAGAGACAAAGAGAGTGTGGTCCGACATTCATTGCACAAATATATATGATTTGGAGAGATATTTTCCGATTGAGCTTTTGGCAAGGGTGAGGGCTGCAAGATAGATCTTGAGAGATGATCCAGTCATAGACGTGTAGATATATTTTGTGCGTGGGAGGAAGCAAGGTCAATCGATCACATAGGGTTGTCGTGTGATCGAAAGAGTGAGATGGGTTGGAGAGAGTGACCTAGATAGACAATGTGTGTGAGAGAGTATACAATGTGAATAACTCGAATTGGGCTCAAACATGGCGATATATGGTTTTTGTCTGAGTAAGAGCGAGGTCAATCGAGACATACAAAGAGAGAGACGGAGAGAGAAAGAGATAGAGAGAGAGTGTGTGTGTGTGGCCCGCCATGAGGTCGAAAGAGTCGGGGCGGCTTCGATGGACTGACCTAGATAGACAATCTGCGTGAGAGAGTATAGAGTGTGTCGATCGAGGCCCGAACTGGGAGATATATCATCTGTGTGTGAAAGAAACCGGGGTTAAATGAGACTAAGATAAAGAGAGCGAGATTGAGCGAGTGTGGCCCGCCGTGCGGAAGAAATAGTGAGACAGTCTCGAGGGAGTGACCTAGATAGACAACGTGCATGCGTGCGCATGAGAGGTTAAGGGGTAGATAGGCAATGCATGTATTTAGCGCGAGAGGGTGAGAGTGAGAGGGACAAGGAGAGAGAGCTCGACATGGGGTGCAATAGTGGGTGTGTGAGGTAAATACATTTCGTAACAGAGTGGAAAAAGTGGGTTGTGTAGTTGAGAGAGTTAGAGATCGAAACATGGAGAGAAAGAATGGATGTGTGTTGGAAACCGATAGCTTCCTAAGTTGGTTAGGCGAGGACGATTGACCGATACAGGAAGTATGTAGCGTGTGT
>LR738709.1:183945088-184005316 GCA_902687465.1 Secale cereale
AAACAACATTTGAATGTAGATAGTATGAGACTTAATATCGATGTTTCAATTCGGTGAACCTTGTAAGATTTGAACTGAGGACCATGCATATGGGTAATTGTTTCGAAATCGTGCCATACTAGGTTTCGAAAATCTGACATTGACTCGTTTTGTTGTGCTATTTTGTAGGTCATATGTTTGAATCCATACAAAAGTTTTCTCACTACCATGGTGTTCATCACATACATATGAATTTGTATTAAAAAATTAGCATGGATACAGTGAAATGCGAAATCCACGTTAGAATTGGAGATCGCTATGTGACACACACTCTAATATATATATATAACTAATTATGTGACACACACTCTAATCCACGTTAGCGTGGATATCGTGGATACCGTTTTGATTTTTTTTGAAATAACTCCTTATTAATTAATTTATAGTATCTCGTTTCGAATGACTAATTATTGCAAGCAAAACACGGGCATGGTAATACATACAAATTCGTTTGCAAATGAAAGAAGATTAGTTTGCATTCTCAAATGTAGGCACACCAGGAAGACCAGGGTCGTATCGTGGTGGTCGCGTGTGTGGGACGGCAAAATAAGTTCACACTTCCATGTTTCGGATTGAAATATCTGTCGGCCCCAATTCCAGCCTTGCAAAATCTCCTTTCTCTACCATCCCCTTCCACGCCCAGATTGCTCAAATCCCTAATTCGCCACCAACCCAAGCAAAGTTTGAATCGCCCCTCGTCTTGTCTCTTTCCCCACCTCTGTGCCGGACAAAGACGATGGTCGCGCTTCACCACCGCACCGGAGGTACCTCATCTATGCCCTCATCCACCGCACCGGGTGGTCCACCGACAATGTCGGTCGCCGCAACCGACGTGCCTCACAGCCACCGACTTCCACCACATCAGGTGCGCTTCACCGACGATGTCTCCAAGCTCACCGGGGCTACTTCACCGAGCACATCGTCGCGCCTCCGCCCCCCGAGGCCGCTTGGGCTTCACCAACGGTCTCGTCCACTGCATCGTAGCGCTCCACTGCCACTCAAGATCTGCATCCATGCGCGGCCAGCCAACGCCAGCTCATCACCCTCAACGGCTCTGAAGTGACCCGCACTCTAGCTAGGCGAGCATGCCCAAACGCTGATCCGAACTAGGTACCCACACATCACTCCCTTGTGCACCGTTCCGACTATGTTTGGATATCCTTTCACTTCTCTCTTAGCTTACACGCCTATCCAACTCTGAATTTAACTCTTATTTCTTTTGGAGATATCATCTGAAACAAGCAAACCATTTTTAGTGAAGCATGTCGGCGCTACGGGGTCTGGTACACATCCTACACACCCGTATAACGTTGTAAGTATCTGTCCTCCGGTACAACAGCAAGGTCGATTCCTCTTATCCGATCAGTCATTTGCCGTGTCAAAAATGCAGAGGGGGATGCAACGAGCACAAGGCCTGCACATCCAAGCAAATGTTAACATGGACTTGTACATGTAACATCCCAAGCGCAAGCAGAGCTGCAGTGAGCCTGTACAACGAGCTAGCATAAGTCCCTGCATTTCATTTAATTCGTACTGGCATTCGTGTATAATTTGTGTGCAGTGGTGGATCCACGAATTCAAGTTACCAGGGGCGAACATCTAACTTTAAAAATAAGAAGGCACTTGCACTCCGGAAATCAACATAACTTGAGAAATGTGAAGCTACATGCACTTTGAAAACTAGCTAATGATCCAAAGTAGTCCAGATTATAATAACAAAATGATGCAAGCACCAAAAAACACAAAATGCATGATGGTGTACAAGGACAACAAACATGGTCTGTACCTGCTTGAATTATTCGTTCTCTGGCTGAAAATATCAAAGTGTAATTGCACCTATAACCAGTGCGCAAACTGCCTATCAATATATCTATCCTGCACAAGTATGCCAATAGTTTTAAACAACAGATTAGAAAAGTATTTATGCTACGTTGTCATGATACGGGGACTTTCCGGTAGATGGCCTCGACGTTTCATCAAGCCAGGAAAATGCACTATAATTTGCCTATCATCGATGCCTGCAAATCTCTATGTCTCTCTCAACATAGCATATCATCATTAGAGACTAAATCCTTCAATGGGAGCTTGCAAAATTCTTGTATTAGATGCCTCATTAGACACTATATGTTCATCACCAGGAGCATGTAATTTTTTTGCATCAAATCCTTCATTACCAGTCTGTTCATTAGACACTTCAGGCTCAAGTACAACATGAGCTTGGATGTTTGCACCGGAAACTTGATTAGATTCATCAGATTCAGTCAGTTCAGTATTGATTGGGGGAGTTATAAAATAAGTAGAAATTGGTTTCATTTTCTCATAGATTCCCTACATACAAGCAGTTTTACAGCACCGTCAGGTTTAACTATTGGCCGGAAATTGAAGAGCTGAATTAGATATAATCATGGATGTGATGTACCTGCTCGTTGCGCATTATACTCTTGCATGCTGTGACTGTCTGTTTGCGTAAGCTCGATGCCATGCCCGTGCTGCCGCCACTGCCTCCCACGCAGGCTACACCCAGGGTTGGATCTCCATCTTCTTGTCCTTCCGTTCGCTTGAAGCCCGGTGACCGCCCTCCAACGAGGGCGCGAGGAAGTGCTGTCTTGGTCTGTCCAGCGGCGGCTAGGTTAGGAGCGAACCAGACTGGAGGCTGGAGCGGATGAATTGGGATTTTTCCTGCTGTCGATCAATACGGGAGGCGCTCTTTTGGGCTTCGAGCCTGCTATAGGGCCTGCCTTGCACTTATTTTATTGGCCTATCCAAATTCAACCATTTTTCTTCATTTTTTACATTGCCTGCTCGTGCCTTGGGACGAACAAAACTAGCCTGGGCCAACCTGGATGACTCAAACTAGGTGCACACTTTCAAGCCACCCAAGGTGGCCGCCCATACCAGCCCCTATGGCGGCGTCGCCCCTTTTTGCGTGTATGATAGGGGTAGTGAAAAATATTCCAGTGGCGGTTTTGATTTACCCACAGAATGGTTGAATTGCTTGTTTCGATGAACTGAGTTCGCCAATAATGTGAAGGATGCCAGTCTTTTCATCCTGTTGTAGATTGCTTAGATCTCGATATGCCAAAAGTAATCGCATGAAATATATAGTAAAAACATGTGTGATGTGTGTGGCTACAACTAGTCTGACTACACATCCTCATATAACATATCAAGGACGCACCATCTTAACAGATTAACCATTCGACTTACCAATGCAGTGTGGGAAGAAATAAGTATTGGGACTGCGTATCCAAGCAATTGATGCCATGGACTCCTTCGTACAACCTTGTAAGCGAAAAATAAGTTGAAGTGTGCCTGTACAAAGAACTAGCATAAGTTCAGTTACCTGCTTCTCGGAATTTTAGTTAGCCACTTATTGCAAAATTGTTTAATTACATTGCTTGGCTTAATTTAGTTTGCTACTGATTACATAATGCCACAGCTTGTTAATCCTATTATAGACTGCGCCTATCTATGTGTTTGATACTTACTGTTAAGATTACCTGTTTGCCTGAACTTAAGTAGCTACTTGTTTGTTTAAATGCTTTCCTGTTGCAACAACGGGTCACAATGATGTTAATAACTACTTTTCAGCATCGAATTGAAACTCTTTAATTCCTTGTTTGTTTAACTGGTTTGCTGTTATAACTCATAGTTTAGATGTTTTGCTAACTTCAACTTTTCTGAATCCAATCGGAACTTTAATGGCAAAACAGGTTAGCCTAAGATCAAAGAGCGAGGTCCCCATCGACGTTGTATCATTCCACAGCAGTGGCACCGGCCTAATCGTTCATTATGAATTGCCAACTGCTGATGCTCTAGAGGCTAAACTAGTGGTAGAAAGAGATTCTCCTGCTACACTTAGATATGAAGTTGACATGTTGTGGAAGCAAAGATCACAATCAGTAGAAGTACTCAAGACAACCATTAAATATTTGTCGGATTTCAAAACGAAGCAAGCTAAGACTGATCACATTGTTAAGGTCCTGAACGAAAAAAGGAAATTAAATTCCCACTTAGTAAATCATAGGTGAAATGTTCTTTCCATCATTGAATAACCTTTGTGTTTTTTGTTCATGTAATCAATCAAACCATTTGTTTTAGAGATCATGTAATAATTAGTTTTTGTTTTTTGTTTTTTGGTTTGTAATTTTATTATGAGCACAAGTCTGTATTAATTGGTAAGACTCGGAGACATTTCATTTTGATTGCTGTGCCAGACCTACAAACATGCCAATCGGGCTGAATGTGCATTCAACAATAATAGTAGTATAGATGGACCATAAGTGGCACGCATTGGAAAGGGCCAATATGTTGTAGTAGCTTGGCTAAAAAAAGGATGCTGTTGTAGCAAAGAAAAGTACAGCGGCCTGGCTTATGTATGTTAATTGATATTATTGATCCATATATTCTATAAGTGTGACATTTGAGTTGGACATGAAGTGTTCCAAATATTCGAATTCACCTTAAACTGGATTCTAGCTTCTGAATTTGAGTATCGGCATTTGTAAACCATATTCATATATGACAGTGGATTACATCTTTGTCGTACTTTTGAAGATATATAAAAACACATAGAATCATTTATAAAGAATCGTATAGGAATACAAAATGGATTCAAATTTAGTTGCCAGGGTAAACGTGGATGCTTATTGTCCCGAAATTCGAAAGAAGCGGCAAAATGTCCACTCCCACGTCGGCTTCCCAAAGCCAAGTGTTTGGGAGATGGAAATTACTATCTACCCATTACATGGACAATCCATCGGTCCGATTTCCACTGCTCTAAATAGGGGTAGGATAGTAACTTCAATTAGACGTGACACGACCGCCTCTGAGCCCATTCCGACACGGTGGGCTCCAAACATGGGCGGCAAAACACATTTGATTCAAGCTCGTCCGAAAGATCTCTGTTTTTCCCTCATTTTTCCATTCATACACGGTGTGCGGCAAAACAAACTCGACTCGGCCGAAATCGATGTAGGCAAATATTTTCAATAGGGACAGGTTTGTAACTTCACATAGACGTGACACAACCGCCCTACCTGTCAGCCCGTTCATACACCGTGGGCGCCAACCATCCTCTCCTCGCCCGAAATCTCTCTGGGCAAATATTGGCGAGATGCAAGATTACCGGCGTATCCCCAACCGACGAGACATCCAAATTTTAACGGGCGCTAAGTTCGTAACTTCCCCATATTTCAGAAGGCACGTCCCAAAAACATGGTTCCTTGTACCTCTCCCTCCATTTTCCCATTCATACACCGTCCGCGCTAGAACACCATCCCCACACTAGCCTCCGTCCGCCACCCCATCCATCGCCGCCGTCCTCCACCACATCCATCGCCGCAGTCCTCCACCACATCCATCAACACCGTCCTCCACCATGCCGGAGAGCCTACCAAGACCGCGTCGTCCACTACTAGAGATGGACGTTTCTCATCCACGGCGACGGACCAAGATCCTTGTGATACATCTCCAATGTTTCTATAATTTTTTATTGTTCCATGCTATTATTTATGAAGTCTTGGATGTTTAATGGGCTTTATCATTCACTCTTATATCATTTTTAGGACTAACCTACTAACCCAGAGGCCCAGTCCAGATTGCTGTTTTTTCCTATTTCAGGGTTTTGCAGAAAAGGAATATCAAACGGAGTCCAAACGGAATGAAACATTTGCGAGAGATATTTTTGGAGAAAATCACGCACATGAAGCTTGAGAACCACGTCAGGAGATCGAGGGGCTGCCCATGAGGGGGTGGGGCGCCCCCCTTCCTAAGTGCCCTCCTTCTTCCTATATAAGTCTACGTACCCCAGAAACTCCATGAATAGAGAGAAAACCCTAATTCCACCGCCGTACCTTCTGTTCCCGTGGAGATCCCATCTTGGAGCCTGTTCCGGAGCTCCACCGGAGGGGGAATCCATCACGGAGGCCTTCACCATCATCATCATCGCCCTCACATGAGTTATGTGTAGTTTTCCACAGACCTTCGGGTCCATAGCTAGTATCTAGATGGCTTCTTCTCTCTCTCTAGATCTCAATACAAAGTTATCCTCGGTCTTCGAGGAGTTATATTCGATGTAATCTCTTTTTGTGGTGTGTTTGTCGAGATAAGATGAATTGTGCGTTTATGATCAAGGCTATCTATGAAAGATATTTGGTTCTTCTCTGAACTTTTTATGTGTTCTCATAATATCTTTGCAAGTCTCTTCGAATTATTGGTTTGGTTTGGCCTACTAGATCTATAGTTCTTGCAATGGGAGAAGTGCTTGGCTTTGGGTTCAATCTTGCGGTGTCCTTTCCCAGTGACAGTAGGGGAAGCAAGGCACGTATTGTATTGTTGCCATCCAGGATAAAAAGATGGGGTTTATATCATATTGCTTGAGTTTATCCCTCTACATCATGTCAACTTGCTTAAGGCGTTACTCCGTTCTTATGAACTCAATACACTAGATGCATGCTGGATAGCGGTCGATGTGTGGAGTAATAGTAGTAGATGCAGGCAGGAGTCGGTCTACTTGTCTCGGACGTGATGCCTATATACAATGATCATGCCTAGATAGTCTCATAATTATTCGCTTTTCTATCAGTTGCTTGACAGTAATTTGTTTACCCGCCGTAGAATATCGCTACCATGAGAGAAGCCACTAGAGAAAACTATGGCCCCCGGGTCTATTCTCAACATATCAATCTACATCTACGTTACTTTTATCGCTTTTATTTGCTGTTTTATTAAACTAAAAATACCAAAAATATAAACTATCATCTCTATCAGATCTCACTTTCGTAAGTGACCGTAAAGGGATTGACAACCCCTTATCGCGTTGGCTGCAAAGTTCTTATTTGTTTGCGCAGGTGCGAGGGACTCGCGCGTGGTCTCCTACTGGATTGATACCTTGGTTCTCAAAAACTGAGGGAAATACTTACGCTACTATGTTGCATCTCCCTTTCCTCTTCGAGGGAATACAACGCAAGCTCAAGAGGTAGCACCTTGCATCACGTCCTCTCGCTTCATCAGCACCGTCGTCCTTTTTGCCGGAGCCGCTCACACGACCTTCTCTACCACCTCAACAGGACTTATCCCTCGATGCACCTGTCTACCGACCATGCTTCAACGCCACCGATAGCCATCACACCCCTGGTGCCTACACGGCGCCACAAGAGAGGTGGTACTTCATATCTCCTCAACTTTTTGATCTGAACCAGAAAATACCATTTCTCTGGTTTCCCCCTTTTATGATCACTATACGATCAGAATATGTGCTTCGTGTCATAATAGCACTGCTCGACCCATCAAGCTAAACAAGCTTAGTTGTTCAAATACGAATCTCATATTATTAAAACAGATTCATTCGAATTGGTAAGCTAAATGTTCCTAAATTAGTTTTGAAAATGCATGTTTGCCGCTCGGGTGTGTATCTCTACAGGGTGCCCATGGTGGGCTAGCCCACCCTGGGATTTTGGGTCGTCCCAGTCCCCGATTCCCCTCTGTTCTGCTGCGCTCTTCCGATCTCTACACGCCCCCAGCCACCAGCCTCGCCGGCGACTTGCCGTCCCCGGACGGCATGACTCTAGGACGAGACACCGGACTAACAGGAGGTCAGGAGCCGCTCTCCCAACAGTGTCACCGCTGCCCGGGCACGGCGCCGTGCCTACCTTCCCAATCCGTTCAGGGCTCAGGCGTGCAACACCCACTAAGCCAACCCGATTTATCCTGAGATAAGTCCTCAACACTCAGCAGCCACTCCTCATCACCCATTTTCTAATTGATTCATTACTCATTAGGCATGACTGTCATTAGGGTTTTTTGTGCGCTCAGTGCTACCTACACTTAATGGTTCAGATGTATTTCAGTAATCTTTAGTACCTATAAAGTTCACAGGGTTTTCAAAATTCCGGCCCTAGGAACAGACACTAGTCATTTTGGATTGTTGGTCATAGTGACATTGACCCAGATTACTATTGCAATCCAGGTTTGTTGGCAATTTTACTTGCCTTTCTTACTCATTCGATATAATATCCAATTATTCACGTCGATTAGTTGCAAACAATAAGTGCTAGACAAACTTCTTGAATCAGATTTTGTACGGTCTCTTACTGCAGTTACAGTCCTCCATACGTGTCCTAGTAAGCTCACAAGTAAATGATTGATTCACAACATCTATGCTTGCCTTGTCATATTTTTTGTCAATATTCTTTTAGGGTGGACCACCCTGTTTCTAAATACTGCAATCGTAGACATGAGTGAATAGTATTTCTCTATGTGATCTCTTCCATCATGATTGGGCAACGAACACTGCATTGTATAGAAAGAAAGTGTCATTTCCAGCTTTTACATAGGCTTCGATCTTTTACATGGAATACAATCTGCCTACTTGCTTTGTGTTGCAGTACCAACACTCCACCCTTGAAGCTAAACATTATGCCACTCATAATTCCTTAGTTTATTTGTTCAAATACGAATTTCATATGATTCTAATGTTCCTACTTCAGTTTTGAAATGTGTGTCTGCCTGTTATAGAGGCATAAGGGGTTTGTATTTCTGTGTGTGGTCTGGACGGCACTGTTGGGGGCGAACTTTTCATATGTAGGGGTTTATAGGAAGACACTCTTCAAGTTGAATCCGCAAGGCATTCCATAGATAATCTGACTACTTTTTATGTTTTCATGAATCTCAGATTCTGAACAACATCATAATGATTATGATTTTGCATGCATGAAAAGAATAAAGCAGAACAATGCCATGGCTGGCAAACTTGGCATTAAGGGACTGAAATCAAGTCTGGATGCAATGCACTTCATATGCTCTTCACCTACAGATTCATGCTCAGGATATGATCCTAACAGTGATTCTGAGCTAGAGGGAGACCTAAGTCAATGTAGCTCCCTTGTGGAGGAGTCAGAGGAAGATGCCATATCTTATTCACCCATCAATGATGCAAAACTCCCATTCAAGCAAAGAGTACACCAAATCCAGTTGCCAAATCCATTTTCGAACCAAAGAGAGCCCCAATTGCAGCAAATAGGACCCCTATTCCATTTCTTCCCAGTTTAGAAGACAAAGCTTATATTGTTGTCAGGAACTTTGTGCGCACCTTTCCTTCATGGAAAGATTATACCACATACACAGAATAATTTCCAGTCTTCCTCCGCAACTTACGCGTAAGTAATGTACTAATGTTATTCATGGTCATTGATGCTTATGTTTCTGCTGATAGAAGACACAAGATTCCATTCTTTTAAATAGGCGAGGACCAAACTGGATTGTGAAGACAAGCAAGGGTTGGTTGCGCTTTTCAAGCACTCGTTGATGAAGTATTGTTGCTACCTGAGGCAAGCACACTTCGATGGCAAGCCTTTAAACGAAATTTATGTAAAGTCTCTGGTGCTACATTTATCTGACGGTGACTGGAATAATCTTGTTACACATTGGTCTCGGCTGCAGCGTAAGGTACTATCTATGATATCACATCACAATTTGAACTACATTTTTGCATTTTCCTTAATGTATCACTTGTACGAAAACTGTTAGCAGAAGAACATTCATTCTCAAGGGACCACAGAATCTCGCAACTATACTGCACACTGCATTGCTCTAGTGAGTACCTCTTGCACTGTATGACCATACTTACTTTCATAGCTATTTGATTATGTATCATCCCTGCACATGTTAGCCTCGTTATCGTCCATTTGGTGGACATTATAAGATCTGTATGGACTCATACATAAATTATAAATTTTGAATCAACCCAATGCTTTTGAAGAGGTTTAGCTCAACAGTCCTCTTGTAAGGACCGAATGTCGTCTATCACTGTACGTACATTAACAGCTACTCCCCCGTCCCATAATATAAGAATGTTTTGTACAGTACACGAGTGTTCAAAACACTCTTGTATTATGGGAAGAGGGATTGGTTCATTGTTTAGCATTCTGCATCTTATCTGCTTCGCCCACCATTTACTAAAGAAGATCATATCTATATTTAATCTAACCAAAAAGTAGAATACACAGACAATGCCAGTGTAGAAGTGTAGCCCATTGCTCTTGTTAGTACATTTTGTCCTGTAATGCTTGTACTTCGAGGGATTGGTAGTTGATTATGTAGCATCAATCAGCATTTTATATTCATTATCCTCTATCCCTTCCAGTATTATCACATCTATAATTACTCTCTACAAAATGTAGAGTACAGGCAATGATTATGAACAAGATTCTGTATTGAAATTCTTGAGTTATCCTTCCCTTGACATGGAGAAGGGCATTCTAAAGCCGGTGTTAACTGTTAATGTAAGTCAGTCCTTCCAAAGACTTTATCCTCAACTTCTGTTTAATTTTCTCATACTCCCTATCGTTTACTGCTGTTTAGTTTGCTGTTTGTACCAAAATGCATGTTCGCAAGAACCATAAGTTTTAAGTTTTACTTGTAAAACCAAATTCCTTATTCATACCATGCAAATTACTCTATACTCCCTATATGTATGCTTGTTTTTGTGGATCTATAATACAGTGTGTGGTGAAGCAGTCCACTTTTGCACCTTGTCATCTCCTGTTTTGTCTTACTGATGTGGCTGATGATATGAACAACATGCCATGCACATTAACCAAAATAGATACAATGATTTTCTTTGCCCTTCATCTATGCTTGTTATGTTGACATGGTAATCCAGTAGTGTGGTGAAGCTCCCCGCATTATGAACAATGCCAAATTATGCTATTTGATATTTTGAACTTGCTCTTTATTTTCTAAATTGAAATTGGATGGAATTGACAGCACAGTTATCATCTTTGTTTATACACGTGCAAAACCTGTCATCTCTCTGCTTTGTCTCAGGGTGATATGCCTGATGGCATGCACAAGTCTGCTGAAGGCTGTGAGACAAAACCAACATATATTGCAGCAAAGAAGGTAAAACATCTTGAACATAGCGAGACAATCCCAAAGTCTTGTCTTGATGCAGTGTTCAAGTTACTTGAGACTAGCAGTCAGACAAGCTCACATAATTCGTTTTCTAAATCAGTTCGACTTCTTCAGTCCCAAGTTCTAGCAGAAAGGCATTCTCCAACTCAACTTCGACTTGAAGTCCCATCTCTAAGAAAGATTGCAGAGAACACCAATGAGAACCTCATCGCTAAATAGCTACACCTGGAAGCTATGACCGACATGCTAGGCCGGTCTCACAGCCTCGCTCAGCAGCTTGCGCAGCAGTTCCCACGCAAGGCTAACCTTTCTTGAACTGTCTTGGAAGTGGTATCGGTTCAGTATTATTTTGTTACCCTGCAATGGTGCCTAGTTTTTGTAATCCGCCTCTTCGTTGCGCGTTATGATCACTGGTGACGAACTTCGATGCCTAGTGGATGTAATATACCATAAATCCTTTATTGTATAGTGTAGGTTTGTTCTTAATTCTTACTAGTTACTACCATCAGTCGCTATCTGAAAAAAAATCAGATGTAGTCGACCGGGCCGAAACATTCGCCTGTAACAGGCCTGGTGTTTAGCGAACCACAATTGGGTCGACCTGCATCTTTCTTGGGCCCGAATCATTGGGGCCTTCACACTTTGCACGAGTCCCACAACTTACACCGGCCTATATTTTAGTTGGGCCTTTTGTGGACCCAACGCTTAGTTTAGCCCACGTAGCATTGGGCCATTAACAGGCTGAATATTGTACTGGCCTGTTACGGCCCAAATGTAACCATGGGCCTTTAGCAGGACGAAATGAATATTGGCCTCAATTTTCACTAGTCGTCGACGGGCCTTCAGCAGGCTAAAATGTAGACAACGCCTTTTTGGGCCCAGTTATATCACGGGCAGTTAATAGTCCGAAACATATCTCGGGCCTTAGCTGGCCCACTGATATAATGGGCCTTTAAGAGGCCCAAAGTCACGTTGGGCTTAATTGGTGCCACCTTTATCACGGGCCGTTAGTGGGCCCGATGTCCTGTCGCACCATATATGGCCCATGGGCAGCACGTGACATTCCCAGGCCGAAAGTCACACCGGGCTAAAATGGGCCCATGTCTACATCGGGCCTCTGAAAGTTACTGGGCTATATTTGGGCCCAAATATTAGGCAAACAATTAATGGGCCAGATGTGGCTTCGGGCCGTAAATGGGCCTAAATATTCGACAAACCATTAATGGGCCAGATCTGGCTTCAGGCCGTAAATGGGCCTTTATTAAGCAGACCATTATTGGGCTGGCCCACTAGTACATGAGTAAGTATTACGGACCTTTGACTGGGCCGGCCTTTTTAACCTATATGTGCCTCTGTTGGGCCGTGCCACGTGTCGACGTATCATAGGCCGAAAGACGTCATGGGCCATACATGGGCCGGAATTTAAAATGGGCTGGAATTATACTGGACGACCCAGATGACGCTAATGGGCCTAATTCAGATAGGCCGTAAATGGGCCCTGGGTTCGCGGGTTGTAAATAGGCTATATGCGAACATGCCATTAACGGGCTTGCCGTGGGATGGCCCGCCATCTTTTGACCAAGTCAAACGGGCCGGCCTTTTCACATGAATGGGCCTCTGTTGTGCCGTGCCACGTGTCGACGTATCATAGGCGCTTTGTGTCCAAGGAGTGGATGACATATGTCCCAACGGTGAGCCAACACGTGTTTCCCCCAGCCAATGATGATTTTACACGTGGAAAATCCCCATTGGTTAGGGCTGTTAACGGGTTATCGGATCCAACCCCGGACCCGATAGCTTAACGGCGTTCCGTTACGGTGGATGCCACGTGTCGGTCACCCTTGATGAAATCACTTATGTGACGCGCGATTTATCATCATGGAAGTGGACACATCCGTGACGATAATTTTGGTAATGTCATGGAACACTTCTACGACAGCACAGGTATGACTATCCTGATTCTGTCATAAAATTGTCATGGATGTACATGCATGACAGAAAACGTGACCTACTGTGACAAACACGTATCATCACGGAAGTGTAATTTTTTTGTAGTGTAAGTAGCTGGTCGGTACTGGCTCTAAGGGCCATAGCTGTAAACAAATGTCCTTCATGGCTGGCTCCGCTATCTGATGCAGCTCCATCAACTTCTTCATCTGTTTTCTTAGGAGGGGAGCGTGTTCGAGTGTCTGGAACTGCGCCCAGAATAGCCTTTGATCGGTGTCCTCCTGCGCAGCATAGTGCTTGGCCGCATCCGTCGTACTCCTCAGAAGCTCTACGAAAGCGCCTGCAGAACGCCAATTCTGGGTGAGAAACACGAATCTGTCCCGGCCAAGGACACACTACAGTAAGTACTGCTTACCATCAGCAATCCGCCTCACTTGGCGAAGCTCCTCCCAGACACCCCACACCTCCGTCCTCGCCTCCTGGAACTCCTGCTTCACCTTGCACAGCTCGGAGGACTGGTCCTTACTCTTCTCCTCAAGGTCCTCACAATTTGTGATGGCATCCTTGAGCTCCTACTTTAATTCGGCTAATCAAGACTCATGCTTCTCGCTCACGGGTTTCACCGTGGTGAGTTAGGCAGCCGCCTGGTCAGCCGCCGCCTGGTCGGCTACTGCCATCTGCTTTGTCGCCTCCGCCTTGGCCTCCTTCAATTCGGCCTTGAGGCTCTCAACCTCAGCGACGGCAGCTGCAGCTAATCAACGCTCGCTCAGAACAACCCCGAATACTTAAATAAATATACGGGCTCTAGAGTTTTGATCGGGCTTCCTTTGCGCTTCGTCGAACCGCTTGTTGATGAGACCAAGCTCCTCGTCGGAGCTCTAGAGCTTCCGATTCACCTCCTCCAACGCCGTGGCGTTGGCAACCGCCGCCAAGGAGGAGGCCTGTCATATCAAAGAATTCACATCATTTAAAGCTCTTGATTTTCGATCCTTAGTTCAGATTTTCAACCCTAACCAAGTCTCCGGGGGCTGCTACATATAAGATCTTTGGTGACTACATACTCTTTATGATAGAATGTATTACATGGGTCACCATGAAGCCTGTTAGGAGGCCACTGAAGGCTTCCTTCATTTGGCTATTAAGGACCAAATACCTTGTAAAACCATGTCTATCAGGGCGCCGTGTTCGGCATCGATGGAGGAGTTGTTCACCACTTCCTCCATCACATTCGGCCACCCTACCGCAGCCTAATTGTTAGTGTCCGGCATAGGTGGTGGGGCCCTATCTCCCCCTCAGAGGAGGGCGGGATCGGCGCCTTCGAGGAGGGTGGGAGGGCCCGGATTGGCCGAGCTGTTCCTCTTTGTTCGCCAGGAGGGATCCACCCTCCTGGTCTTTGGTGATCGAGGCGTTAGCCTCGGCCATAACTTTACCACCACCTCCCACCATGCTTGAGTGGGGAGGGTTCCTTATGGACATTTCCTCCCCGGTCTCTCCGATGAAATGTGGAGGGATGGAGCGCGAGATAGACCCACTCTCCACCAGTTCGGCTCGCGGAGAATTCCCCTCCAAGGTTTTGTCGGCGGGGCAGTCGTGCGGTGGGGTGTAGTACGAGATACATACAATGCTAGCAATAGGACTGGCAAAGTAAATCCAAAAAATGATGATGTACGTACCTCCAGGCAGGGGGGCTTGACCCTGGGTATTCGCTCCAGAACCTTCTCGGACGCCGCGGACTCCTCATCAGAGTTCGCGCTGTTAGGCATGACTAGTTTGGGTCTGGAATGTCTCCTCGGAGCCTGATGAGGTTGCTCCTCAACGACATCCTAGGACGCCGCCCTCTTCATGGAGCGAGAGGAGTCACTCTCCTCTTAGTCGTTGTCGTCCTCCTCGTCTTGGACAGAGGCGACTGCGGTGTCTCCAGATTTGCTATCTGGAAGACCTCTTGTGCGGAGGCCTTCCTTGGCCTCTGGTGCGTTCTTCTTCTTCTTCTTCTCTTTCTTTCGTGGCACCTTGTCAGGCGCCACGATCAATATCTCCTCCAAAAGATTTGTCTGAGGGTCTTTGGGCATCCGGGCCAGGCTACTGATCTTCTTGTCCTTCTTGAGCCAGCACTGTGGTGATAACAGAAACTTATGATCGGTCACTCACTAGGCGTATATCCAGACATAAAGCGGTAAAAAAACTTAGTTACCTCCTTTGGGGGATTCCAGGCTTCAAGTCCAATGTCTTCCTCCTTGGCCAGCCATGACTTCTGAGGCATAAACAACACCTTCCACAATTTGTCGTGCGTGGTGCCATAGAAGTATTTCATGGTGGATGGATCCTCGGCCTTATAGGACGACATTGCAGTGGCGCTCTGCTTACAGGGGAGGAAGCGGAGACGGAGCATAACCTGGACCACGTTGGTCATCTTAGTGTTGGCCTCTATCAGGTTCGTGATGCGCTTCTGTAGCATCTTCACCTCTTTAGCAGGTCCCCAGTCGAGAACTTTCTTGGCCCACGAGGTCAACCTCGCTATGGTCCCAGGTCTTAATTCAGGAGCTACTGTCCAGGTTGATTCCCATAGTTCTATGATGTAGAACCACTCTTTCTGCCAAAATTTGTGAGTGTCGATGAATGTGCCCTCCGGCCATTGGACATATGTCAGCTTACTGATCATAGCACCTCCATAGTCCGCTTGCTCGCCGCCAAATATCTTCGGCTTGATGTTGAAGACTTTCAGCCACAAGCCGAAGTGCGAACGAATTCGCAGGAAGGACTCACAGAAGACGATGAAGGACGAGATGTTGAGGAAGGAGTTTGGGCCTAGATCATGGAAATCCATCTCGTAAAATAACATTAGCCCCCTGACAAAGGGTGGAGCGGGATGCCTAGACCCCAGATGAAGTGGGAAACGAATACCACCCTTTTGCCCGGCATGTGCATGGGGATGGCCTGGCCCTTCTCTGGGGGTGCAACGAGCGATATCAGCCGAGAGGTAACAACCACTCTTCAGATCCTCGATGCCACTATTGGTGATGGAAGAGGCCGCCCACTGGTCATTGGCACCGGATCTGGCCATGGTTGGAGTAGGGAGGTGGCTTGGAATGATTAGATTAGGAAGAATGGTACAGGGTGCTGGTGCTCTAGAGATTGTGAGAGCTTGGACAGGAGGAAGAAGGTGGTGTGTGCTGATGGTGATGGACGTTCTCCTTTTATAGGCCGCTAGAATGGCCAAGGGTCCTCTTACTGTGCCACAGACCTCTCCACTTCCCGATATAATAATGGCGTTATGCCTGAGCGGGATTGTTGAAATCAATGATCATATCCTTAAAAAGCGAGGCACAATCTTCAAATCGATAGGATGTGCATATACAGGTAGCCTCGAACTGCGTTTCGAGGGGCCGCAATGGTTCGATGTTTATGACCGGACTGAGCCCTTCATAGAAAAGTTGCCAGGGGAAAATACTGTTCACACTCGAGCGCTTGGCCTTCAAGGCTAGGTATGACCGATGACCCTAATTCTGGATACTACTTGACGAACTGTGTGGGCGAGCCTGGCCGGATAGGATCCTTGGAGGATAACCAAGGGAGATTATTCCGGACATTAACGGAGAAGATGAACTCGCCTCGCAAGCCGAAGACTCTAAGATGGCAATGAGCACAACTCCTGGCATGGGAGGCTAGTTCAGGGGCTACTGAGGGAGTCCTAACCTAAGGGGTGCTAGGGCCGTCGGCCTACTTCTCGTGGACCAGATAGGTGGGCCCCTGGGTGAATACTACTGGGCCGAACTACTGAATGACCGTCTGGCCGGACCGGGAGATCTTGGAGTCTTGATGTATCCTCCAATAAAAGGTAAGAAGCATCGGCATGTTTATTCCTTCCATGTAGCCGACCATGTGTAAACCCTAGTATCGCAGGATATCCGCGGCCACCTATGGGACAGAGAGACCCCTGGCTAGTTCGGCAGGGGGACGTCGTGTTGCACAAAGAGTAGACCAGCGCACGGCGGTGCGGCGGGGAGCACACAAGCAATTTACCCTGGTTCGGGCTGCCGCGAGGCTTAAAACCCTACTCCTGCTTTGCTGGATTGATTGTGGAATGGTGGTAGTGGACCGTAGTACACTCGCCTGGCAAGGGTTTCCTTTGGGCAGCAGCGACTACGCGCGTATGGGGGTGTGGGTTCATCTATTACCCAACCTTCTCTACGATTGCCATGGGCCTCCTTTTATATACCAAGGGGCGACCACAGTGGCAAAGTAGTCATTATGCACTAATATGATAGCAAACAATGCTCTCATACCTAATTCTACGGGCTGACAGGGTGCATTAAATGCACCGCTTAGTGTCACATCACTAGTTGCCCGGCAAGGCTTGTCGGGCTTTCTTGCCAGCTCCGCACCTGTCTTCATGATGCGTCGTAGGATGGGTGTGATCTGTGGGTTCTTCTTGTAGGAACTGGCTGCCATGTGGCTAATGGCTGCCACTTAATCATCTTGCGGCTTGACACCGCATTGATTGACGATGTGGGTCATGCTTGAGTGTTTGGTGAGGTGGTTTTTGCCTCCGCTAGCCCACGGCAGGCCCTGCCAGGGAGTTTCTGTTATCTGCTTCCGGGGGTGGATTCTTCCCTTGCCGGGCTCGCCTGCTCGGCAAGGAAGGCCCTTCTCTTGGTGATGTCGTATTTCGCTAGCTTGACCTTGGTCTCTCTGATTTGAGCTGGTACTCTGAATCTCTTGGTTTCTTGTACATTTTGTCTTAGCCTTAGATTGTCCGAGCACGAGTCAGGGGAAAATAGATACCCCTGTGTATTTTCCCTGACATAAACCCCGGGGCCTGAGCAACACGTGTCGCTGGGCACGTTGGGATAGGCCCCAAACAGTGCACGGATACGTGGCATGAGAGGAGCCGATGGTGCCGGTTTTGTCTAGATGACTTGTTACTCCAACATCCACTTTGCGTAATTACTTCACGTCGTGTGATCACAGGTCTGCTGCAGGTACGGTAAAAACGGTAACTTTCTGAAGCATCGTGCCTCTGTTTCTCTTTTCCCTTCCATAAGACAAGGAAAAGCCGGACGGCATGACCCATATGCCTCCTGCCCCACTCCCCATCTCCTCCTTCTACAAGCCAAGCAACAGCTCCTCCTTTTGCCCTCCCTTTTGCCGCCACCCCCTCATCGAATCCCCTTCCCTTCCGTGCCGCCGCTGCCGGAATGGGGAAGAAAACCGTGGAGAAGAAGAAGCAGAAGACTATGGTGATGGAGGCCGCTGCCGAGGGAAGCAAGAGGGCGGCAGAGCTGAATAAGAAGCGGAGCGAAGATGTCGTCTTCATTCTGTCGAATCTGAGCGGCCCATCCTCCAAGTGAAGTATGGATATCTGTGGGGGAGAGCCGTCCACAAGGGACATGGAGAGCCCATAGTTTATGCGGGGCAGGACAATCCGCAAAACTCTTATCATTTCTTCTGTGCTTACTTCATCTCTGGCCTCGGCCCTCCCTTCTCCGAATTCTTTGTGGCGAACATGAACATCTATGGGTTCCACCTCGTTGACTTCACGCCAAATGCAATGGTGACCATGGCCATTTTTGTGCATTGTGCGAGAACTTTGTCGGAGTCAAGCCCAATGTGGATCTCTTCCGGCATTATTTTGTCCCACGGGTGGAGAGCAAATTCAACCGCTCTTTGACCATTAGTTGGATGCCTCGCGCGTCGAGGAAAGTTTGGTATTACATCCCTGGATTCCAGCATGAGAGGTGGGAAGAATGGAGGGGAGATTGATTTTGGATTCAGGATAAGGATCTCCCCGAGTTTTGTGAAGCACAGAAGGAGTGCGTCGAGTGCAGCAAAGCATGGAGCGCCAAAGGTCTTACCGAGGACAGGTTGCACCCGGCAATCAACAGGATCACCCATCTGGTGGGTGCCAGGTTAACTATTGAGCATGTGGGGGGAGATTTTCTTCTCCATCGCATCTCGCCATTGTAGGAGAGGGACAGGCCTGTGTGGCTGTATGGAGATGTGGCACATAGGATGAGGTTGCTGCCGGGGCTGGCCAACAACTTGTCAGTTTATGGCCATGGCTGGTTGTGCGACCAGTTGTTCGGTCGCTTTGAACTATTCAAGCTCCCAGCAACTATCGTCCCTCTGAACATTAGATACTGAAGTGGATGCCGGAATACAATGCTGAGGGAGTGTCGAGCAGTTGGCAGCTACCCACCCTGGACGAAGAGCTTAAATGGTCAAATACCCTAGTGGAAATGGCCATCAGGGTTGAAACTGGAATGCACAAG
Source organism: Secale cereale (assembly GCA_902687465.1). Classification (NCBI taxonomy): domain Eukaryota; kingdom Viridiplantae; phylum Streptophyta; class Magnoliopsida; order Poales; family Poaceae; genus Secale; species Secale cereale. The sequence continues at coordinate 183,964,258 of LR738709.1, forward strand.
CACACCTCAGCTGCGGAGGTGGTGTACATTTTGAAGAGAGTCGAGGAAGACAAGGCTATCCGCCTCGTGGAGGAGGGGAAGGCCGCAAAGGCCAGAAAGGGCAAGGGGAAAGCCGACGACAGGAGCTCTTCCACCAGTGGCAGCGACGTGTGAACCACAGAAAGTGCTGTCGGGGAAGGGTGTGCTGGAAATATTTCTGCCGGGCTAGATGCTTTAGCCACGGCGGCAAAGGAGCTTTAGGAGGAGGAATAAGTGGAAGAAGGGGAGGATACCGGCAAGGCGGCCGGGCTCGAGGATTGGCTAGCGGCTGGGCCGCAAGCCCCCGAGCCAGACCTTGAACATCGCACACGTAGGCGTGCCGCTGCCTAAGGGGCGGCGGCGCCCAACCCTCTCACCAATCTCCTCGTCTGGCTAAGGCCAAGGGCCCCTCCGCCAAGCGCTCGGCGCATGTTGAGGTGGAGTCCAGTTCCCACTCCATCTCGAGTTCCTCGCAGAGCTCGTCTTCTCAACAGCCCTCGGCGCCACGGCAAGCACCGATACTGCCGGGGAGCACTGCTTCCTTGCCTCCGAAGATAAGACGGGAGTCTCCACCTCCCGTGCAGTTCAAGATGAACTCCATGCTCATTGTAGAATAGTAAGGAGTATTTCCCCTTTCAATGAGTAACTTGCATATCTGATATATTTTTGCTGAGTAACCTCTTATCAATGTTGCCGACAGGGAAGGGGAGGAGGACACAGAGACCCTTGTCCACCGCCCCCGAAAGAGGCTCTGGCGCCTTGGGTCATTGGAGGGCGTGGAAAACTCGGCCTTGGTGGGGACCATTGTGGACAACCCTGTGCTGAGCCCCCAGCCCAGCCCCCAGCTCGAGAGCGGAGACCTAGTCCCTCCCGCCGGGGTATTCGGGATGACCTCCATATCTTCCCTGGTGGAGGGAGAGTCGAAGCATCTCAAGACGAGCTCCCCCCCTGAGGGACATACCTCCCACAACGCTCAATTCTAAGAGGCCCCTCCGAAACCGCCTGTGGACGAGGTCGCGCGGAAGGCGGCCGAGACGACCGCAGCAGAGGCTGAATGCTATGGCCCGACACCAACCGCTGCCGGGGAAACAGAGGTCTCCGCCCGGCAGACCCCTCCAGGTACTTTGCTTATTCTCTTCTTTTCTTTCTTCTCTTTTTATTTTCTATTTTTTTACCGGTCGTTCCATATACAGCCTCCCAAGCCGAAGAAGCAGACCCACTTGAGTTGGCGGTTGATATAGGAAGGGCCGCCGCAGATTAGGCCGCGGGATTTGCTGCTACTGAGGGGCAGGAACTTGCCGCCGGGGATACCCCAAGGTTCCTTGGCGGTAATGGTGCACTCATAGGAGGACACCCCGGTAGGGGGAGTGGTTGTCTAGATGAATATCCCACTCCAGACCATGGGCCCATTCCCCTCCACGGCGGCCGCCGCCGCGACACCACAATCGTCTTCGAGCACGCTAGCCATGGTGATGTCGTCGCCTGGAGCCGAAGCCCCTGTCCTATACCTGACAACGGACGCTAAGCTTGATGAAGAGCTTGAGCACCTCCTGGCCCCACTTGACTAGGGGGTGGAAGAGGCCTACGATTCTGCCGCCGTTTCCATGAACTCGGCTTTTGTCGGATCCATGGCGGCGACACTACTAGGAAAAGGCCTACTAATGGCGCACCTATTTTGGCCATTAATGGTGCACTACTGGTGCGCCATTAGTGCCACGCCATTAGTATTTTTTACTAATGGCGCACCACTGGTGCGCCATTAGTATCTGGTATACTAATGGCGCACCACAGGTGCGCCATTAGTATAGACCACGGTGCGCCATTAGTATGCCTCCCAGGGGGCCATATATAACCAGGTGCTTTGGCATACTAATGGCGCACTATTGCGTGATGGGCCATTAGTAACTTTGCCATACTAATGGCGCACTGTGGGATGATGCGCCATTAGTATCCTTTGGGATACTAATGGCACACTATGATGTGATGCGTCATTAGTATGAATATTAGGTTTTTTACTTTTCTGTTTTTTGCAAAGGTTACAAAATGTATTATTGGACAAAATATAGACAGCAGCACACAGCAACAACAGATTCATCGAATACAATAGAAGATTAGTCTCTGAATACAATTCATCATATTATTCTCTGAATACAATTCATCATATTAGTCTCTGAATTCAAAAGACCGAACAAAGATAGAACATTATATTACAAGTCTCGAGACCGTGAGTAGCGAGTTTGTCTTCACATTACAAGTCGATATCGATCATCTAAACTACCATCATATAGAAGAGAGCTGCGGTCATCACGATGAGCATCATGACGATGAAACTCGTCTTCATCCGGTTCCTCCAACGCTCCCTCCCCTCTCCCGCTAGATAGCGGGCGTATCTAGATTCCGCCTCCGCCCTAGTGGTGTACCCTTTGTAACTGTTACCGCTGAAACCGTGAGCCTATCTCCGACACTCCTCCCAGTCGTCGTAGACTCCGGGAACCTTACCCTTGTACACGACATACGACGGCATCGCTATGCACTAGCCAAACGAAACGTAGTACCAATTCACAGACAATACATTAGCAATATATAAGTATGCAACAGATCGATCGGAAGAGAAAACCAAGACATTAATAGCATCGATTACATCTAAGTTGAATGACAGTCGAAACCAAAGAGACATACTACAAGTTCATTAAAGTTTAATTACAACATGAGCAAATCGATGTTTCAGAACTAGACACAGCATCACTACTTTCGACTCGACTCAAGGGACTGGAGCGTGGATGTAGCCGCCGTCTATCGTGTGAGTCATGAAATCGCGGGCGTTATCAGCCTGCATTTGTAGCATTGTGTCTATGTCACTATTGGACGGTTGATTTCTAAGGTAGAACTGCCCCGAGGTACGAAGGACATCTTGATGGATGATTTCCGCAAACTCCGACTAGATGCGAAAGAATTCTGGTCTGATGTCCGCGTCCTGGATTGCCGACATGCTCGCGGCCCAATCTTTGAGTTTACTTGGTAGCATAAGGTGATGATGGTCCCGTACGATCGCCCGCATGTGATGGATGGCGTAGTAGGCACCCTTCTGACCGCCAGGCGGCTGCTTGATGCAGCAGAACGTCATATTGTGGGCGAACATGTGCTTGCCGTACTTACGGAGAGGCCTAGTGAAGGTGCCTCCAGATTTGGCGTAGCCGGGGAGAACATCATCAAGAACTTTCTTGACATTTGTGTAGTCTACCTTCGACTGACGGTCCGAGTCGAAATATGTGGCCATGGAATATTTCGGGCTTAGGAGGATGAGTGTGCAATGTGTGTCACTGCACAAAACATGGAATGTTAAAAGAAAAACGATCGAAATCTAAGAATTCATATGTTACGGGGCGGTTGAGGGGACGACTTACTCGGGAATGTAAGGCACAAGGAAGTTATCCTTATCTCGGTTTGCCAGAATGACGCCTTCGAGGTAAGAACTCGCGACTTGCCGGTCCCCAGCGCTGGCCAAGATCTTGGCAGACATGTAGAAGGGGTCGACTATCACGATGTCCGGAGTCTTGTCTCTAATGATCCGCATCTCCATACTCAGCGAAAATAGCCGAACGAAGGTGTAGTGCAGCGGATGAAGGTTAAACATAGTGAAGATGTCATCAAACCACAGGACGATCGTACCCCCGATGGAGTTATCCAGAAAGCCCTTGCCCTCCGGCACCTTGGCAGCGAAAACCGGGTGTGCCACATCCTTCTCTCTGAGACGCCGCTTCTCCAAAGAAAGAACACTGTCATGCAGACTCCGCATAGCACCGGTTGCAGCATTGAGCATATTAGTCGGTAGCATCGGCCTACCCGCCACATGCACCCTCCTCATTATATCCTCAGGTGAAGGTGGCCCATCCTGAGCACGGATCGTACTCAGTGCCGGCTGGCTCGCACCCTTGTTACTCTTTCTTTTCCGTGCCTTCTTCTTCTCCTGTAATGGGACCGAGTTCTGCTCACAGACCGCCTTCTTGAGTGTGTTGGGGCTGATAATCTTTTGCACCTCGGCTATCTGAGGCTCGGTGAAGTCGGCAGCTGGAGGCGTCTCCTGAGAACTGAACGGCAGACGACGCCTATTGCAACTTGGTTTCTCCGTGGTACTAGCTAGATCGCGCACGTCTTTTGTAGGGTTGGGTTCTTGAGAAGGAGGCCCCCTGAATTTGCCATCGTACCCATGATCGGCAAAGTACTCATCGACGTTGGAAAATGTATCGTCGTCGTTGTCGTCGTCATCGTTCGGATCCTGTGCCATATGCATGTTCGGATCCAGTGGCATAGGGATGTCCGACACCATTGCGGCAGTCTTGCCATGGTTTGGCGCCGGCACGACTGGCGGTGTTGTCTTTGGGGTGGTGTCCCCCGCCCCCAAACGAATCTGGCTCTTCGGCCAAAGCAGGGGCCAGCTTAGGCAGGCGCTGAGGGTCATCACATCATCATCGTCAGCCCCGATGGGTCGAATCGGAGGTAACAACTCGTCGCAGCCTGGCAGCACCCGAACCAATTGAACCATATACAAGGTGGGTGGCATCGGAGTACCGTGGAACACGGGGTTGCCCGGTTGAATGATTTTGCCCTTGGCGACATCGACCAACTTGTTGTTCACGAAGTGCAGGAGAGTGCACGAAACGTCGTCGGTGCCCTGCGAAAACATGTAGGGCGTCAGGGATGCCCAGTCAAAGGCAAGGAGATGAAGTCCTCGGCCGAGAGAGGCTTAATTAGTTACCGTGATGATGGCGTCGAGCTCGGCTAATGTCGAGGCACCGCCAACGACGGGCGTGCAATTGACGGGAGGGGGACCGCTTGCTGCAGAGGTGCCGGCCGGCGTACACCCGGGTGCATTAAGGTCCCGTGCCGGCGTCGGAGACACCAATGCCGCCTCCGCCGGAGACACCAATGGCCCCGCCATCACGTTCTGTGAGTTGCTGGCCGCGACATATCCGTAACCGAGATAGTCGTGCACCGTCGTGAGCAGTGCGGCTCTCATAGGGAAATATTATTTCTCTGTCGCGTCCCACGTATTGGCTGGCGTTTTCCACAGCGTGTCTAGCTCCTCTTTCAGCAGCCCTAGATACTGATTGATGTCGTTCCCTGGTTGTTTCGGTCTTTCAATTAGCATACTCATGTGAATGTACTTCCTCTTCATGCACAACCAGGGGGAAGGTTGTACATCCACACAAACACAGGCCATGTGCTATGTGTGCTTCTCTGGCTGCCAAACGGATTGACTCCATCGGTGCTCGCGCCCAGCACGATGTTCCTTGGATCATTCCCAAATTCTGCGTCTTCGAAGTTCAACGCGTGCCACTGGCTCGCATCCTTAGGGTGACTCAGCATCTTACCTTTTTTTATCTCCGGATCATTTGCGTCATCGCCTCGCTTCTTCTCCTCCCTATCCGCGTGCCAACGCAGGAGCTTTGCTACCTTAGGGTCCGCGAAATACCGGTGCAGACGAGGAGTGATCGGAAAGTACCACACCACTTTTCGAGGAGCTTTCTTCCTCTTCTTGTATCGAGTGACGCCGCACACCGGACATATGGTAGACTCCGCGTGCTCATCCCGATAAATGATGCAATTGTTCATGCACACATGGTATTTCACGTGCGGTAAATCCAGAGGACACACGATTTTCTTCGCCTCCTCGAAACTGGTCGGGCACTTGTTCCCCTTGGGAAGACATTTGTGCCAGAATGACATGTTCTCGTCGAAGCATGCATCGGTCATTTTGTGTTTTACCTTCATCTCCAGAGCCATGAGCGTTACTTTCAGGCGGGGTATCCTCAGGCATGCATCCTTCATACAATGGAGTAACCGCGTCTATCTCCAGTTGATTCATCTTGGCTTTCTCTCGGGCGGCAGCTCTTGTGTTATCCGTCTGCTTGAGAAGCAGCTCTTGAATATGAGGGTCCTGCACCCAGCCCATCGATGGTCCAGTGTCGTCTACTCCGTCGGCATGATCATCTTCATGATCATGCCCGTCGTCTGCTCCGGCATCTTCCTCATCATCATGTCCTGCATCTTCTACATGATGACTGTGTACAACATCACCATCGTGATCATCTCCTGGAGATTCTTCGTCTTTTCGCCCGCCCGAGCTGCGGTGGTTGTCCCTCTGCCCTTCCTAATTTCTTGCCTGACCCCATGGACGACTTCGTAGTCATCTTCATCACCTTGCCACCGATAGCCATCCATGAAACCACGCAAGAGCAGGTGGTCCCGCACCTGCCCGGAATCCGGGTCCGCAATAAGGCTCTTCAGCTTGCATCTTCGACACGGACATCTTATCTCCATCTCGTTCTTTTGAAGCATCTCGGCCTTCGCGAAGCTCAAAAACCTATTCAGCTTGCATATCGGTCATCGTGCGGACCATGGTCGCCTGCGGGGTAGAGCAAAACGATATTTTAGAACCAAGAAATTTTTTGGCATGACATTCCCTAAAAATGGGACCAAAAACAATGCATAATGCCAAAATTCTCGCCGAAATGGAAATGAATCAACATTCCGGCAAAATATTGGCAACTATCGCATTTCAAATACCGGTACACCTACAAACACAAACATATATGCAACACCACAAACATATCCAACACCACGAACATACATAGATCTAGCTAGGCCATAAAAAGTGCATGTGCACAATGTTGGAGGGAGAACAACATAAAGATAGCTTCCCCCCTTACTTACCTATCAAAAAAAAGGTAATTTAACCACTTAATTTGAATGAATCTATGGTGGAAATGAGGTGACAAAGAGGAGGCAGCCGAGACAAGCTTTGGAGGAGGAGGTGGAGAGAATGAAGTGGGGGGAAAGTGAGTGGGTAGGAGTGGCTGTCCAAAATATCTTGTTGGTGCCCAGGTTACTCATGGCGCACCATCTCCAAATGCGCCATTAGTAACCCAGGTTACTAATGGCGCACCTGCTGGTGGTGCGCCATTACTAGTTTTGCACAATATATATATATATATATATATACTAATGGCGCACTGTTAGATAGTGCGCCATTACTAGTTTAAACTAGTAATGGCGCACTATGGCACGGTGCGCCATTAGTAGTTTTGCAAAAAAAAGAATAAAAAAATACTAGTGGTGCACTCTCTGGCTGGTGCGCCATTACTAGTTACAACTAGTAATGGCGCACTTTGTCTGGATGCGCCATTAGTATGTTTGGAAAAGAAAAAAAATTTGTTACTAGTGGCGCACCGTGAGCCCGGTGCGCCATTAGTGTATTCCACACTAATGGCGCACCAGCACGTGGTGCGCCATTAGTATATACTAATGGCGCACCGCATGTCTGGTGCGCCATTAGTGTCCATCCTATCTATAGCCATTTTCCTAGTAGTGCGGGTGTGAAGGGGATGCAGGCCCGGCACCGCCAGCGGTGGCAGGCGCTCAAAGAACGACGCGAATCTGCCGCCAAGGTGGATCAAAAGTTGAAGGATAAGTGCCTGAAGCTGCACGGGTGGAACGACAAACAGCTCAAGGTGATCATGAGGCAGCGGGAGATGCTTCAGATGGCGGGAGAGGACGTCAGGCCCGCAAGGTGCGCCTAGCAGACCACAAGGCATCCCTGGATGTGAGAGAGTGGGAGATCTCTCTTCTGGTGGAAAAACTTGAGGCCACTATCCGCACCAAGGATGAATGCCTGGAAGCTCTTGTGCAGCAGCAAACCAAGGAACTAGAGGATAGGCAAGGAGCTGCACTGGATGCTCTCGCTACTGACTATGTTGCCCAGCTGAAGAAGATCACTGATGGTCATGTTGTTGCATCTGCCGCAAAGCATGATCTCGACAAGCAGGTGGCCAGTTTGAATTAGGATCTCGCCAGGAGTGCCAAAGAGGTAGTGGTTCTCAAAGAGAAAGCTCAGCATGCAGAGACCCTCTTGGTCAACGTACATTCGTAGCTCTCCTCCAACACTGAGAGCCTCGAAACTTCCAATGGCAACATCTCAGACTTGAAGAGGAGGATCGGCACGCTGGAGCATTTAGCGGAATCACTTGAGTCCCGCCAGCAGTTTCTATCGAAGGATTTGGAGGCTGCCCAACGTCTCTAGCAAGATGCAGAGGATAGGCCGAAGAATCATGCTGATATGGTCAAACTCTAGACCAAGAGCTTGATCGACGTGGCCAAGCGCCTTGGTTCCCAGGCTAATGTGATGGGCATTGCCGGTCCAGTCTTCTTGATCGGCAGGCATGAGGTCCCTAGCGCCAAGCTGGTGCTCTTGTTCAAAGATCTGATCGAGAAGCTCAAAGTACACGAAGAGGGGAGGGCAGAGCGCTTTGCGACGGAGTCTCGGAGGCTTGCCCGCGATGCCCTCTTCATGGTCTTGAGCAATTTCGCCTGCCGTCATCCGGACCTTGCCCTCAATGACGGATTCAGGACGCCACCAGCGGGTTCTGACATCACGGCCGCCAAGGAGAAGGCTACGCCCCGGGCCATCAGGGTTCTTCAAGTTTGAACTATTCCGCTAGGCCACCAGTACAATTCTCGGGTCACTACTGTCGTGTAATGAATCATAACATATATTTTGCATTTAGTTACTCTATCTCTAATGTTTTCTTGGAACTAATATCTCTAGTTAGCTTCTGAATGCGTGTATATCCCATTGAGCTCTGTATGTCCGGGTTCGTATGATCGATCCCTATGTGCTCCGGATGCTTGCTGGTATCATGTTGTTGCGATAGTAGTAAAGGTCGAGACCTTATCAGTCATCTTGGCGTGGATGCGTCCCAGCAGGTTTTTCCCAGGTAATTCTCGATGCAGCCTCTAGTCCTGTGAGCATGGCTCTAGATAGAATGATGGTCCAATCAAAGAAACTAGCCTAGGTTCCTTCACACGAGGGTTGTCATGATATGAACGCTCACTAGAGTTAAGGGATAAACGACTGCAAAATTCTGAAATGTATTAATAGGGAGGGGCATTGTAAACTTAGCTTTCATCTTGAGCTTCTCTCCATCCTCAGCCGCCTCGCGTGGATCGGATGTGTGTGCGCGGCCCGGAAGAGTAATTGGGTGTTTATTTCTTCCCGGTAGGCACTGATATGATTCTCTAATGATTGGTGGGCACCAGGGTGTTGTGTCGGGCTTCTCTGGTCCTCCTCCCACTTCACTCCCTTCCTTTCGAATCAACCTGGCGGTCATCGTTGCAAGGACCGTGCTAGTGCAAGGAACCTCACCACGGTATACTTTGTCGGGGTATCCATCAACGGACTCATACCAGCGCTTTGATAAGGATTACCCAACATGGGGGAAATACTTGGTCCGAGCATCAAGATGTAATCTTCGACGTTGACGATGTCGGGGCTAAAGCAACTCGACTTATGATGAAGGGAATGGACAGGGAGGAGGAAACACGTGCTCGCACACCTTGGGCCCTTTTTCTGAAAGGCATCTGAATGGCGGTTATGGCATACGGGCCAGGGGGGCAGGATTCATCGCCACCAGCGACGATGTTTGCCGCGACCAGGGCTGCGGCAAGGCGCGGAAACCAATAATGGAACACGGGGACAACCCCGCATTGCTCTAGCATCTTCGTGGACGCCATTGTTGATGGCGCCGTTGAAGTTAAGAGCGGTCATAAAGATGGCGCGATGCGCACGCTTTCAGGTTCGCACAAGCGAGCCACCTACCTGGTGCGCCAAAGATGTTGCGGGATATCCGCGGCCAACTATGGGACCGGGAGGCCCCTTGCTGGTTCGGCAGGGGGACATCGCCATGCACAAAGAGCAGACCAGTGTGCAGCAGCACGACAGGGAGCACACAAGCAATTTACCCAGGTTCGGGCTGCCACGAGGTGTAAAACCCTACTCCTGCTTTGGTGGATTGATGATGGAATGGTGGTGGCGGAGCATAGTACACTCGCCCGGCAAGGGTTGCCTTTGCGCGAGCGACTACGGGCGTATGGGTGTGTGGGTTAATCTATTTCCCAACCTTCTCTACGATTACCATGGGCCTCCTTTTATAGATCAAGGGGCGACCATAGTGGCAAAGTAGTCATTATGCATTAATATGATAGCAAACAGTGCTATCATACCTAACTCTATGGGCTCACAGGGTGAATTAAATGCACCGCTTTGTGTCACATCACTGGTTGCCCGGCAAGGCTTGCCGGGCTTTCTTGCCAGTTCCGCGCCTGTCTTCATGACACGTCACAGGATGGGTGTCATCTGCGGGTCCTTCTTGTAGGAATTGGTTGCCATGTGGTTAATGGCTTCCACTTAATCATATTGCGGTTGACACCACATTGATTGACGAAGTGAGTCATGCTTGAGTGTATGGTGAGGTGGTTTTTACCTCAGCTAGCCCCTAGCAGGCCCTGCCGGGGAGTTTCTATTATCTGCTTCTGGGGATGGCCTCGTCCTTTGCCGGGCTCGCCTGCTTGGCAAGGAAGGCTCTTCTCTTGGTGATGTCTTATTTCTCTGGCTTAGCCTTCGTCTCTCTAATCTAAGCTGGTACTCTGAATCTCTTGGTTTCTTGTACATCTTGGCTTAGCCTTGGATTGTTTGTGCACGAGTTACGGGAAAACACACACCCCTGAGTATTTTCCACGACACCTAGTACCCCTGATGTCTATATAATGCATAGGGTTTAGTCTAGAGAGGCTAGAAGAACTACCTTTGCCGTATTAGCCTAGGGTTAGTTCATCCGATCTCGAGGTAGATCAACTCTGTAACCATCCCATACACCATAATATAATCAAGCATGATGTAGGGCTTTACCTCTAAGAGAGGGATCAGACCTGGGTAATGTGTCTTTCCTCTCCAATTCCCCATTGATCCAAGATCCACAGCTCGGGTCCCCCTACCCGAGATCCGCCGGTTTGGACACCGGCAGTGTTGGTCCTGCAAGAGCTCGTGCACGAAATTCATTGCACTAATGGGTGCGTGATCCTTGTCAAATTAGACTTCTTCAAAAAGTGTTCCAAGGCTGTATGGGTCCATCGTATTATGTATTCGTTTCTCGGGAGGGCAAACTGCGATTTTGGTGAATGGTGAAGTGGGGAAGTAATTCCGCAACAAACATGGAATGAGGCATGACCCGATTTTGTCGCTCCTCTTTAACCTTGTGGAAGATGCCCTTTCGGATATGCTGGATAGGGCTAGGGTGCCCACGCACATCAAACGAGTGGTGAGCCATTTGATTCCAGGGGGAGTCACACAACTTCAATACGCCGATGACACCATGCTCTTGTTTGAACCAGACATCGATAGCATTGCCACGGTGAAGTTGATGCTCCTTATATTTGAACTAATGTCTATTGACCATGTCTTGGACTAGGGGGTACCAACCTAGTCAACCCAGAGTCCATGGGCCTAGCTTATGGCCCATGGTTCTCATAAGGGAAGGACACCAGAAGCCTCGCACCTAGGCGTGTTCATGTGTAACCCTATTTCGCTTTAGACTTGACGTGTACTCCAAGCTCTACTTCGGCGGCCGCCATGTGTATCTTTAGATTGGCAACCGACCATGTGTAACCCTAGGTACGCCCAACGTCTATATGAGCTGAGGTGTTTAGTCTGTAGAGAGGTCAATCACAATCACAACCTCCTAGACATAGGGCTAGAACACAATTTACAAACTTGGCGTAGATCAACTTTGTACTAGATACATTATCATCAATCCACCAAAGTAGAACATAGGGTATTACCTCTTTCAGAGAGCCCGAACCTGGGTAAATATTGTCCCCTTTGTCTCCTACTACCCATAGATTCAAAAACTACATCTCGGGAGCTGTTTGGGATATACCCCACGGTGTGACCCGTCCAAAGGGATGACTTGGTTGGGAAGTGGTGGCTTAACAATGTCTTGGTCAATGAGCCGAAAGGCGCAACAAGACCAAGATGGTGACTTACAGAAGTCCGGCTTATGAGGGACCATCGTTGAGTCGGCTCATCCATGAAGAGGAATGTTCCCTGACAAGGGAAGAAAGATCTAGACTAGGATTTGACTTCTAATAGACTAGTACTAATCCTACTAGGATGCTACATATAAGCCGACCCCTTTAACTTATATAAGAAGGGCCAGGACACCCCAAGAAGGACAGGTTAGAAAGAGATCAGTTGTCGGTGCAACAAACCCTTGCATGTGTTGACCGTACCATACACATGCATGGCAACATGGAACCATGCTTCATCAAGTGTCCAAGACAAGAACCACGCTAGAGAGAGTGATAAAGAGCTCCTTGGAAGTCAAACGATGGATCAAGAAGACCAAGACAAGCCAAACGAACAAGATTCCATTAAAGGAAAGCCTCCCTTACTGGGCAGGCGAGCCGGGTCGGGTCGAGGCCTCCCCAACAATAATACCAAGCTTTCCCCGGCAAGCTTGTCGGGGCCCCCAGGGGCGGCTCTCTTTGCCAAGGCTCCACCACTCCACCACACACCAATGCAAGTCACTTATCAGTGTGGTGTCGAATCCTCAAGTGATTAAGTGGCTGTCATTCGATATGTGGCCACCATTTGGAAGAGAAATCCCACCTGTGTGACACCCGTCGACTGGTGTGTCATGTAGACAGACAAGAAGGTGGTTAAGCGGCACGGCACGCTTGCTGGGCTGGCTCCTCAGTGTGACACCTCCTAACTGCCAGAGTTAGGTATGATAGCACCGTTAGCTAGCTAATCAATCAACAATGACCATTTTGCCGCTTTGGATGCCCCTTGAACTATAAAAAGAGACCGAAGGCGAACTATAAAGACATTCAGAACTTTGTACACTCTTACGTGCATAGCTGCTCTCCCCGAGGCAACCTTGTCGGGCTTGGGCGCTGCGTGTATGTCATGCCCCCCCATCCAATCCATGAAAGCGGGAGTAGGGTTTTACGCTTCACAACAGCCCGAACCTGGGTAAAAACAACCAGCGTCACCCCCCGTCATGTTGATCCATGGTCTCCGCTATTCGTGCAATGCGCCATTCCCCCTTAACGAACCATAAGGGGCCGATGGTGTCGGGACCCCAATCCTATGTCACACCGGTCTAGCATGTAACACACCATATCACTTTGCGGCCTCACACACGGTATCCCCACGGGTGCCACCTTACCTGGCCCGGGACTGTTTGCGCATTTTGGCTCACGTATATGATAGTGCCGCTAGCATCCATATGACAGAGAACCTGGGCCGACATGACCAGTTATAAACCAAAAGTGGCACTAAATTACAAAGACAGGCATACATGACCCAGCAACGAACGTGTCGGTCAGCAACGTATGAACCCAAGTCGTAGCAAGCTACAAGGACTTAAAGGAACAACGCGTGACATTTCCCCTAAGAGATAGACACAAGAACAAAGAAGGACACATGCCGGTCAGCCTAAGTGTTTAGGGGCAGTAGCAAGCTACCAAGGCTCAGTGGAAACACTAGGAGACATTTCCCTGTAAGATAGGCTACCAAGGGTAAACAACTAGGTGCCGGATCCCACACATACCAAGCATTTCAATAACATACACACACTATGCTCGATATGTGCAAATACAACATGGCATCACAACAAGACTCTAAGAAACAAAGAATTTATTCATTAGGCTCCGAGGAGCCAGATATTACAAACACGGGTCTCATGACCCAACATTCAGAGCATACAAACAAAAAGCGGAAGCACAACATGTCTGAGTACATACATCTACAAATGAAAAGGGCTGAAGAGCCTGACTATCAACAACACTCGTCCAAGATCGCAGCTGAGGTAACAAGCTACTTGTCGAAGTCCAAGCGGAACTATTAGTGAGACAGCAGTCTCATCTGCAAAACATAAATTAAGCAAACATGAGTACAAAGGTACTCAGTAAGACTTACATCAGATCCTATCATACATGCACTTGTATCAAGAAGGCAAAGTGGGGTTTCGTTGCAGCAAGCTAGCTTTGACTCAGTGGCTATCCTATTCTACGACTGCTGGTAACTCTTTTGAGGTGGCGCACACGAGTCCACTAAGCACCACACAATACACCACTATGTATTCAACCCCGTCTCCCTACGAGAAGGCCGTCCATAGCACTCACACTTGTCTTGAATATTTTAGAGTATCCACTTCAAGTTGTCCATGTACCACGTAAGCATCCAAGAAGTCCCTAACCGTGGACCCGGCTATTCGAATAGGTCATGATAACCCTGCAGGGCTGTACTTCTTCACACACGCTATCGCCACTTATCGCCGTGTACATCTCGTGTATCTCGGCAACCTTCAAGCGGAAGCCTGGCGAGGGTGTCGGCCACGACCTGACTAACCACACAAAACTCTAGCCCAGGTTTATCGCCTATTCGGGTTCCATCCGTAAGGAGATCCGGCCGGGGTGTCGCTCACGACCCCAAATGATGTGCGCATGGTTCCCAAGCCCACCTCGCCGGATGGATCTACGCTTGGTACACCGTGCCATGGTGCCTAGTCTGTCCCAAGCCCACCTGGCCGAGTGCCACTTGGTAGATTACTAACACTACCTACAAACACCAGAAACTTGTTGCAACTCCTGGACAGAGACCAAGTCGGTTAATAAGTCGAGAGGGGCACTTAAGCATTCCAATGCGTGGTAGTAGTTGGTCATTGTACAACATACACGGAACTCAGTTCTTAGTGACGGTTCCTGTGAGACAAACCACCATGTACTCCTACATGGCCTCTCACCGCTACCTTTACCAAATCATATTCACACACTTAACTCTCAGCATCAGAACATTTCACTGCACTCCAATTCATTCCCGATGAATTAGACCTGACACACTCTAAGCAATAGCAAGCATGGCATGGTAAGATCACAACATGGCTTCAATCAACTCCTACACATGCTAGTGGGTTTCAACTATTTACTGTGGCAATGACAGGTCATGCAGAGGAATGGGTTCAACTACCGCAGCATAAAGTAGCAGTTGAAGTCGTTGTTGTCCTAATGCAATAACAGAGAGCAGGTGTGACACCCCGAGACCGGTGCGCCAGGTGTCAGCCAGTTATTCGCTGCCAGTGCCATGTCATCTGCTTGCGTGTTGCATCTTGCCATGTCATCATGTGTGTTGCATCAGCATGTTTTCAAAACTTGCATCCGCCCGAGTCCCCTCGTCCTTTCCGTTGTCCGTTCTGAGCCCAGACACACTTGCACGCGCCCGCGGTGCCTCCAAATATTTATTTTGTGAGTGGCCGAAAAATGTTCTCGGTATGGGTTGGAACTTGGTGTGTGTTCTTATTATAGTGTAGACAGGCCGCATGCCAAATTTCATCGCATTCGGAGTCCATTTGATAGCCCAACGGATATATATAGCGGCACTAGTCGCCGGTTAATTCGTCGGATGTTTTCGGTCTCCGAAAACCTCCGCGGTCCTTCCTCTCTCTTCTCTTCCCTAAGCCCAAGGCCCTCTGCACAGCCCACTAACCTCCCCTAGGCCTTCCTACCTCACCTCGCGATCGGATCTATCGGATCGCGATCGGAGGGTCCAAAAACCCCTCCAAACTCCAAACCCTAGCCCTCCTACTATAAATGGACTCCCCCTAGTCCATTTTTGGCCTTCCCCTACCTTCCTCCTCAAATTTCGCAAAGTGCTTCCACCGCCGCCGCCCAGTGCTTCCACCGTCGCCGCGCCGTGCTTCCATCGTCGCCGCGCCGTATTTCCACCGTCGCCGCGCCGTGCTTCCACCGTGGCGCAGCCACCTCCCACTGCCGCTGCGGCCCGCGGGACCCGGATCGGGCCCGCGCGGGCCCGAGTCGCCGCCACCGCCTGGAGACCGAAGCCTCGTCTCCTTCCGCCCGTTCCCGTCGTGCCCCGCCGCCAGGCATCCGCCGCCGCCTCCGGTGCACCCCGCCGTCGTGATCTGGCCGCCGGTGCCCTCCACGGCCGGATCCGCCCGCCGCCTCCTGTCCCCGGCCTCGTCGGACCTCCTTCGACGCCGGGCCGGACCAGCCGCCGCTGCCTCGTCCTCGGTCGGGCACGAGGACGACGCGTCTGCTCGCACCGCTCCAGCCGCATGGGCCGAGCGCCGCCGCCTGCGCTTGGGTGGACCTAACCGCCGCCTCAGGCCGGCCCAGGTGCCCTGCCCCGCCGGCCTCTCCAGCCTCCACACCGGCCCAGCGGACTCCTTCCCCCACTGGGCCAAGCCCAGCCCGAGCCGGCCTGCTGCTTCTTCCCTTCTACTGGGCCAGGCCCTTGGTGAGATTCCCCTAAATCCCGCCCGTCCACCGAATAGCTATATTGCGCCCGTCGTTTTTTTTCATAAAACTGCTAAGTCTTTATTTTCTGTCAGCATAATGTTGCATCTTTGCATGATGATAACTTTTTGTGTGCTTATCCGTTTTGAGTGACTGATATGTCAAAATAATCGTGGTGATATGCTCTACACTTTGTTCCATTGTGCCATGCTTGTTTGACTTCATCTAGATGCTTAAATATCTGTTGCAAGAGTGCTACTTGTTATAAACTGCTGCTACTTGTTATTTTGTTGCTATGTTTGAGATGTGATAACTTGGTGCATATTTATCCAAATGATGCAAATGATATGTCAAAATGTTCATCATGAGATGCTCTACATGTTGGTTGCTATAGCATGCTTGTTTGAGTTCATATTTCCATGTTTATCTATGTTGCAAAAGTGCATTTGGTTGTTATGTTCTGAAACTTGTTTCGAGATGCCTAGTTGAGGAGCTTGTTGCTATTGATGTGTTTGTCCCCTTATCACATGCCTAGATGTTTTTGATTCTCCATGATGTGTTCTTTGATGTGGTGCATTTAACTTTCCATTATATGCCTTGTGTTGACTTAAACATGCTTGCAAACATTCCATGTTGTTATTGCTGTTTTAACACTTAGTGAAATTTCACTAAGTCTGGAATATGTAATATCCGGATGCTATGTTTGCTTGTTGTTCTAGGCAAATCCATTATAGTTTTGGGGTGGCTATTGATCATTCCTTGCTATATATGTTGTTGTCTATCCATTCATGCCTTCACTTGCTCATTTGGCTTGCTGTAGCTTATTTATTTCTTGCTCCCAAGTTGCTATAAAATGTTGCTGCCAGGTTTTTAGTGTCATGATCAAAATGTTGTAGCTTGTTGCTATTGATCCATGCCTCCTATGGAGATGCTCCAATGGAGTTGTTTGCTGTAGGATATGTCTACTCCATGTTCATGCTTCTTGTCACCATGTTTGAGTGTTGTAGCATATATATTTATTGCTTCCAAGTTGCTATGTGGCTGTTAATTTCAGCTTGTTGTTATATCTTGTTTCATGTGTATCTTTTAGCCCGTTGCTCCGTTTGGGGTGTTCCTTATATCAAACTTGAGTGATTTTTCATGTAGATTCATAATATCATCTTGTTAACATGTTTGGAGTAAGTTTGGTTGATGTTTGGGTGCATCTTGCACCGTTGCCATGTTGTGCTTCCTACCTTGCCATGTTATGCTTCCTGTATATACTTGTTGTGCTTCATGTATAGGTTTGTCATGCATCATATCTTGCCATGTATTGCATCATATAGACTTGTGTTGTTTTCTATACTTCCTACCTTGCCATGTAATGCTTCCTGTATAGACTTGTTGTGCTTCCTATATAGACTTGTTTGCATCATACGTGCTTAAGCACATTGCCATGTTTCCTGTGATGTTTTCTGTGCTTCCTACCTTGCCATGTCATGCTTCCTGTTTAGTCTTGTCATGCATCATACCTTGCCATGTATTTCATCATATATAAACTTGTGCTGTTTTGCTGTGCTTCCTACCTTGCCATGTTTTGCTTCCTGTGTAGACTTTCTGTTCATCATAAGTAGACTTGTCGTGCATCCTACTTGGTAGTGCATATTGTCCTGTTCTTGAGTGGTTTTTTTACTGTATTGCTTGCTTCTTCTCGTTAGTGCTTGTTCCGTTGCGTTCGTGAGGATTCGTTCGTCTACCCGTGGTTTTTCTTCAAGGCTTCTTCTCCGTCTTCTTCACGGAACAGTTCTTCTTCCTTGCGGGATCTCAGGCAAGATGACCATACCCTTGGATACCTTTACTATCATTGCCATGCTTAGTGTCTCGATGCTATCATTACATGTTGCGCTACCCATCATTATTGTCAGCCTCTCCTTGTTGCCATGAAACCTCTAACCTTTGACACCTTCCTAGCAAAACCATTGTTTGGCTATGTTACCCGCTTGCTCAGCCCCTCTTATAGCGTTGTTAGTTGCAGGTGAAGATGAAGATCGTTCCAGGAGGGAATTTGTTGTTGGAATATCACAATATCTATAATTATTATTAACACACCTATATATTGGGCATGGGTGGAAGGCTTGGCCTTTTGCTCGGTGTTTTGTTCCACTCATGCCACCTTAGGCGCCGGTAAACCGGCATTATGTTCCTTGATTTTGCGTTCCTTACACGATGGGTATATGGGGACCCCTTGACAGTTTGTCTTTGAATAAAACTCCTCCAGCAAGGCCCAACATTGGTTTTAATTTGCTCATAATAACAACTTAATTAATTAATTAAATTGCATAGGGAGTTAGCACCACCCGAGGATTCTTCTACATAGCATGGGAGCCAGTGCCGATGGTGTTGGTCCCAAACGGGGGTCCTCCAGGGCCACCACGGGGAAACTCGAGGTTTGGTTTTACCTGTAGCATCACCCATCCGGTCGTGGCCTGAGACGAGATACGCGCGGCTACTATCAGGGTGTCGACACACCGGGAGGTCTTGCTGGACTTGTTTTACCATTGTCGAAATGTCTTGTTCACCGGGATACCGAGCCTGATCGGATTTCCCTAAGATAAGGGGTGATGATATTATATTTATCACTTCAGCTAATCATGAGAGCTTGTGATGGGCTAAGTTGGGACACCCCTGCAGGGTTATGATCTTTCGAAAGCTGTGCCCGCGGTTATGTGGCAGATTGGAATTTGTTAATGTCCGGTTGTAGAAAACTTGACAGAGGAACCGAAGTAAAACACACAACTGTGTGAGTAACCGTGACTGTCTATTTTCACTTTGAGAAGAGAACACGGTGGGGTTATGTTTGACTCGTATGTAGTTCAGGATCTTTAGCGATCATCACTAGTTGCGACAGTTTGCGTAGAAGCTCATCTTATTCTTGTACTCGTAAGTTATCCACCATACTTTTGCTTAGCCGCTGCTGCAACCTCACCACTTTACCCTTCCTACCTATTAAGCTTTGATAGTCTTGTTACCAATGGTTATGGGATTGCTGAGTCCTCGTGGCTCACAGATACTACAACAACAGTTGCAGGTGCAGGTTTCCGATGTCTTGACGTGAGAGCGTTGTTCTTTTGTTGGAGTTCTTCTTCTTCAGTCCTGGGTTAGGTTCCGGGTCGGCAGCCTGGGATAGCAGATGGATGTCTTGTGTTTTTCTTGTTTGTATCCGTAGTTGGATACTTTTTATTGAGGATGTTGTATTCATGTGACTTTATGTAATGTTGTATCCCCTATGTATGTATGTAATGGTACGATGTAATGATATCCATCTTGCTAAGCGCCCGAAATGCGGTTGTGCCCCAATCACGTAAGTGTCACGTGATCGAGATAGAATCACATCTTGGGCCTGACAAGTTGGTATCAGAGCCTCGACCGACCATAGGAGCCCCCTTGATTGATCGTAGCTTGGCCGTTGTTGAGTCTAGCAAAAAACTTTTTTGGAGTCTAGTTATATCGGAGAGTAGGAATTCTTTTTACCCCCCCCCCCTGTCCCTTCGTCGCTCTGGTGAGGAATCTTGACGTAGGTGTTTTGAATTACTCCTCTTCCCCTTCAATTTTTATTAGGATCTCGTGGTTAGTTTTTTCGTTCGTTGCGTTGTTAGTTCTTTCATCTGGTGCATCTCTCGTCAAGTGGTTTCAACCCTCTTTTTCTTTGCAAGTTCAACCTCAATTCTTTTCAACCGACTGTGTTTTCTCCGTCCGATGTGTTCCTTCTTTTCCCACCGGCCCACCCTTTTGCTTCTCGGACCAGAGTCCTTAATCAAGTATCCATCCCACTCGTGTGATCCTTTGCTTTCTTTCCTCAGTTATTTCAACTGATGAATTTTCATCTAGTTCGTCATCATTCTTCTCTTTTCTTCTCCGATGAATTCTCCTCTCGGTCGATATTCTTCACCTCTTCTTCTTTTCCGGTGGTTCGAATTCTATTAGTATCCGGTGTTCTTCATATTCTTTTCCCTCGGCTCCGATATTCCCCTTGCTCGTTCACCTCTAGCCTTTTAATTATTCCGGAGTTCCGAAGAAATCTCAGGATATTCGCCTGTCTTCCGATTAATTTGAGGTTGTCACCTCATTCGAGTTTTTCAATTGTTCCGGTGCATCATCTCCTTTTTAATCCCTTTTCAACGGTGGTTTTTCTCTTCGGTGGGCTCATAACCCACAGGTCTTTTCCCAGGATCTTACCTGACTCTTTTATTTTCCCGGAGTGTGCCGAAATTCTATTCAAGTGTGACGTAAGTATGGAGTCCATTAGTCACGTGCCTTCCGAAGTTCGTTCTCAAATTATTTTCATGCATGGTTCAACCTTTTCCTCTTTTCATTCGTCCGGAGTATTTCGTGAACTCTTTTTTCATGTGTTCCTCCGAAGGCCATCATTCAAAAGATTTCTTCATCCTCAGTTTTCAACTTCGTCCTCCAAATATTCTTCATCGATGCCTCTTCGTTCGTCCCACATTCGTCCGGTGCTTGTTCAAGCATTCTTTAATCAGTTCGCGATCTCTTTGTTCTCATCATTTGTCAGGACCCCGATCCTAAGTCACACCGATCTAGCTGTAACACGTCATATCACTTTGCGGCCTCACGCACGGTAACCCCACGGGTGCCACCTCACCTGGCCCGGGACTGTTTGCGCATTTTGGCACACGTATATGACAGTGTCGCTAGCATCCATATGACAGAGAACCCGGGCTGACATGGCTAGTTATAAACCAAAAGTGGCACTAAATTACAGAGACAGGCATCCATGACCCAGCAACGAACGTGTCGGTCATCAACGTATGAACCCAAGTCGTAGCAAGCTACATGGACTTAAAGGAACAACGCGTGACATTTCCCCTAAGGGACAGACACAGGAACGAAGAAGGACACATGTCGGCCAGCCTACGTGTTCCGAGCAGTAGCAAGCTACCAAGGCTCATTGGAATCACCATGAGGCATTTCGCTGTAAGGTAGGCTACCAAAGGAAAACAACTAGGTGTCGGATCCCACACATACCAAGCATTTCAATCATACACGCAATATGCTCAATATGTGCAAATACAACATTGCATCACAACAGAACTCTATGACTCAAAGTACTTTATTTAAAAGGCTCCAAGAGCCATACATAACATATCCATACAGGTAGGGGTCACATGACCCAACACTCAAGTCATACAGTCATACAAGCACAAGCGGAAGCTACATGTCTGAGTACGAACAACTTAGAAAATAAAACAGGCTTGGTGTAGCCTGACTATCTACAAGGCCCTTCACAAGCTCCATATCTCCGTCTGGGTGTCAAGCTACTCGTCGACGTCAACGTCTATGTAGAACCCATCAGCAGGGGCAGGGTTCTCCTCTGCAACAGTTATTAAGCAAACATGAGTACAAAGGTACTCAGCAAGTCTTACCACAGAACCTATTATACATGCAACATTATCAAAGGGGGGTAGTGGAGTTCATAGCAGAATGCCAGCTTTGACCTTGGCTAACCTATACTACAACTCTCAACAGATTGCAAGATGTTATTACGAACACGAGTCCTCTACTCACTACAACAATACACTACCGAGGATCCTCTTCCGTCATCCTACGGAAGGGCCATCCATGGCACTCACACTTATCTTGAGGCTTTTAGTAGTATCGATCAACTTGTCTATGAACTGCAAGAGTAACCAAGTAGTCCGTACCGCGAACAACGGCTATTCGAATAGTTTGATAACCCTGCAGGGGTGTACTTCTTCACACATGTTTTCACCACTTAGCGTCTGCACACGACATGTGCTCGGCAGACTTCAAGCGAAAGCCGACGTGGGTGTAGACCACGACGTAACCAACCACTCAAGTCTCTCGTCCAGGTTTATCGCCTATTTGGGTTCCATCCGTGGGGAGATCCGGCCGGGGTGTCGCTCACGGCCCCAAACGATGTGTACAGGGTTCCCGAGTCACCAAACGGGCAACCGGTACACCGTGCCACGTACCTGTCGCATCACAGCCCACCCCGAGGGTCAGCGCTGTGCACGACCTCCAGTAGACTATAAACACCAGAAACTAGCTGCAATTCCTGGACAGAGTACAAGGGCAGTCAATAAGTCGAGCGGGGTCATATTTCAGGGCCCAATGTGTGGTAGTAACTGTAACTTGAATCACACACACAGATCTCGGGTCCTATGGACGATTCCAATGAAACAACCCACCATGTACTCCTACATGGCCATTCATCTATACCTTTACCAAGCGTATTCCACACTTCCTTCTCTTTATCGGTATGATCATTTCACTCTGATCCATCA
This sequence comes from Secale cereale, assembly GCA_902687465.1. Taxonomy (NCBI): domain Eukaryota; kingdom Viridiplantae; phylum Streptophyta; class Magnoliopsida; order Poales; family Poaceae; genus Secale; species Secale cereale. Next base: position 183,986,733 of record LR738709.1, read on the forward strand.
CCCAGATGAACCAGACCAGACACAAATCTAAGCATAGCAGGCAACATAAACAAATAGCATGGTGGATCACAAATCACATGGCTCAATCAACTCCTACACATGCTAGTGGGTTTCAACTATTTACTGTGGCAATGACAGGTCATGCAAGGGATAGGGTTCAACTACCGCAGCAAGTAGCAGTTCACACGCTGTTGCCTTAATGCAGTTAAAGAGAGCAGGAGCGAGAAGATTAGGTTTGTATCGGAATGATCAATGATTGCTTGCCTGACAAAGTAGTTGTCGGGTACTGCTCTTCAACTGGATACGCAGCAGTATCCTCGGGAGCAGGACCTAACACAGAGAATATCGGCAATACAATCATTAACAAACAAATGCAACAATATGATGCATGCTCATGACATGGCAAGATGCATGTGTGTTGGCTAATGCAACTAAAACCAGAAGGGTTTGAACCTATTTGAATCAAAGATTCAAATTGGAGTTCAAACTATTATTTAAATAAGTGCATTATCATGTTTTTGATGTATACAGCAAGTTAACTTGTTCAAACATGCATGAAACAAGTGCCATTGGAAAGATTGGATTTTTCTGATCATTTTTCATATATAAATCTTTTCCATCTGAGCTATGGTTGATTTTATATGATTTTTAGAAGTTTTGGGTATTTTCTGGAATTTCCTGAATTATTTTTAAACTAAAAATCCCAGAAAATCCTTTACTGCGTCAGCATGACATCATGCTGACGTCAGGCAGTCAACAGGGCCAGTCCAAGTCAAACCTGACCAGTGGGACCCACTGGTCAGTGTCACAGTTAACTAATTAGAATTAAATTAACACCTAATCTAGGTTTGACTTGCGGGCAGGGCCCACATGTCAGTGACCCAGGGGGTCAAACCCGTGGTCAAAACAGGTCCAACTCGCTGGCGTTTAGCCGCCGGCGAGGCCAAACACGGCGGTGGGGTGCGGGTTTCGTGCTCCGGCTGCCAAATCGACGGCGGAGCACACCTACGGGTAGCTGGAGGCAAACCACATCGGGTGGAGGTGGTGGCTAGCCTCGGGGTCGCCGGAGATGACGCCGGCGACGAGTCCAGCGGCGGCCGGAGTTCGGCGAAGTCGAAAACGACGGTGCGGTGCTCGTAGAGGAGCGTGAATTGGTCCTACAGCATCTACGTGTGATGGTGAAGCTGATAGGCACGGTGGCCGGACCAATGGATGGCCGGAGCCTTGTCGGCGACGAGCTCCGCGGCGGTGCGTGCAGGTGAGCTTCGTGTGGTGCGTTCCAGGGGAGTAGAGAGCCAACGGAGAGGGGGAGGACGAAGCTGGGCTCACAGGGGTTGCAGCAGGCGCCGGAGCGAGCTCGGGGGTGGTCGGAGCTGAGCGGAACGGCGAGGGGGATCTCCGCGGCCAGAGTTGGGGAAGAAGAGGTCGGGGGCGTCTCCAGGGCGGGCGAGCGCTCGGGGCTCGGCCTGTTCGAAGTAGTCGAGGACGGCGGAGACGACGGACTCCAAGGCAGGGCTCAGGGACGACGGTGGGCGCGGCTTCTATGACGGTGCGAGCACGACGGTGTCGGCCATGGCGCGGGGAGAGCGAGGGAGAGGAGTTGGGGAGAGAGGAGGTGTCTGCGAGGTCGGGGGCGTCGTGTACGACCGATCCAGCCCTCCAGGACGGCGAGGGGAGGAAGCAGGGCGGCGGGCAGCTGCGTGGCGTGCGGTGCGGTCGTCGTCGAGCACCTGCCTGCCTGCCTGGCCGAGCCAAGCAGCTCGCTGGAGCGGCAGCTGGGCTGGGCCGGCAGGTGGGCCGGGTGGGGCGCCATGTAAACTTCTTCTTTCTCTCTTTTTTCTATTTCTTTTCTGTTTCATTTGTTTTGCTACTTTGTTTAATTAAATAAAATGCCAGAGCATTTTTATAACTCATAACACTTGTCATACCTACTGTATATAATATCAACAGTAGGAAACATTATAGTTTATGATTATTGGAGCATTTAAAATATTTTATAGCATTTAAATGCCCAAATTCAAATACCATATGATTTAATCCAGTGACCTTGGATGTCCTAGAAAATTGTGCACCATTTTTAGCAAAGGTTTGAGACCAAGGCAGAAATGATGAACATTTTTGAAGGGCAGTTTGGGTACATTGGAAAATATTTTATCAAACCCTAGTTGTTAGAAGAGGGGTGCTGGAGTTTCTGTCATTCCCATTTCAAATTTCTTTGAAAAGTAAACATGATGCACACACCAACTAACCCTAATGCAAGTGCTAACTAGGGATGTGACAACTCACCCCCACTTAAAAGAATCGCGTCCCGAGATTCGGGTTCCTCCGAAAAGAGGGTGGGGTACTCAAGTCGAAGACGATCCTCCCTTTCCCAAGTAGCTTCACTCTCGGAATGATGTGACCATTGAACCTTGAGAAACTTGATATTGTGGCGTCGAGTGGTGCGCTCTGTTTGATCAAGAATACGAACGGGGTATTCTTGATATGTGAGATTGTCCTGGAGATCAAGCATTTCGTGGTCCACTCCGCGGATAGGATCCGAGAAGCAACGCCTGAGTTGAGAAACGTGGAACACGTCATGAACTCTGGATAGGTGCGGAGGTAGTTCCAGTTGGTAGGCAACTTCTCCTCGTTTGGTAAGAATGCGAAAAGGACCGATGTAACGAGGGGCCAATTTACCTTTGATACCGAAGCGATGGGTTCCCTTAAGAGGAGTAACCCGAAGGTAAGCCTTATCGCCGACTTCAAAAGTCACAGCCTTATGATGACTATCATATTGGCTCTTTTGGCGAGACTGGGCTGTTTTCAATCTCTCACGAACGATGCGAACTTGTTCTTCTGCTTCCTGGATCATATCCAGACCAAAGAATTGTCTTTCCCCGGTCTCTGACCAGTTAAGAGGTGTTCGACACCTTCGTCCATATAGAACTTCGAAGGGAGCTTTGCCTAAGCTGGCTTGATAGCTATTGTTATAAGCGAATTCGGCAAATGGAAGACACTTTTCCCATTCCATACCGAAATAAATGACAGAGGCTCGAAGCATGTCTTCCAGGATTTGATTGACTCGTTCCACTTGACCACTTGACTGCGGATGGAGGGCGGTACTGAAGGAGAGATAGGTTCCCATAGCATTCTGGAAACTTTCCCAAAATTGTGAAGTAAAAAGACTTCCACGGTCTGAGTTAATCTCCAAAGGCACACCATGAAGTGATACTATCCGAGAGACATACAAATCTGCTAGCTGGCTAGCGGTAATACTCTCTCGAACAGGCAGGAAATGAGCTACTTTAGAGAGGCGGTCGATAACGACGAAGGTAGCATTATTCCCTTTCCTGGTCCTGGGAAATCCGGTAATGAAGTCCATACCAACTTTGTCCCATTTCCATTCAGGAATAGCTAAAGGTTGAAGGGTGCCAGCAGGCCGTTGATGCTCTGCTTTGACTCGACGACAAACGTCGCAGTTAGCAATAAATTGAGCGATTTCTCTCTTCATCCTAGTCCACCAGAATCTCTGACGTAGATCCTGATACATTTTAGTACTACCGGGATGAATCGTGAGAGGGGATTCATGAGCCTCCTTAAGGATTAATTGCCATAGATGGTGGTTCTTGGCAACCACTACACGGTTCTCAAAGAAAACAACACCTCGATCATCCATAGAGAAACTTTTAGCGAGTCCGCTAGCAATGTTCTCTTGGAGTCGGGATATACCTTTATCACGCTTCTGGGCAGCTATAACTTGATCCATAAGGGTAGGTTTCGCCACCAAGGTGGAAAAGAATCCTCGAGGAACAATGTGAAGGTTAAGCTTACGGAATTCCTCGTGGAGAAGTGGTTGACTTTGTTGTAACATTAAGTTGTTACAATATGACTTACGACTTAGTGCATCAGCCATGACATTGGCCTTTCCAGGGGTATAAGTGATTCCTAAGTCGTAGTCTGTGAGCAACTCAACCCAACGTCTTTGCCTGAGATTTAGATCCGGTTGGGTGAAGATATACTTCAAACTTTGGTGATCAGTGAAGATTTCACAGCGATTACCAAGGAGGTAATGTCGCCATGTTTTGAGTGCATGGACTATAGCTGCAAGCTCTACATCATGAGTAGGATAGTTATCCTCATGTGGACGCAACTGTCGGGATGCGTATGCAATCACTTGACGATCTTGCATGAGAATGCAACCTAGTCCTTGTCGCGAGGCGTCGCAATAGATTATAAAATTCTTAGAAAATCTGGTGGTACCAGTACAGGTGCAGATGTCAGGCGTCTTTTCAGTTCCTGAAAAATGGACTCACACTGTGGGGTCCACTCAAACTTTTTATCTTTCTTGAGGAATTCAGTTAGAGGTTTGGCAACCTTGGAGAAGTTCTCGACGAAACGTCGGCAATAGCTCGCTAAGCCAAGAAAACTCCTAACTTGCTTGACCGATTCAGGAGGAGTCCAGTCAAGGATGGCTTGAACTCGCTCGGGATTGACAGCAATACCCTTGCCAGAGATCACATGACATAGATAGGTTACTTCTGGCAACCAAAATTCACATTTAGAGAATTTGGCATAAAGGCAGTGCTCTCAAAGTTTCGTCAATACCAGCCTTAAATGCTCGGCATGATCTTCCTTGTTCTTGGAATAGATGTGTATATCATCGAGGTATACCACGAACAATTTATCCAAATACTCCATGAATATAGAATTCATTAACCGAGAAAAGGTAGCTGGGGCATTGGTTAATCCGAAGGACATAACGGTGTACTCATATTGGCCATAACGAGTAACAAAAGCCGTTTTAGGAATGTCCCCGTTCTTGATTTTGATTTGATGGTAGCCCAACCTCAAATCCATCTTAGAGAAGACTGAGGATCCAGCGAGCTGATCATACAGGTCGTTGATCCTGGGAAGCGGATACTTATTCTTTATGGTGACCAGATTGACAGGTCGGTAATCTACAACCATCCGCTCTGTTCCATCCTTCTTCTTGACGAAGAGGACGGGGCAAGCCCAAGGGGAAGAACTAGGACGGATGAAACCTTTTTGCAAGGACTCATCGAGTTGTTTCTTTAGCTCAGCTAATTCTAGTGGTGCCATCTTATAAGGTCTCCTAGAGATTGGGACAGTTCCAGGGATAAGATCTATCACGAACTCGACATCTCTGTCAGGTGGAACTCCTGGCAGTTCTTCTGGAAAAACATCCGGGAAGTCACAGACTACCGGGATATCTTCGAGTTCTGGTAGAGGGCTGGCATTAAGAGAGTAGAGCTGACGCTCAGCCATTCGGGTCTAGACATTGACTATCTTGCAGGATGGGTGTGTAAGTTGAACGGTCCTAGTATAGCAATCAATTTTGGCGTAATGAGTTGTCATCCAATCCATACCCAAGATGATGTTTATGTCCGAGGACTTGAGAGCGATTAAAGATGCTAGGAAAACAAGTCTATCGACAAGGATTTCATTTCCATGGCTTACCCTAGAGGTTTGCCACTTTCTTCCAGGAGTTTGAATAACCATGGAAGTAGGCATGTCACAAAAAGTCATGTTGTGCAATCGAGCATAGCTCTCAGATATGAACGAATGGGATGCTCCAGTATCGAAAAGAACAGATGCCGGATGGCAGTTGACGAGAAGCGTACCAAGGACGACGTTAGGATCCTCATAAGCTTCTTCAGCAGAGACATAGTTGACATGACCACGTGTAGTGGGGATTGGCTTGACATAATTCACCTTGCCGGTTGGCTTACCACGGCCAACGGGTTTTCCTGGTTGGTTCTGAGGACACTCACGCATGTAGTGTCCCGGTTCTCCACACTTGAAACATGTCACAGTGGTGGTGCGTGGAGCAAAGTTGGAAGGTGGTCCTCCATAGGTCTTAGCAGGTGCAAACTGTTGAGTTGGGCGAGGCGCCTCATAGGATGGCCTCGGTGTGTACTTGGGTGGCAGAGCGGTGTTAGGAACCCACACACGGCGCTTGTGAGAACCAGAGCCGGATGAGGAACCAAAATCTCGAGTATGCTTGCGGGTGGCCTCGAAGTCGGTCTGGCCTGTTTCAGCACTGATAGCCTTGTTAACCAACTTCTGGAAGGAAGTGCACTCGTGCAGACGTAGATCTCGGCGGAGTTCAGGGCTGAGTCCCTTGCGGAACCTCGCCTGCTTCTTGGCATCGGTGGATACTTCTTCAGGTGCATAGCATGCCAGGTTACCAAACTCGCGACTATAACCATCCACAGTTAAACGGCCCTGGGTGAAATTGTAGAATTCCTCCCGCTTGCGATCTATGAGACCTTCCTGAATGTGGTGTTCACGGAATGCCTCACTGAACTCAACCCAAGTAGTGACTTGGCCAGCAGGACGCATAGCTTCAAAGTTTTCCCACCAAAGACTGGCAGGGCCCTCAAGATGGTAGGCGGCGTAGATAACCTTGTCAGCTTCGGCCACAGGGGCAGAGTGTAGCTTGTGGGTAATACTACGTAGCCAGTCATCAGCATCCAGAGGTTCAGTGGAGTGATGGAACTTCGATGGACACATCTTGATAAAATCGTGGATTGACACCACGTCATTCCTCTGACGGAACCCAGTGTTCTGCTCTATGCGTTCCAGCAGACGGTTGGTCTCTCTATTGTTCCGTTCTGCTTCAAGCATAACTTCCGCCAAGGAGGGTGGCTGGGGCAGATTCCCATCTCTAGCCCCACTAGCCTCACCCTGCTCCTGAGCAGCAGGAGTGCTGCGAGTGTTGACCATCCTAGGAAAACAAAACAACGGTTTAGACAAGGATGGCAAAAATTTGACATAGAAGTGCAGAATGTAATGGATGACACGGAATGCAAGGATGTTCATCCGTACGACATGGTAATATAGGGACTGCTATATATACACCAGTGGTCATACACACCATACAAAGTTTAGTACAAGCCAAGGCTAAAGTACAACTGCGGTGAAAGACGATACATCCCATCAGAGGCATTCCAAGCTCCTATACATTATTTAACTACACCTCCAGAACTCAGTACACACTATGTCATATTCCACAAGACGTGCAGGACTGTGGAAATACAACTACTACGATACTACTACAACCACGGTCTAGCTCAGACATTCGCGTAGTAATCCTCGTAAAGATTACCACCGTAACCTGGAAGTGGAACTGATGGATCTTGGAACTCGCGAGCACTCGAAGGCTGTGGACCATAGGGGCATGGGTGTGGCCTCGGTCCCGATGCTGGTGGTAACCGACGCCCACGTGGAGGTGTCATACCCCCAACGTCACGCCAATCCATGCGATTAGGCAGACGAGTCCGCACGGGGTACAAATCCCGCATGTCGAGATATACGGCGTGCACAGCAGGTGCAAGCTGTGTCAAAGTAGTCCAGTGGGCGGCTCGGGTGTTGTACAGCTCCATTCGGAGGGCACGGACCTCACGGTCCCTATCCTCCAACATCTGAACAGTAGTCTGAAGCAGTGGCTCTTCATGAGCAGCATCAGTATACAGACTAGTGTAGTAGCCTTCCTCTCCGGGAAGTGAGGCTCGCATGTAACAGAACTCAGTGTTCAGCAACAGGGCATGCCTAGCACGGAGAATGGTCATCATCGAATAAGCGGCATCCTGCACTGCCATCTCGATGGTAACCCCGAGTCCATAAGACCAATGGATGGGGTCATTAGCTCCAGGATATGAGGGGTTTATCCGGACTGTGCAGAAATACTGACTCTGATTGAAATCCCGGTACTGTTCCTCCACGGTGTATTCAGGATACCAGCGATAACCGGTCTCAGTCAGCACACGGACTAGCATGGCCGTGTGATCGGGCACATTAATGCACCGAGTCAAACGAACCACTTGGTGAGGGATGCGGCCAGACATCTGAAACACGAAGTAATGCAAAGGCATTAGTGTTTCTGGAAGAAATCGGGCATCATAACAACTGTAAATGCTCAAACAAAATTTGAGACATCATACAAATGATAGCATAGCCACTCAACAATTCCATATCAAGGTTCCGGTCCAACAATCATCATACTAAAAGGATAGAAACTGAAGTGAGGCTTGACCAACAATCCTAAGAGTCTACGGATTAGTAACACGTGAACCTAATAAGGATAAGAGGCCTAGTCCTAATTCCCCCGTAGAAAGAATAGACTGACTCAGATCAGAAGGGCATAAGGTAAAGGAGTAAAAAGAGCCTTACGTTCCCTTCCACAATCAATTCCCCTACATATAATTAAGAATTTTTCTAGACTCAACATCGACCAGTTTGGCTTGAGAAATCTACAGGCAGTATAGCTCTGATGCCAACGCTGTCAGGACCCCGATCCTAACTCACACCGATCTAGCTGTAACACGTCATATCACTTTGCGGCCTCACGCACGGTAACCCCACGGGTGCCACCTTACCTGGCCCGGGGCCGTTTGCGCATTTTGGCACACGTATATGACAGTGTCGCTAGCATCCATATGACAGAGAACCCGGGCCGACATGGCTAGTTATAAACCAAAAGTGGCAGTAAATTACAGAGACAGGCATCCATGGCCCAGCAACGAACGTGTCGGTCATCAACGTATGAACCCAAGTCGTAGCAAGCTACATGGACTTAAAGGAACAACACGTGACATTTCCCATAAGGGACAGACACATGAATGAAGAAGGACACATGCCGGCTAGCCTACGTGTTCCGAGTAGTAGCAAGCTACCAAGGCTCATTGGAATCACCAGGAGGCATTTCCCTGTAAGGTAGGCTACCAAAGGAAAACAACTAGGTGTCGGATCCCACACATACCAAGCATTTCAATCATACACGCAATATGCTCAATATGTGCAAATACAACATTGCATCACAACAGAACTCTATGACTCAAAGTACTTTATTTAAAAGGCTCCAAGAGCCATACATAACATATCCATACAGGTAGGGGTCACATGACCCAACACTCAAGTCATACAGTCATAAAAGCACAAGCGGAAGCTACATGTCTGAGTACAGACAACTTAGAAAATAAAACATGCTTGGTGTAGCCTGACTATCTACAAGGCCCTTCACAAGCTCCAGATCTCCGTCTGGGTGTCAAGCTACTCGTCGACGTCAACGTCTATGTAGAACCCATCAGCAGGGGCAGGGTTCTCCTCTGCAACAGTTATTAAGCAAACATGAGTACAAAGGTACTCAGCAAGTCTTACCACAGAACCTATTATACATGCAACATTATCAAAGGGGGGTACTGGAGTTCATAGCAGAATGCCAGCTTTGACCTTGGCTAACCTATACTACAACTCTCAACAGATTGCAAGATGTTATTACGAACACGAGTCCTCTACTCACCACAACAATACACTACCGAGGATCCTCTTCCGTCATCCTACGGAAGGGCCATCCGCGGCACTCACACTTATCTTGAGGCTTTTAGTAGTATCCATCAACTTGTCTATGAATTGTAAGAGTAACCAAGTAGTCCGTACCGCGAACAACGGCTATTCGAATAGTTTGATAACCCTGCAGGGGTGTACTTCTTCACACATGTTTTCACCACTTAGCGTCTGCACACGACATGTGCTCGGCAGACTTCAAGCGAAAGCCGACGTGGGTGTAGACCACGACCTAACCAACCACTCAAGTCTCTCGTCCAGGTTTATCACCTATTTGGGTTCCATCTGTGGGGAGATCCGGCCGGGGTGTCGCTCACGGCCCCAAACGATGTGTACAGGGTTCCCGAGTCACCAAACGGGCAACCGGTACACCGTGCCACGTACCTGTCGCATCACAGCCCACCCCGGGTGTCAGCGCTGTGCACGACCTCCAGTAAACTATAAACACCAGAAACTAGTTGCAACTCCTGGACAGAGTACAAGGGCAGTCAATAAGTCGAGCGGGGTCATATTTCAAGGCCCAATGTGTGGTAGTAACTGTAACTTGAATAACACACACAGATCTCGGGTCCTATGGACGATTCCAATGAAACAACCCACCATGTACTCCTACATGGCCTTTCATCGATACCTTTACCAAGCGTATTCCACACTTCCTTCTCTTTATCAGTATGATCATTTCACTCTGATCCATCACCCAGATGAACCAGACCAGACACAAAGCATAGCAGGCAACATAAACAAATAGCATGGTGGATCACACATCACATGGCTCAATCAACTCCTACACATGCTAGTGGGTTTCAACTATTTACTGTGGCAATGACAGGTCATGCAAGGGATAGGGTTCAACTACCGCAGCAAGTAGCAGTTCGCACGCTGTTGCCTTAATGCAGTTAAAGAGAGCAGGAGCGAGAAGATTGGGTTTGTATCGGAATGATCAGTGATTGCTTGCCTGACAAAGTAGTTGTCGGGTACTGCTCTTCAACTGGATACACAGCAGTATCCTCGGGAGCAGGACCTAACACGGAGAATACCGGCGATACAATCATTAACAAACAAATGCAACAATATGATGCATGCTCATGACATGGCAAGATGCATGTGTGTTGGCTAATGCAACTAAAACCAGAAGGGTTTGAACCTATTTGAATCAAAGATTCAAATTGGAGTTCAAACTATTATTTAAATAAGTGCATTATCATGTTTTTGATGTATACAGCAAGTTAACTTGTTCAAACATGCATGAAACAAGTGCCATTGGAAAGATTGGATTTTTCTGATCATTTTTCATATATAAATCTTTTCCATCTGAGCTATGGTTGATTTTATATGATTTTTAGAAGTTTTGGGTATTTTCTGGAATTTCCTGAATTATTTTTAAACTAAAAATCCCAGAAAATCCTTTACTGCGTCAGCATGACATCATGCTGACGTCAGGCAGTCAACAGGGCCAGTCCAAGTCAAACCTGACCAGTGGGACCCACTGGTCAGTGTCACAGTTAACTAATTAACTAATTAGAATTAAATTAACACCTAATCTAGGTTTGACTTGCGGGCAGGGCCCACATGTCAGTGACCCAGGGGGTTAAACCCGTGGTCAAAACAGGTCCAACTCGTTGGCGTTTAGCCGCCGGCGAGGCCAAACACGGCGGTGGGGTGCGGGTTTCATGCTCCGGCTGCCAAATCGACGGCGGAGCACACCTACGGGTAGCTGGAGGCAAACCGCATCTGGTGGAGGTGGTGGCTGGCCTCAGGGTCGCCGGAGATGACGCCGGCGACGAGTCCAGCGGCGGCCGGAGTTCGGCAAAGTCGAAAACGACGGTGCGGTGCTCGTAGAGGAGGGTGAAGTGGTCCTACAGCATCTACGTGTGATGGTGAAGCTGATAGGCACGGTGGCCGGACCAATGGATGGCCGGAGCCTCGTCGGCGACGAGCTCCGCGGCGGTGCGTGCAGGTGAGCTTCGTGCGGTGCGTTCCAAGGGAGTAGAGAGCCAACGGAGAGGGGGAGGACGAAGCTGGGCTCACAGGGGTTGCAGCAGGCGTCGGAGCGAGCTCGGGGGTGGTCGGAGCTGAGCGGAACGACGAGGGGGATCTCCGTGGCCGGAGTTGGGGAAGAAGAGGTCGGGGGCGTCTCCAGGGCGGGCGAGCGCTCGGGGCTCGGCCTGTTCGAAGTAGTCGAGGACGGCGGAGACGACGGACACCAAGGCGGGGCTCAGGGACAACGGTGGGCGCGGCTTCTACGACAGTGCGAGCACGACGGCGTCGGCCATGGCGCGGGGAGAGCGAGGGAGAGGAGCTGGGGAGAGGGGGAGGTGTCTGCGAGGTCGGGGGAGTCGTGTACGACCGATCCAGCCCTCCAGGACGGCGAGGGGAGGAAGCAGGGCGGCGGGCAGCTGCGTGGCGCGCGGTGCGGTCGCCGTCGAGCACCTGCCAGCCTGCGTGGCCGAGCCAAGCAGCTCGCTGGAGCGGCAACTGGGCTGGGCCGGCAGGTGGGCCGGGTGGGGCGCCAGGTAAACTTCTTCTCTCTCTTTTTTTTTCTATTTCTTTTCTGTTTCATTTGTTTTGCAACTTTGTTTAATTAAATAAAATGCCAGAGCATTTTTATAACTCATAACACTTGTCATACCTACTGTATATAATATCAACAGTAGGAAACATTATAGTTTATGATTATTTGAGCATTTAAAATATTTTATAGCATTTAAATGCCCACATTCAAATACCATATGATTTAATCCAGTGACCTTGGATGTCCTAGAAAATTGTGCACCATTTTTAGCAAAGGTTTGAGACCAAGGCAGAAATGATGAACATTTTTGAAGGGCATTTTGGGTACATTGGAAAATATTTTATCAAACCCTAGTTGTTAGAAGAGGGGTGCTGGAGTTTCTGTCATTCCCATTTCAAATTTCTTTGAAAAGTAAACATGATGCACACACCAACTAACCCTAATGCAAGTGCTAACTAGGGATGTGACATCATTCAATTGTGCTCAAGTGCTTATTCTTCCCGGAGATTCATTCTCTTGTGTTCACTCAATCCCAGTTCTTCACGGTGGCTTATCCTCTTGCATCGTTCAATTTCATTCCTTACGGTTGTCATTCTCGTTCTTCATGCCATTAATTCTTCCCGGTGGCTCGTTCATTTTCTTCACTCGGTTTCAATTCTTTACGGTAATTCGCTCGACATTTCTTTCCGGTGCTATCATATCAATTCATTCCTTCATTCCAATCCTACCGGTGTTTCATGAAGATTTTCGCAAGTTTGCGATATATCCCTCTTTAATCGTTTCAAGGAGAATAAGTAGTGTGCGAATCCATTGCTTTCATCAATTTATTTGATGGAGGAGAAGCATAACATAATTCTTATTATTTTCCATCAAGTTGATTTAATTCCTTCCTTCGGAGTTTATTTGTGATGAATAAATTCTAGTTCCATGTCCTTTCGTCTTTTCTTTTCCGGAGTTCAAGTTTTCTCGGCCATCTCGTCGGAAACTCTTTCTAAATCTTCATCCTTTCGTTACCGGAGTTCTTCATGGTGGTTCTACATCATTTAATTCAGTCTGCATATATTAATCTAATTCTTCCAGAGCAGTTCGAGCATTATTCTTTTGCATCTCGAGTGCAAATAATTCTCTTTATTCCTTCGAAGTGGAGTTTTGCATTTCTTATTCTCAGCTAATCCATCTTTTCGTTGCGGCGGTTTTTCACCTCAAGTTTGGAGATGATTCACATAAGTCCACAACAAGTTAATTCTTTTCGTTGTTGATTTTTCAACGACTCCGTTCAACCCCTTCTCTTGATGATTATCTTTCAAATTCATTCATGCTCGAAGTTGTCATCTTCTTCTCCATTCTTTTAATTCCATCATTTCAATTATTCCGGAGGCATTGTCTTGTTCATTTCGTCATGTTTTATTCCATCTTCTCAGGTTCATGTTCCATTCCATTCGTGTTCAACCGGTGTGCTATTTAATTCAGTTTCAGCCGGAGTGCTGCCCGAATTCCTTCATTCGAATTCCTTTTCTACCTCTTATTAACCGGAGTGGTTTCAAATTCATTCTTGTTCCTTCAGCTCTTGTTTCGTGCCTTCCAACCTCTTTGGTTCTTGTGTGTTCCTTGTTCTTCTTTTGTAATGGAGCTTCTCTTTCTCGTTCATCTCCATTATATTCTTTCTTCCGAAGTTGTTCATCCTCTCAAGGTTCTTTCCTTTCACTATGTTGCCCTCGAAGAACCTTATTCTTCCTTTTCCCTCCCGTCTCGTTCCTAAGATCTCGGGACGAGATCTCTTGTTAGTAGGGGAGTGTTGTGACACCCCGAGACCGGTGCGCCAGGTGTCAGCCAGTTATTCGCTGCCAGTGCCATGTCATCTGCTTGCGTGTTGTATCCTGCCATGTCATCATGTGTGTTGCATCAGCATGTTTTCAAAAATTGCATCCGCCCGAGTCCCCTCGTCCTTTCCGTTGTCCGTTCTGAGCCCAGACACACTTGCACGCGCCCGTGGTGCCTCCGAATATTTATTTTGTGAGTGGCCGAAAAATGTTCTCGGAATGGGTTGGAACTTGGCGTGTGGTCTTATTATAGTGTAGACAGACCGCCTGCCAAATTTCATCGCATTCGGAGTTTGTTAGATAGCCCAACAGATATATATAGCGGCACTAGTCGGCGGTTAATTTGTCGGATGTTTTCGGTCTCCGAAAACCTCTGCGGGCCTTCCTCTCTCTTCTCTTCCCTAAGCCCAAGGCCCTCTGCACAGCCCACTAACCTCCCCTAGGCCTTCCTACCTCACCTCGCGATCGGATCCGTCAGATCGTGATCGGAGGGTCCAAAAACCCCTCCAAACTCCAAACCCTAGGACTCCTACTATAAATGGACTCCCCCTAGTCCATTTTTGCCCTTTCGCTACCTCCCTCCTCAAATTCCGCGCAGTGCTTCCACCGCCGCCGCCTAGTGCTTCCACCCTCGCCGCGCTGTGCTTCCACCGTCGCCGCGCCGTGTTTCCACCATTGCCGCGCCGTGTTTCCACCGTCGCCGCGCCGTGTTTCCACCGTCGCCGAGCCGTGGTTCCACCGTGGCGCAGCCACCTCCCACCGCCGGCGCGGCCCGCTAGACCCGGATCGGGCCCGCGCGGGCCCGAGTCACCGCCGCCGTCTGGAGGCCGAAGCGTCGTCTCCTTCCGCCCGTTCCCGTCGTGCCCCGCCGCCAGGCATCCGCCGCCGCCTCCGGCGCGCCCAGCCGCCGGGATCTGGCCGCCGGTGCCCTCCACGGCCGGATCCGCCCGCCGCCTCCTGTCCCCGGCCTCGTTGGACCTCCTTCGACGCCGGGCCGGACCAGCCGCCGCCGCCTCGTCCTCGGTCGGGCACGAGGACGATGCGTCTGCTCGCACCGCTCCAGCCGCATGGGCCGAGCGCCGCCGCCCGCGATTGGGCCGACCTAACCGCCGCCTCGGGCCGGCCCAGGTCCCCTGCCCCGCCAGCCTCTCCAGCCTCCACACCGGCCCAGCAGACTCCTTCCCCCACTAGGCCAAGCCCAGCACGAGCCGGCCCGCTGCTTCTTCCCTTCTACTGGGCCAGGCCCTTGGTGAGATTCCCCTAAATCCCGCCCGTGCACCGAATAGCTATATTGCGCCCGTCGTTTTTTTTTCATAAAACTGCTAAGTCTTTATTTTCTGTCAGCATAATGTTGCATCTTTGCATGATGATAACTTTTTGTGTGCTTATCCGTTTTGAGTGAATGATATGTCAAAATGATCATGGTGATATGCTCTACACTTTGTTCCATTGTGCCATGCTTGTTTGACTTTATCTAGATGCTTAAATATCTGTTGCAAGAGTGCTACTTGTTATAAACTGCTGCTACATGTTATTTTGTTGCTATGTTTGAGATGTGATAACTTGGTGCATATTTATCCAAATGATGCAAATGATATGTCAAAATGTTCATCATGAGATGCTCTACATGTTGGTTGCTATAGTATGCTTGTTTGAGTTCATATTGCCATGTTTATCTATGTTGCAAAAGTGCATTTGGCTGTTATGTTCTGAAACTTGTTTCGAGATGCCTAGTTGAGGAGCTCGTTGCTATTGATGTGTTTGTCCCCTTGTCACATGCCTAGATGTTTTAGATTCTCCATGATGTGTTCTTTGATGTGGTGCATTTAACTTTCCATGATATGCCTTGTGTTGACTTAAACATGCTTGCAAACATGCCATGTTGTTATTGCTGTTTTAACACTTAGTGAAATTTCACTAAGTCTGGAATCTGTAATATCCGGATGCTATGTTTGCTTGTTGTTCTAGGCAAATCCATGATAGTTTTGGGGTGGCTATTGATCATTCCTTGCTGTATATGTTGTTGTCTATCCATTCATGCCTTCACTTGCTCATTTGTCTTGCTGTAGCTTATTTATTTCTTGCTCCCAAGTTGCTATAAAATGTTGCTGTCAGGTTTTTAGTGTCATGATCAAAATGTTGTAGCTTGTTGCTATTGATTCATGCCTCCTATGGAGATGCTCCAATGGAGTTGTTTGCTGTAGGATATGTCTACTCCATGTTCATGCTTCTTGTCACAATGTTTGAGTGTTGTAGCATATATATTTCTTGCTTCCAAGTTGCTATGTGGCTGTTAATTTCAGCTTGTTGTTATATCTTGTTTCATGTGTATCTTTTAGCCCGTTGCTCCGTTTGGGGTGTTCCTTATATGAAACTTGAGTGATTTTGCATGTAGATTCATAATATCATCTTGTTAACATGTTTGGAGTAAGTTTGGTTGATGTTTGGGTGCATCTTGCACCGTTGCCATGTTGTGCTTCCTACCTTGCCATGTTATGCTTCCTGTATATACTTGTTGTGCTTCATGTATAGGTTTGTCATGCATCATATCTTGCCATGTATTGCATCATATAGACTTGTGTTGTTTTCTATGCTTCCTACCTTGCCATGTAATGCTTCCTGTATAGACTTGTTGTGCTTCCTATATAGACTTGTTTGCATCATACGTGCTTAAGCACATTGCCATGTTTCCTGTGATGTTTTCTGTGCTACCTACCTTGCCATGTCATACCTTGCCATGTATTGCATCATATATAAACTTGTGCTATTTTGTTGTGCTTCCTACCTTGCCATGTTTTGCTTCCTGTGTAGACTTTCTGTGCATCATAAGTAGACTTGTCGTGCATCCTACTTGGTAGTGCATATTGTCCTGTTCTTGAGTGGTTTGTTTACCGTATTGCTTGCTTCTTCTCGTTAGGGCTTGTTCCGTTGCGTTCGTGAGGATTCGTTCGTCTACCAGTGGTTCTTCTTCAAGGCTTCTTCTCCGTCTTCTTCACGGAACCGTTCTTCTTCCTTGCGGGATCTCAGGCAAGATGACCATACCCTTGGATACCTTTACTATCATTGCCATGCTTAGTGTCTCGATGCTATCGTTACATGTCGCGCTACCCATCATTATTGTCAGCCTCTCCTTGTTATCATGAAACCTCTAACCTTTGACACCTTCCTAGCAAAACCATTGTTTGGCTATGTTACCCGCTTGCTCAGCCCCTCTTATAGCGTTGTTAGTTGCAGGTGAAGATGAAGATCGTTCCAGGAGGGAACTTGTTGTTGGAATATCACAATATCTATAATTATTGTTAACACACCTATATACTGGGCATGGGTGGAAGGCTTGGCCTTTTGCTCGGTGTTTTGTTCCACTCATGCCACCTTAGGCGCCGATAAACCGGCATTATGTTCCTTGATTTTGCGTTCCTTACACGATGGGTATATGGGGACCCCTTGACAGTTCGTCTTTGAATAAAACTCCTCCAGCAAGGCCCAACATTGGTTTTAATTTGCTCATAATAACAACTTAATTAATTAATTAAATTGCATAGGGAGTTAGCGCTACCCGAGGATTCTTCTACATAGCAGGGGGGCCAGTGCTGATGGTGTTGGTCCCAAACGGGGGTCCTGCAGGGCCACCACGGGGAAACTCGATGTTTGGTTTTACCTGTAGCATCACCCATCCGTTCGTAGCCTGAGACACACCGGGAGGTCTTGCTGGACTTGTTTTACCATTGTCGAAATGTCTTGTGCACCGAGATGCCGAGCCTGATCGGATTTCCCTAAGATAAGGGGTGATGATATTATATTAATCACTTCAGCTAATCGTGAGAGCTTGTGATGGGCTAAGTTGGGACACCCCTGCATGGTTATGATCTTTCGAAAGCCGTGCCCGCGGTTATGTGGCAGATTGGAATTTGTTAATGTCCGGTTGTAGAAAACTTGACAGAGGATCCGAAGTAAAACACACAACCGTGTGAGTAATCGTGACTGTCTCTTTTCACTTTGAGAAGAGAACACGGTGGGGTTATGTTTGACTCGTAAGTAGTTCAGGATCTTTAGCGATGATCACTAGTTGCGACCGTTTGCGTAGAAGCTCATCTTATTCTTGTACTCGTAAGTTAGCCACCATACTTTTGCTTAGCCCCTGCTGCAACCTCACCACTTTACCCTTCCTACCTATTACGCTTTGATAGTCTTGTTACCCATGGTTATGGGATTGCTAAGTCCTCGTGGCTCACAGATACTACAACAACAGTTGCAGGTGCAGGTTTCCGATGTCTTGACGTGAGAGCGTTGTTCTTTTGTTGGAGTTCTTCTTCTTCAGTCTTGGGTTAGGTTCCAGGACGACAGCCTGGGATAGCAGATGGATGTCTTGTGTTTTTCTTGTTTGTATCCGTAGTCGGATACTTTGTATTGAGGATGTTGTATTCATGTGACTTGTATGTAATGTTGTATCCCCTATGTATGCACTACTAGGAAAAGGGCTATAGATGGAATTGATACTAATGGCGCACCGGACAAGCAGTGCGCCATTAGAATATAGTAATGGCGCACCATCAAAAGATACACCATTAGAGCTCGAACTACTAATGGCGCACGATGTCCAAAGTGCGCCATTACAATCAAGAAGTTTTTTTTTGAACTAGCGCGCCTGTCCATTCATACTAATGGCGCACCTAGTGAACGTGCGCCATAAGAATCTACATACTTATGGCGCACAGAGGGGCAGTGCGCCATTAGTATTCCCCCATCCCCCCACCGGCCGCACCCTTCTTTCTCTCCCCTCGCCAGATCTCCCCCCTCTCCCCGACGCCTCTCTCTCCCTCCAGCGCCGCGCCACCCCCCTCCCCCGACGCCCCGGACGCCCGGAGCTACGCCGCCGCCGCCGCGCCACCGACGCCTCTCTCTTC
>LR738709.1:184005588-184018973 GCA_902687465.1 Secale cereale
CCCCCCTCCCCCGACGCCCCGGACGCCCGGAGCTACGCCGCCGCCGCCCGCGCCCCCGACGCCCCGGCCTCGACGCCCGCGCCCCCGACGCCCCGGAATCCCCCAGGTACGACCCCTAGTGATTGAGCTCCATGTATCGCTGCTGCTAGTTGAATGTTGAGTGTTGATTGCTGCTAGTTGATCTGTGTGTAAATATGGTTGCTGCTAGTTGATTGCTGCTAGTTGATTGCTGCTAGTTGATTGCTGCTAGTTGCAGTTGATCTGTGTGTAAATATGGTTGCAGGCTGCAAGATGGGGGGTTTGGGGGATGGGAGCATGCTTGCTAATTGAATTCAGATATATGCTTCCTGATTGTGTTTTTTGTTGTTAAACTATGCTTTGAGGCATCTTCAAATTCCTTGATACGGATGCCGTTTTGTCGTGCAATTGCCCAGATGCTGCTGATTGATGTTGGTGTTGCCAGTTTGCCAATTATGTTGCTAATATGAAATTTGAATCATTTTTGCTCCGATTATCACTAGTACTGATCATGCTTTGATCTAGTTCTTCCTTCAATCATGGGTTGAGTTAAATGAAATTGAGATACTTTGATATGAATTTGCATAGTGGTACTGTTTGGTTTCTGAATGCAAAAACATGGGCATCTATCTGCAATGCTCTGCTTCAGGAGCAGGACCTAAGATTTCCCGCTGCTTGCACACATTGGGAACACCTGCAGGTTTACTGAGATCATCTTTGTCAAGTAAAGCAGTTTTTTTTCTCTTCGTGCGATTTTCAGCAAGAGAGTACACATTGTTACTTGCGCAAGAGCTTTTTCTTCAACTCATTAGCCTGCCCAAAAGAAAAGAAAAACATCATCGTAAGGGATAATGCAGGCAACAACCGCAACATGTTGCACATCTGTTAGTATGTACCTTCGTTTAGGCCACCGAACAACCCGAGTCCCTTAGTGGTGCCACAGCTAGCTTGTCTAGGTACATATTTTTAATTTATAAAGTTTAATCTCTTTGAAACATAGGAAATGCCGTCTTCCGACGACGATAGGATCCCGGAGTGCTCCTGGTGCAGTGATGACCGGGGTCTGTGCGACAGGCCTCACCTGGTAGACGGTCATTACTTGAGTATTAAGCTCGACGAGACCTTCGATGTTGAAATGGTACGCAACGACAAGTCTTGTTTCGTAATTAATTAAGCATGATTTCTAGCTACTTCAACGTGTAAGTAATTAATTTTCTTCTTTTACATGCAACTAGTTTATCCCGTGTCATGCAAGACGCTATGTCTTGGAGAGGATGGGATTTGAAGATCATGAAACTTCGGAGACAAAGCAAATTCAACTAAGGACCATGCATAATGTTGATTTAGAAGTGGATTTGTACAATTCAGATAACGTAACCACTTTTGGTTGCAAGAATTGGGAATCATTTTGCAAGATATATGGTTTTTATGAGGGTATGCTTCTCACCATGGATCTTGGTAATCCGGATTCCATCGCCAAAGATGATTTGGTCATTTGGGTCCTTGTTGACGATATGATTCCAATTCTACCGAGAAGTGAGTTTATCAAACATAGTTATTTAGTAATTTATATTGTTTATTTCAAAATAGTTGACAACTTATTTCCATTGATAGGTTATTTTGATTATTCAAATAATGTGAGGATGATGCTAGACAGAACCTACTACACCCCTGGCTCAGAATGTACTTATAAGGACAAAGAGCAGATCATCTTCTTTTATTCCTTTCTTCTGGATTACATTCAACATCGCAATATTGATCCACAATATAGTCAATACGTCCCACTAGTGCATGTCTTGAACTCCGTTAATATCAATGGAGATACCATGGTAAGATTTTTTTACTATTACGACATTCGTGCATGTTTTGCATTAGTTCTTCTCGAACTGAACTACAATGCTAACTACGAAGTCTTACTATATGTTTTGCAATAGATTCTCCCTAGTGACTGTGTGCCTCCTGTCATGTTTCAATCTGGTCAACTACAAGTTTTAAACATTCTGCCAGGTGAACCTACAAATCACACGTGTCCATATCGGATTTCTTCTAAAAATGAAGGAATAAGGATCAAAGAATGGCGGAAAATAACGAAAACTCGTAAGGAGGTACTTGGAAGCAATAGAGTGAGAAGGGCGAGAAATGGAGACAAGATAATCTGCGTTCTCCATAATGGCCCTTTAAATCTAATTGATTTAGAGACAAACACCATCTTGTTTTATGCCATTTTATCTTAGAAAATTGCTACGTAGTAGAAGTTGTATGGTCGATAATGATGTGTAAGACTTATTATTTAATACCTATGTTGAGTTTTTATTATTATTATGATCGATGATGCATGATGCTAAGTTGTTCTATGAGCTATTATATACTCCCTCCGTTCCGATTTACTCGTCGTGGTTTTAGTTCAAATTTGAACTAAAACCACGACGAGTAAATCGGAACGGAGGGAGTAGATTCTAATAGTTTCGATGTGCGTACCATATATGTTGGCTCCACGAGAAATTATATTTATATATATGCATAACCTGTGCAAAAAACAGAAAAAAAACCTAATATTCATAGTAATGGCGCATCACAGTAGAGTGCGCCATTAGTATGCCAAAGCACCTGGCCCCTGGGAGGCATACTAATGGCGCACCATTGTGCATACTGATGGCGCATCTGTGGTGCGCCATTAGTATACCGGATACTAATGGCGCACCAGAGGTGCGCCATTAGTAAAGTATACTAATGGCGTGCTAGTAATGGCGCACACCTAATGCGCCATTAATGGCCAAACTAGGTGCGCCATTAATAGGCCTTTTCCTAGTAGTGATGTATGTAATGGTACGATGTAATGATATCCATCTTGCTAAGCGCCCGAAATGCGGTTGTGCCCCAATCACGTAAGTGTCACGTGATCGGGATAGAATCGCATCTTGGGCCTGACAGCAGGAGCGAGGGAGGGGTTGTATCGGAATGAACAAGGGGGTTTGCTTGCCTGGTAAAACAACGTGCAGAGCACTGCTCCTCTGACAGGTACTCTGGAACGGTCTCCGAAGCTGGACCTATCGAGAAGAACGGTGCCGATGATCGAACACAAGCATATGCAACAATATGATGCATGAACATGGCATGAAGATGTGATGTTATTTGAGCTAATGCAACTAGCATTCTATTTGAAAGAAGTCCAGGGTTCAAATGCAATTCCAAAATTAACATTGAAAAGTGACATTTATGTGTTTTCACCTATACATCAAGTATAAGTTGCTTTAACATGCATGAAAATGCCATAAACAGATTCCTCATATTTTTTTGATCATTTTTCATATATAAATTATTTCATTGTGATTTTCCTAAACAAAAAAAATTCCAGAAAAATTGTTTATTGCGTTAGCACTGGGTCATGCTTGCGTCAGCAAGTCAGCAGCGCTGACTCATGTCAAACCTGACATGTGGGGTCCACACGTCAAAGGCTCAGCAAACTAATTTAGTTAGCCCTAACTAACTGGGCAGGGCCCACTAGTCAGTGACTGTAGTGACTAACCTAACTAAGTTAATTAGCACTAACACTAATACTAACAACTAATTAGTTGGGCAGGGCCCACATGTCAGTGAGAGAGAGGGAAGGTCAACTGGACCATGGGGTCAACCCACGCCGGTCAACGGGTCAAACCCGCCAGCGTTTAGCCGCCGGTGAGGCCGTACGCGGCGGAGGGCTGCGGGTTTTGCCTACAGGGCGTCGTTTGGGGCGCGGGGCACAACTACGGGATGCGGACGCTCGTCCGCATCCAACCGTGGTGGTGGCGCGGCCGGGGAGTGGCCGGAGTGGCGCCGGCGATGAGCTCGGCGGCGGCCGAAGCTCGGCCGAGCTCGGGCACGTGGTTGTGGTGGCCTAGGCGGGGCAGCTCTAGGATCTACGGCTCCTACGCGACGCGGTGAACAAGTCAGACGCACGCCCGGGACCAAAAGGTCACCGGAGCACCACCGGCGACGAGCGCGGGCGGCGACGCGCGCGGGTGAACGCGGTGCGGAAGCTACGGCGTGCGAGAGAGGGAGCGGAGAGGGGGAGCAGGAGCAGGAGCTCACGGCGGTTGCAACGAGACGAACAACGAGCTCGAGGAGGTTCTGGAGCGGTCGGGGCGGCGAGGGGGATCCATGGCGGCCGGCGGTGAAGACGATGACGTTGGCGACGATGGAGGCCGTTCGGGGGTGCGTGGCTTAACGAGGAGGTAGCCGGCGACGTGGAGGAGGTTCTGGGCACGGGGAGAGATCGAGGGGGAGGCGGTGGCTACGACAACGGTGGCCGGTGGCGACGGCGGCGCTCGGGTCCGAGCGAGGGAGAGAGCAAAGGAGGGGGATGAGGACGGGGGAGAGTGCGAGGAAGTCCGGGGGGGTACGTGGCTCGTCCAGACGCAACAGAGAAGGAAACAGGCAGGCAGAGAGGGAGGAGGTGGCGCGGCGCGGCGGAGCATGCGTCGGGCACGCGCCCGTCCTCCTGGCGGGAGGAAGACGACAGGGGAGGGTGGACAAGTGGGCTGGGCTGGCCAACTGGGCCGGCCAGGCCGCACTGTGCTGGGCCAGCATAGGTAAGGCTTTTTCCCTTTTTTTTGTTTTTCTTTCTATTTCTGACATTTGTTTTGATTTTAAAGAAAATCATTTAAAAACTTCTGACAATTTTTGTAGGGACTAGGGGTATTCCAAAGCCCCACACAAAATCTAGAATTATTCGACATATATTAAAAATATAATAAATATATATCCAATGCAAATAATTATTGCATTAATTCCAAATGCCCCAAATAAATATTTATGAGCTCCTAAAAATATTGGTTTGATTTTTATCTCTAGACAATATTTTCAGAGAGCAACATGAACATTTTCATGGACCTTTTTGGTGCAATTTTTATCTGGGTCATTTTGAAAAAGATCCCTGAGGCTTTCACATGTCCCCATTTCAAATTCGTTTGAAAATTTAAACATGATGCAAACACCAAAACTTGCCTAGTGCATACCAGAACTAGGGTTGTGACAACTCGCCCCCACTTGAAAGAATCTCGTCCCGAGATTGTGGAGTCGGCGGAAAGAAAGTGGGGTACTCCAATCGAAGACGATCTTCTCGGTCCCATGTAGCTTCTCCCTCGGAATGCTGAGACCATTGAACCTTGAGAAACTTGATGTTATGACGTCGAGTGACACACTCTGCTTGATCCAGAATGCGGATGGGATACTCTCGATATGTGAGGTTATCTTGGAGATCAAGCGTTTCGTGGTCCACTCTGCGGATGGGATCCGAGAAGCAACGCCTGAGTTGAGAGACGCGGAAGACATCATGAACTCGAGAAAGATGTGGGGATAGTTCCAATTGGTAGGCAACCTCTCCTCGTTTAGCGAGAATGCGAAAAGGACCAATGTAACGAGGAGCCAACTTGCCCTTGATACCGAAACGATGGGTACCCTTCAAAGGAGTAACCCGAAGGTAAGCTTTGTCACCAACTTCATAAGCCACTTCCTTATGATGACGATCATACTGGCTCTTTTGACGAGACTGGGCTGTTTTCAAATTCTCACGAATGATGCGAACTTGCTCTTCTGCTTCCTGGATCATGTCCGGTCCAAAGAATTGTCTTTCACTGGTTTCTGACCAGTTCAAAGGTGTCCGACATCTTCGTCCATAGAAAATCTCAAAAGGAGCTTTCTTGAGACTGGATTGATAGCAATTGTTATAGGTAAACTCGACGAAAGGAAGACATTTCTCCCAATCCATACCAAATGAGATAACGCAAGCTCTAAGCATGTCTTCAAGAATTTGGTTAACCCGTTCCACCTGACCACTTTACTGAGGGTGGAAAGCGGTACTGAAGGAAAGATGGGTGCCCATGGCAGTCTGGAAACTCTCCCAGAAATGAGAAATGAAAAGACTACCACAGTCTGAATTGATCTCTAGTGGAACACCATGAAGTGACACTATTCGAGAAATATACAAGTCAGCAAGCTGACTAGCAGTGATACTCTCTCGAACAGGTAGAAAGTGAGCCACTTTGGAGAGACGATCAATGACTACGAAGATAGCATTATTCCCTCTCTTGGTCCTGGGAAAGCCGGTGATGAAGTCCATACCAACTTTATCCCATTTCCACTCAGGAATAGCTAAGGGCTGAAGGCTGCTAGCAGGTCTTTGGTGCTCTGCCTTAACGCGACGACAAACGTCACAGTTAGCAATCAACTGAGAAATTTCTCTCTTCATCCTAGTCCACTAGAACCTCTGGCGTAGGTCCTGATACATCTTAGTACTATCGGGATAAATCGTGAGAGGAGATTCATGAGCCTCCTTAAGGATCAATTGTCGCAGATGTTGATTCTTGGGAACCACCAAGCGATTCTCAAAGAGAACAACACCTCGATCATCCATAGAGAAACATCCACCAACTCCCTTCTTAATGTTTCTCTTGATGCGGATAACACCCCTATCAAACTTCTGGCCAGAAATGATCTGATCCTCAAGGGTAGGTTTCACCACCAAGGTAGAAAAGGATCCGTGACGAGCTATGTGAAGGTTAAGCTTACATAATTCCTCATGGAGAAGTGGTTGGCCCTGCTGCAACATGAGATTGTTGCAATAGGACTTACGACTTAGCGCATCAGCCATGACATTTCCCTTGCCTGGGGTGTAGGTAATCCCTCAGTCGTAATCTGAGATCAACTCCAACCAACGTCTTTGCCTAAGATTCAAATCTGGTTGGGTGAAGATATACTTGAGGCTCTGGTGATCGGTGTAGATCTCGCAACGATTACCAAGGAGGTAATGTCGCCAGGTCTTAAGTGCGTAGACTACGGCTGCAAGCTCTAGATCATGTGTAGGATAATTCTCCTCATGTGGATGCAACTGTCGAGATGCATAGGCAATCACATGATGATCCTGCATAAGAATGCAACCCAGTCCCTGTCGTGAGGCATCACAGTAGATAACAAAGTCCTTAGTGAAATCCGATGGCACAAGTATGGGAGCAGAAGTCAGGCGTCTTTTCAGTTCCTGAAAACTATGCTCACCCTGTGGGGACCACTCAAACTTTTCATCTTTCTTGAGAAGTTCCATGAGAGGTTTGGCCACTTTAGAGAAGTTCTCAACAAAGCGGCGACAGTAACTGGCTAGACCAAAGAAACTCCTAACTTGATTAACTGTTTCAGGTGGAGTCCAATCAAGGACGGCCTGAACTCTCTCGGGGTTGACAGCAATGCCCTTACCAGAGATTACATGGCCGGGATATGTCACTTATGGCAACCAAAATTCGCACTTGGAGAACTTGGCATAAAGGCGGTGCTCTCTGAGTTTTTCTAGAACAAGTCTAAGATGTTCGGCATGCTCTTCCTCATTCTTCGAGTAAATAAGAATATCATCGAGGTAAACCACGACGAACTTATCTAAGTACTCAATGAAGATCGAGTTCTTCAAGCGGGAGAAAGTGGCTGGAGCATTTGTTAGACCGAAGGACATGATGGTGTACTCGTAGTGACCATAACGAGTGACAAAAGCCGTCTTGGGGATGTCCCCATTTCTAATCTTGATTTGATGGTATCCCAACCTCAAATCCATCTTGGAGAAGACCGAGGATCCAGCGAGCTGATCATACAGGTCGTTGATCCTGGGAAGCGGATACTTGTTCTTTACCGTGACCAAATTAACGGGACGATAATCTACAACCATCCGATCCGTACCATCCTTCTTCTTGACGAAGAGGACGGGGCAAGCCCAAGGAGAAGAACTAGGATGGATGAAACCCTTTTGCAAGGACTCATCAAGTTGTTTCTTATGCTCAGCTAGTTCTAAGGGTGCCATCTTGTAAGGTCTCCTAGAGATTGGAGCGGTTCCTAGGATAAGATCTATAACAAACTCTACATCTCGGTCAGGTGGAACACCCCTCTGGAATGACATCCGGAAAGTCACGGACTACCGGAACATCTTCAAGGTCTGGAAGAGGGCTGGCATTAAGAGAATAGAGTTGACGCTTTGCAATTCTAGTGGTGACAGTGACTATCTTGCCCGAAGGGTGTGTAAGCTGAACAGACCTAGTGAAACAATTAATCTTGGCATGATGAGTTTCATCCAGTCCATACCCAAGATGATATTAATATCTGAAGACTTGATGGCTACAAGTGATGCAAGAAACACATGTCTGTCGACAAGGATTTCATTTCCATGGCTTACACTAGAAGTTTGCCATTTGGATCCAGGAGTTTGAATGAGTAGTGGGGAGGGCATATCACAAAATGACATGTCGTGCAAGCGGGCATAAATTTCGGAAATGAAAGAATGAGATGCTCCAGTATCGAACAGAACCGATGCCGGATGACAATTGACAAGGAGTGTACCAAGAACGAGATCTGGATCATCATGAGCGTTTTTGGCTGAGACATGATGCACACGTCCATGTTCAGTGGGAGATGACTTGACACTGATCATCTTGCGTGATGGTTTATCACGGCCAACAGATTTGTCGGACTGGGGTGGAGAAACACGGGTTTGAGTGCAAATACGGGCAATGTGGCCCGGCTCTCCGCACTTGTAACAAATCCTGGAGGTAGGACGTGGACCCGCATTGGCAAACGGTCCATCAATAGGCCTGGGTGGAGCATACTGCTGAACTGGAAGAGGTACCACATAAGATGGCTTCGGTGTACAACTGGTTAGAAGAACAAAGTTTGGAACCCAAATCCGGCGCTTCTGAGAACTAGAACCGAGGAAGATCCCAAATCAAGGGTGTGCTTACGAGACTCCTCGTAAGTGAGCTGAGCTGTCTCTGCATTGATGGACTTGTTCACAAGAGCCTGGAATGTGTTGTAATGATGCAAGTGGAGATCACGACGCAGCTTGGGGTTGAGACCTTTCCGGAACCTAGCCTGCTTCTTGGCGTCCGTGGACACTTCTTCTATAGCATAGCGGGCGAGGTTCTGAAACTCTCTACTATAAGCATCAACAGCCATCTCAGCCTGGATAAGACTACAGAACTGTTCTCTCTTACGATCAATAAGGGCTTGAGGGATATGATGCCCACGAAAAGCCTTGGTGAAATCTCTCCAGGTAGGAATCTGGCCAGCTAGAATCATGGCCTCATAGTTCTGCCACCAAAGACTAGCAGGACCTTCCAGGTGATAGGTGGCATAGATTACCTTGTCATCTTTAGCTACGTTTGCGGAAC
Organism: Secale cereale; assembly: GCA_902687465.1. Lineage (NCBI taxonomy): Eukaryota > Viridiplantae > Streptophyta > Magnoliopsida > Poales > Poaceae > Secale > Secale cereale. The sequence goes on from LR738709.1 coordinate 184,014,783, forward strand.
GCAGCTTGTGAGTGATACTAGGAGCCAGTCATCTGCATCGAGTGGCTCAATGGGATGATGGAAGGTGGGCGGTTTCAGACGGATGAAGTCATGGATGGTTGCTAATTCCTTGCACTGATGTGCGGTGTTCTCCTCAATACGTGCCAACAAGCGATTAGACTCACGCTTGTTTCTCTCCATCTCTAACATTAACTCTGCCAACGAAGGCTGGTCGGGAGGATCCTCCTCATCCCTACCACCTCCGTGGTTCTGTCTACGAGCAGTTGAGCTTCGCTTAACTGAAGACATCCTGAGAAGCGAAACCGAGGATGGAAACATCAACAATTATAGGATGCATAAGGTAGAACAAGAAATTAGTATCTCTCAAACTACTAGGATAATTCCGGCAGCATAACGACAGTAAAATGCTCAGAATGAGACATCCAACTAACAAAAAGGGGTTGTATAACAACTCAACATCATCACTCAAGATTCTGTGATAGTACAAAACAATCTACACTGGAAGAACTTGAAAATAGGAGTAGGACTCTGATCAACCAATCCTATGGGACTACGGAGTAGTAACTCGTGATCCTGATAGACGGAAGAGAAAGCCTAGTTCCTTAACCCCGTAGGAAAGGTAGGATGACTCAGATCAGAAGACATGAGGTATAAGGAGTAAAAAGAGCCTTACGTTCCCTTCAACAATCAATTCCCTTATATAACTAAAGAATTTCTAGACTCAACTTCGACCAGTTTGGCTTGGTAATCCTACAGGCAGTCAGGCTCTGATACCAAAGTTGTCGGGACCCCGATCCTAAGTCACCCCGGTCTAGCATGTAACACACTATATCACTTTGCGGCCTCACGCACGCTATCCCCATGGGTGCCACCTTACCTGGCCCGAGACCATTTGCGCATTTCGGCTCACGTATATGATAGTGTCGCTACCATCCATATGACAGAGAACCCGGGCCGACATGACTAGTTATAAACCAAAAGTGGCACTAAATTACAAAGACAGGCATACATGACCCATCAACGAACGTGTCGGTCATCAACGTATGAACCAAAGTCGTAGCAAGCTACAAGGACTTAAAGGAACAACGCGTGACATTTCCCCTAAGGGATAGACACAGGAACGAAGAAGGACACATGCCGGTTAGCCTAAGTGTTTCGGAGCAGTAGCAAGCTACCAAGGCTCAGTGGAAACACAAGGAGACATTTCCCTGTAAGATAGGCTACCAAGGGTAAACAACTAGGTGTCGGATCCCACACATACCAAGCATTTCAATAACATACATACAATATGCTCGATATGTGCAAATACAACATGGCATCACAACAAGACTCTAAGAAACAAAGTATTTATTCATTAGGCTCCGAGGTGCCAGATATTATAAACATGGGTCTCATGACCCAACATTCAGAGCATTCAAGCAACAAGCGGAAGCACAACATGTCTGAGTACAGACATCTACAAATGAAAAGGGCTAAAGAGCCTGACTATCTACAACACTCGTCCAAGATCGTAGCTGAGGTAACAAGCTACTTGTCGAAGTCCAAGCAGAACTTTTAGTGAGACAACAGTCTCATCTCTGAAACATAAATTAAGCAAACATGAGTACAAAGGTACTCAGCAAGACTTACATCAGATCCTATCATACATGCACTTGTATCAAGAAGGCAAAGTTCGGTTTAGTTGCAGCAAGCCAGCTTTGACTCAGTGGCTATCCTATTCTATGAGTGCTGGTAACTCTTTTGAGGTGGCGCACACGAGTCCACTAAGCACCACACAATACACCACTATGGATTCTTCCCCGTCTCCCTACGAGAAGGCCGTCCATAGCACTCACACTTGTCTTGAGTATTTTCGAGTATCCACTTCAAGTTGTCTATGTATCACATAAGCATCCAAGAAGTCCATAACCGTGGACTCGGCTATTCGAATAGGTCATGATAACCCTGCAGGGGTGTACTTCTTCACACACGCTATCGCCACTTACCGCCATGTACATCTCGTGTATCTCGGCAACCTTCAAGCGGAAGCCTGGCGAGGGTGTCGGCCACGACCTGACTAACCACACAAGACTCTAGTCCAAGTTTATCGCCTATTCGGGTTCCATCCGTAAGCATATCCGGCCGGGGTGTCGCTCGCGGCCCCAAATGATGTGCGCAGGGTTCCCAAGCCCACCTCGCCGGATGGATCTACGCTTCGTACACCGTGCCACGGTGCCTAGTCTGTCCCAAGCCTACCTGGCCGAGTGCCACTTGGTAGACTACAAACACTACCTACAAACACAGAAACTAGTTGCAACTCCTGGACAGAGACCAAGTCGGTTAATAAGTCGAGAGGGGCACTTAAGTATTCCAATGCGTGGTAGTAGCTGGTCATTGGACAACATACACAGAACTCAGTTCTTAGGGACGGTTCCAGTGAGACAACCCACCATGTACTCCTACATGGCCTCTCGCCGCTACCTTTACCAAATCGTGTTCACACACTTAACTCTCAGCATCAGAACATTTCACTGCACTCCAATTCATTCCCGATGAATCAGACCTGACACACTCTAAGCAATAGCAAGCATGGCATGGTAAGATCACAACATGGCTTCAATCAACTCTTACACATGCTAGTGGGTTTCAACTATTTACTGTGCTAATGACAGGTCATGCAGAGGAATGGGTTCAACTACCACAGCATAAAGTAGAAGTTGGAGTGATTGTTATCCTAATGCAATAACAGAGAGCAGGAGCAAGAGAGGGGTTGTATCGGAATGAACAAGGGGGTTTGCTTGCCTGGTCAAACAACGTGCAGAGCACTGCTCCTCTGACAGGTACTCTGGAACGGTCTCCGGAGCTGGACCTATCGAGAAGAACGGTGCCGACGATCAAACACAAGCATGTGAAACAATATGATGCATGAACATGGCATGAAGATGTGATGCTATTTGAGCTAATGCAACTATCATTCTATTTGAAAGAAGTCCATTTGAACCAAGGGTTCAAATGTAATTCCAAAATTAACATTTGAAAGTGCCATTTATGTGTTTTCACCTATACAACAAGTATAAGTTGGTTTAACATGCATGAAAATGCCATAAACAGATTCCTCATATTTTTCTAATCATTTTTCATATATAAATTATTTCATTCTGAGCTACGGTTGAATTTATGTGATTTTTTAAAATTTAAACAATTTTCTGGATTTTCCTAAACAAAAACAATTCCAGAAAAATTGTTTATGGCGTCAGCACTGCGTCATGCTTGCGTCAGCAAGTCAGCATCACTGACTCAGGTCAAACCTGACGTGTGGGGTCCACACGTCAGTGGCTCAGCAAACTAACTAAGTTAGTTAGCCCTAACTAACTGGGCAGGGCCCACTAGTGAGTGACTGTAGTGACTAACCTAACTAAGTTAATTAGCACTAACACTAATACTAACAACTAATTAGCTGGGCAGGGCCCACATGTCAGTGAGAGTGAGGGGAGGTCAACTGGACCGTGGGGTCAACCCACGCTGGTCAACGGGTCAAACCCACCGGCGTTTAGCCGCCGGCGAGGCCGTACGCGGCGGAGGGCTGCGGGTTTTGCCTACAAGGCGCCGTTTGGCACGCGGAGCATAGCTACGGGATGCGGACGCTCGTCCGCATCCAACCGTGGTGGTGGCGCGGCCGAGCAGTGGCCGGAGTGGCGCTGGCGACGAGCTCGGCGGCGGCCGAAGCTCGGTCGAGCTCGGGCTCGTGGTTGTGGTGGCCTAGGCGGGGCAGCACTAGCATCTACGACTCCTACGCGACGTGGCGAACACGTCAGACGCACGCCCGGGACCAAAAGGTCACCGGAGCACCATCGGCGACGAGCGCGGGCGGCGGCGCGTGAGGGTGAACGCGGTGCGGCAGCTACGGCATGCGAGAGAGGGAGCGGAGAGGGGGAGCAGGGACAGGATCTCACGGCAGTTGCAACGAGACGAACGGCGAGCTCGAGGAGGTTCTGGAGCGGTGGGGGCGGCGAGGGGGATCCATGGCGGCCGGCGGTGAAGACGATAACGTTGGCGACGATGGAGGCCGTCCGGGGGTGCGTGGCTTGACGAGGAGGTAGCCGACGATGTGGCAGAGGTTTTGGGCACGGGGAGAGATCGAGGGGGAGGCGGTGGCTATGACAACGGTGGCCGGTGGCGATGGTGGCGCTCGGGTCCGAGCGAGGGAGAGAG